>OX421509.1:4711510-5051510 GCA_949126835.1 Anisus vortex
GCCCGAACTAGTTTCGGTCGAATGAGGTATTGTTCAGTTCGCAAGAGCTACTGTTAGCTTTTAATTGGGCTCGTGCACTTTCGCCGACATTAGGGCGAGCTCGGAAGCTCAGCGAAATGGTGCTCTTGTTTTTAACTGGTCTATTTTTTAGCGCTGAGGCGAACTGCCGGATGTTAATATTGCTGCAAAATGGCTGCACTCATAGACGAAGAAGCTTTTGGTGTTGCTATTACATTGCACATAGATTTTGATAATGATGATGGTTTTGTCACCCTTATTTTTATAGTCCAGATGGAGTGGGTTCCACAGGAATGGAACATTATCCCATGCATCTATGAATATTGCTAGACTGTCCTCTGACATCTCTGGCAGCTGATTGTCTTGTGTAGACGCCATTTTTTTCATTAAGACTAGGAATTTTTGGTGCCTTTTCGCATAATGAACGTGATCAATTCAGCCAATCAATACGCGGCTTCGTCAACATGTCGACGAAGCAATCGTTCGCCCGAATTTGGCTCGCCGATACCCCGCGAGATGTCGCTTGTCGAGCAATAGATCGCCCACATTTGGCTCGCCTATACCCCGCGAGATGTCGCTTGTCGAGCAATAGATCGCCCACATTTGGCTCGCCTATACCCCGCGAGATGTCGCTTGTCGAGCAATAGATCGCCCACATTTGGCTCGCCTATACCCCGCGAGATGTCGCTTGTCGAGCAATAGATCGCCCACATTTGGCTCGCCTATACCCCGCGAGATGTCGCTTGTCGAGCAATAGATCGCCCGGTTAAGCGCGAAAACGACGAAAAGCTTGGGCTGTTCGGCGAAGTACAATTCGGGCAATTAAGAACATGCAAGAGAGGTTGTGAGCCGAGATTACTCAGTGCTCGAAGAACGAATCTCTCTGTATCATGCAGCTGTGATCATTCACCATAAAGGTTCGGGCACAAACTGCTGGCCGTCCCGGTCCACTCTAAGATCCTATAAGGCGGGTCAAACTAACAAGTACGCGCTCGTCCCTCTCTTCTGCTTCCCTGCAGTTTTCGACACCGCGAATCAAGGTGGGGGCCTAAAACCTACTAAAGTAGGCCCTCTATCGGAAAATGCCCAGTTCGATGCCTTGTTCGAAATTGGGCTATCGTGGACTGTTCCCTTCTGATGAGCTTTCATCACGGATCATGCTAAACTAGAGTCCATTAAAAATCGTAAAAGATCTACAATAGAAACGTTTTTGTCCACGCGAACAGAGCACAACCATTGGTTCGTTTCTTTTTGCCCGGGCTTTTTTTTTATTATTTGACTTGAATCTCTCATATCATTTCACCCACATTTACATTCAGAATTACAGCTTTTAATTAAAGAACACACGGTGTCTTTCTTTTAATTTTACACACGGTGTCTTTCTTTTAATTTTAACGTTTATTTATAACTCGTTGCCAGGCAACCAAGCCTGCGACGCATATGATTAATGTTAAAGCGTGGCAAGGTGTGTGTGCGTGAGGGGGGGGGGGGAGAGAGAGAAGAGAAAATTGCGCAGATTGTAAAAAAAAATTGAAATTATTCGGTGAGATGTAAACTAGCTGTAGCAAATTGCCTTCATGTTAATGGAATCTGTCATTGCTGCGTGGGTGGTGGGACTGACAAATGTATCCAGAAGAAGTATAAACAAAATATGTGTTAGCGAGATGTGATTAATACAGCTCTAAAAGTAAACATCACAGCGGAGATGTGATTAATACAGCTCTAAAAGTAAACATCACAGCGGAGATGTGATTAATACAGCTCTAAAAGTAAACATCACAGCGGAGATGTGATTAATACAGCTCTAAAAGTAAACATCACAGCGGAGATGTTATTAATACAGCTCTAAAAGTAAACATCACAGCGGAGATGTGATTAATACAGCTCTAAAAGTAAACATCACAGCGGAGATGTGATTAATACAGCTCTAAAAGTAAACATCACAGCGGAGATGTTATTAATACAGCTCTAAAAGTAAACATCACAGCGGAGATGTGATTAATACAGCTCTAAAAGTAAACATCACAGCGGAGATGTGATTAATACAGCTCTAAAAGTAAACATCACAGCGGAGATGTGATTAATACAGCTCTAAAAGTAAACATCACAGCGGAGATGTGATTAATACAGCTCTAAAAGTAAACATCACAGATGAGATGTGATTAATACAGCTCTAAAAGTAAACATCACAGAAGAGATGTGATTAATACAGCTCTAAAAGTAAACATCACAGCGGAGATGTTATTAATACAGCTCTAAAAGTAAACATCACAACGGAGATGTGATTAATACAGTTTTGTGTCTATGTAATATTAAACCAAGGAGCACTGAAGTGTCGGACTAATGAATCCAAAGTATCAATAAAGATGTGTTATCGTTTGTTACAAAGTATTAATAAAGATGTGTTAGCGTTTATTACAAAGTATTAATAAAGATGTGTTAGCGTTTATTACAGAGTATCAATAAAGGTGTGTTAGCGTGTGTTACAAAGTATTAATAAAAATGTGTTAGCGTTTATTACAAAGTATTAATAAAGATGTGTTAGCGTTTGTTACAAAGTATCAATAAGTAGCGTTTGTTACAAAGTAGTAATAAAGATGTGTTAGCGTTTATTACAAAGTATTAATAAAGATGTGTTAGCGTTTGTTACAACGTTTTAATAAAAAAAACGTTTAGCGTTTGTTGCAAAGTATTAATAAAGATGTGTTAGCGTTTGTTACAAAGTATTAATAAAGATGTGTTAGCGTTTGTTACAAAGTATTAATAAAGATGTGTTAGCGTTTATTACAAAGTATCAATAAATATATGTTATCGTTTGTTACAAAGTGTCAATAAATATATGTTAGCGTTTGTTACACAGTGTCAATAGAGATGTGTTAGCGTTTGTTACACAGTGTCAATAGAGATGTGTTAGCGTTTGTTACAAAAGGAAACATTCACAACGTAGATGTAATCACTACCACTTTGTGTCTATGTAATATGTTAACCACGGAGCAATAAAGTAAATCAAGGGCCGGCAACCTTTTCTAACAGTGTGCCAAAGTAAGATTTATAAATCAGTCAGCGTGCCAACAGCCTAAAAGTCAAACTGCTCCATTATACTTTTTTTTTAATATTTAATAGGACAATTATTTTAACTCCGTAGCAAGACCAAGTTTGGCACGCGTGCCTTAAGTTGCCGACCCCTGAAGTAAATGATTGTTGTTTTTCGCAAGATGAAGTTTTTATTGTTTGCTTCTCCTAACAAGCGAAACACCAATAGTGTTTAGTGAAATAGCTCAACGTGGAAACCTCACAGAGAAAGGAATTACGATATAGAGTCTGTCATTTAAGAAAAAATTGCAGCATACTAATCAAATCCAGAGGTCGAAAACCCACGAAAAGCGTTCCAGGCGTTGCTTGCAATTTTCTAAGGCACGCGGAAGACCCTGAAGCAGGCAATTCAAATCTCTTCGTCAAGAAATTGACTGCAATACAAGGATGATTTTAGACTGTTGGCACGCTGAATGAATTGGAAAACCTCTACTTTGGCATTCTATTACGGTATATATATTATAATTATAGAGTGAAAGAGACAGGCAGACATACAGATATATAGATAGATAGACAGAGATAATAGACAGACAGACAGGCAGGCAGACAGACAGAAAGACAGACAGAGACAGACAGACAGACAGAGACAGGCAAACAGACAGAGACAAACAGACATACAGAAATATTTGTGGAAGCCAAGATAGACTTCAAAGCTGAACGTACGTTAAAAAATGTGTGATACAAATCGAGTAATGTTAGCAAACTTAAGTCACTGTTGACATCTGTGTGTGTAACACTAATCTTAATCACTTATTTTCTCCGTACTGGCGAGAGCTCATAAAAACAGTATCAAGTTCGTTACGACGGTGCTTGATGTCAATATAAACTACTATAAACAAAAACCTATAGACTAGTAAACACAGATTACTAGATCGATTTCAAACAGCATAGCTCGTAACTAGGTCAGCGTCATCATTGTTTTCCTGGTCTGTGAACGGATCAGTTGGAATGTCACGCCAAGAAGTCCAGGTCCTTATCAAAGTTAAGAGAGTTCTGCCACCATTACAAATGAACCGGGTAATAAGACGAGCCCGAAAATCGTGGCACTAGACCAGGCCTCTCTGAGGGCTCAAATTACCGGAGCCAGTATGTGCACGCAGGCAGATTAGTAGGTCAATATTAAACGAGTTAATAAGTCAACATAACTAATTAATAGGCCAGCATCACAAATATGTGTAATGTTACTACACTACTAGATCAGTATAGACAACCAGACAGATTTGTGGGTCAATATTACTATCCAATAGGTCAGCATCACAAATGTATTTTTACTACACAACTAGATCACTATAGACACCCAGGCAGATTACTGGGTCTATATAACTTAGAGGGTCAATATTACTATTTAATAGGTCAGCTTCACAAACTTATTCTTATTGTTGCAGACAATTGAGTCAATTTAATGAACGAATCACACATTATCACACATGCATTACTGTACTCTTGACAACTAGACCAGAGCCAACCACCTTGACAAATGAATGTGTCAGCGCTAAAACCACGACAGATGACATTAAAGTGCTGACATCACCCAGATCAATTCAGATCAACACCCCCCCCCCGCCCCTCCATCCCACCCAAGCGAGCCGTTGGATCAATTTCGATGACAGTAAACAAACGTAGACCACAAACCCGATTAGGATCAATACTATCAACGAGCAGGTAGCTGGGGGGGGGGGGGGGTCACTAGAAAGAAGATCACACGTCAACAACACATCATATGCGCCTGGGATCGCAAGACGAATAGCTGCAGCCGTTTAGGGAACTCACTACAAACGCAGCAGCTTCATCGTTGCGTCATAGACTGCATAAATAATTAGTGTGTAATGATATTAATGTGTGGAGTCGATGAGTCGTGGACAGTGTTTTTGGCAAAGGGTTGACCCGAACTGAGGCTGAGGATTAGACCAGAGGTACTAGCCAACAGAAAAAAAAATAACCACATGATAAATAATTAAGGCGGATGGGGTGGGAAAGAAAGGAGGCAGAAGGGGGAGGCAGGAGGGGAGGCACACGCCCCATGTTCTAAGCCCACAACCCTAACAACAATTAAGAAATGAGATCTCTCAGACACACAATATTAAAGTAAGCATTAGCTTCTCCATGTAGTGACAATTAGATTTGGGTTAACTCCACCACAATGTTATTGGTAATAGTAAGGATTCACTCAATCATTTATTTCAATGTTATAGCAAAATGTAAAGATTCACTCAATCATGTTTTTAATGTTATTGTTAATTGTAAGGATTGACTCAATCATTTTTTTTAATACTATACCGAAATGTAAGGATTGGCAATGTTAGGATTCACTCAATCATTGGTTTCAATGTTATAGCAAAATGTTAGGATTCACTCAATCATTGGTTTCAATGTTATAGCAAAATGTTAGGATTCACTCAATCATTGGTTTCAATGTTATAGCAAAATGTTAGGATTCACTCAATCATTGTTTAATGTTATAGCTAATTATAAGGATTCACTCAATCATTTGTAAATTGTTTCAACACTATAGTAAAATCTAAGGATTTACTCAAGCGTTTAATATAGTAAACTGCAGTCAGGCATTAATAAATAAGTCTTGCTGTTTACCCCACAAACACACACACACAAATCTAAGATATGATGGATGATGTAATAAACAGCTTCTGGGCATACTCATATAAATATACATTTATACACAATGATTAACATAGAGTTGGAGACAGAGAGAGTTGTAATTCTACAAGGAACAAAATGTTTAACCTATTTGTAATATATTATGTCAACTACTGGGTCATGTTACCTGGCAGAACTAGCATTTATGGCAGGTGCCACAATTTAACAAGCCTTGAAGTCCCAGTAGACAGGTTTAATAAAGTAATAAACCTTTTACTGATCTAATAAAATTATAAAAAGGCTGAATAAATCAAGAATTTCATTTCTAGTACTACAGACTTTGCTTTATTTTATTTTTTTTTTTCTTGGCATATGATTTGATTTGGAATATGATATGTGAAGGAGGAGGGGGGGGGGGGGTTTTCATGTAATGAAATCTTGATAAGTTGTTGTGTTGTTTTTTGAGACAGTATACAAGATTATTGATTAATCAATGTCAGTAAATTATTTATAGTTATAGTAAAGTAAAGTATCCCGTCTGACAAAATTGATCCATAGGGCCCTTGAATCAGCGTTCACCGGTTTCTGTGGCCATGACATATTAGGGGATTGTGTGGCCAGCACAATGCCCATTTGCTTCTACTTTACCCCAAGCTATAGTCAGGTACTCATCAGAGCTGGGTAGAGTCAGGGACACTCTCCAGACTGGGGAACAAATTGTAGCCTTCACCAAGATTTGAACCAAGGACCTACTATATGCCAGCGGAACACAATTCCACTTGGCCACAACTCCCCATATAGTTATAGTAAAAAATTATAAAAAAGATTTTTATAAAACATGTAATGTGTTAAAGGGTTATCTGCTATATTAAGATGAACAATGAACATATCCCTAATGCCATAATCCGATTAAAAAATTCCCAGCCTTCCACAATTACTAGCAAATGTAGTTTTTAGGAGAGCATGACCAGGAAGTACACGGACAATCCATCCCACAAGCACTGCTACGGATAAGGAGGAAGGCACTCATTATTGTTCCATATTCTGCAAGGCCCTTTATTAATTCTCCCCCCCCCCCCCCACCACCACCACCAACACCTGCAGAAAGTCCTCCACTGATCATAACATTAAAAAAAAGCTACCTTAAGCATGCAGCATAACTTTAGAATAACTAGCCAGTATGCTATGAAATTTTTCATTTTTAAAAATAGATAAAACTATGATAGAATTAAAATATTAAATGTATTTATATGGCCTTTTGTTTGAGAAAGCATTTCCAGATTAAATTAAATATATTTAACATCATATATGTGATACTGTGTCACAAGTTTCACCTCGATCTTAAACAAAAAAAAAAAAAAATGTCATACTTTAATTTGTGTAATTTGATTTATTATAACGCTTGGTGGAGTGACTTTGAAGACACTTAATTTCTTATTCCAGATCAGTTTTTTTTTTTTACTGTGTCTAAAAAAAAAAAACGGTAGACTAAAAAAATATTTGTAGCGGTAAACTAAAAAATATTTAGTGTCTTTAGATTTTTTTTAAATGGTGCACGGTGGCCGAGCGGCAGCCCATTCGGCTAGTATACCAAAGGTCCTGGGTTCGAATCAAGGTGCAGGCTAGGATTTCTTTCCCGGGACTCAAGGGGTACCCGACATTGGTTGGGGTAAAATAAAGGTGGCTGGGCATTGTGCTGGCCACACATTCCCCTAGTATTCTGTGACCACAGAAACTGGTGAACGCTGCTTAACCGACCCTAAGATCAATTTGGTTCGACGGAGTACTTTACTTTACTAGTGTCTTATTTAAATCTTAACTTTGATGGATGACAAGAAAGAAGCTTCAGATGTATAGTTCTGGATTTTCAGAACAATAAAAATGCATTAAATACATTTCCTTTTTTATGTAAGAGCTAAATAACCGTTTGCAAACAAACATACAAAAAAACAAATGCTGTTGCTTTTTAAATGCTTGTGATGAACATTTTATATTAACAAAAAGTAATTAAGGGCCTACTTTTAATCTTCATTTATAGATAGATCAATCAGCATTGAATTTTAGGTATAGGACATGATATGCTATGGATTATAATATTGGCGAAGTCATTCTAGAATTGGCTGCATTGTTAACCCTTACAGTCCCGGGCGCGTATATAGCGTAACTGAAGGCAGCATAGATAGAAGTAGGTCGGTACTGGAAGGGTTAAGAATTATATTATAAAATGCTAATCAATAAAACACTTAAAAGGCTGTTTTGTTGGCAGTCTGGCCAGCCTCACTTTGACTTAGAACTGAAATTGTGTTACTCTTTTTTTTTTTATTGACTCATATCATAGGCTAAGTCCTATGCTATGGTTTTAAATTCTTAATTGAAAAAAAATATATTTAATAGGCCCATATTAGTACTAGTCTAGTAGGAGTTTTGTGCCTAGGATGTTATAATCTTCTATCTAGAAGGAATGTCTGTAAACTTATTAGTCATAAGTCAGCTATACTTTAAAGCATGGATGCAAATTTCTAAGACGAGTAAGTGTCCTTATCACACTTAGAATCTTAGGCCTATTTGTCATTTGCCTCAGTGATTAGAGTCTAATTAGACTATTTTAAATGATTTAGGGGGCCTACCAGCCTACTATGTAACTACTTAGTCTTAGTAGGCCTGTGTACCTATGCATAAAATGTAGGCAGGTCACTAAACAAGAGTTGAGGACGGTAATAGTTAAATAAATAATATTGCAGGCTCACCGCTCAGCAGGGACTATATTAATCTATATATATAAAAAGACAGTGTTAAGCCCCGCGAGGATCCCCATTGGTCAATTTGAAAACACGTGTGTCACTGACCTATCTAGGCCTAGCCCAATATAGCCTACCGTCTAATAGCTCAGTGGTAAACGTAGTGGTTCGATTCTCCAGTTAGACTATAATACTTTTTTTTTTCGACAATTAATTTTTCAAACTTTTAAAAACAAAAGACATTGTAAATCTATAGGCAATATAGATTTTGTTAAATAAAAACATTTGACTATTTTTTTTTACCCTATTACAATATTTATTTACTTTCCTAAAATAAAAGTATTCAGTAAGTGTAGTTTATAAATTTGTTATCTGCACCCCAGACAGTCCTTTTTTTTTTCACCCGGGCAACGCCGGGCAATGTAGCTTGTATTACTATATAAAATATAGGTATACTATAGGCCTATGCGGCATAGTATGTCTATGCCCTATATATTATATATAGGAATATAGGCATAGGCTCCTATAGGCTGAGTAGGCCCTATAATAATATAGATAGGCTATAGGCGGGCCATTAAAATTATGTCTATAGGCCTTTTATGAATATAATATAATGCAATAATGGAGGGTAGCCCAGGTAGGTTAGTGATCAATAGATCAATAGATAAGAACTAGTAAACAGTAAAAGTAAGTAAAAGAATGTAGCCACGAAGTGAGTGCTGAGTGGGTCTACTCAGTCTCAGTGGGCCTACTCGGTACAGACGATGTATTGTATAATATTATTATAATTGTAGTAAACATGTCCACACCACACCGTGACAGTGGTACACACTGAACACGCTGTAACTGTAACACAGGTCCACAGTCCTATCCTATGATGTGATTAGTGATGTGTGCGCCTGTGTAGGCCTCTAATGTGTGTTGATGTTTTTTCTATAAAAAAATCTTAAGCAAATTAAATTAGCCCAACTGATTATCAAACATTGACCTACCTTTTCACTATAAAAATCCTAATTCCAAGAATGTCAAAGTTGTACGGTGTTAAAAGAAATAGAGAGCACTACCGTTTTTCTCTCTGGTAAGAAAAGAAATCGAAGTTCGTGCTGTTTGTTTACAAACTGCGAATGGTTGAGTCCTTTACTTCCTGCAATAGCTCGACAGCACACAGCTGGCGTGAGACACTTCCGGTTATAATTTTTATGTTCTTTTTTTATTTATTTACTTATTTATGTATTCATTGGGGACTGACGTCATCAGTTTATGTTTACTTTTTTCTTCTCTTTTTTTGCTTTACATTAATAGAAGGGAGACAACATGACAATATTTGACTAACTGTGATCGAATGGTTAGAGTTACTTCCCTTAGATCAACAGACAACTATATCATTCATGGAAAAGACTTATGATCTAATTTAAATATTCTTAATCCAAACTAAAAATGCAAAGTACTAAAGAGTAATAATAAATAATCTTGGAATCCACATATTGATGAATTGAAAAATCTAACAAAACATTAGACTTCATAAAAAGGAACTGTTACAAATGTAATTAGAACAAAAAAACTAAAATGCTAGATCTATACTCACTTAGACCTAGATCTATCTAACCAAGGCACACTAAAATAATATGCATTTTCTATATGCAGGGCCGGCTCGTACATATAGGCGAACTAGCGGCTGCCTAGGGGGCAAAATTTTGAGGGGAGCATAATCGAGGATTTTTTTTAATTTGGGGATTAAAAAATATAAACTAAATTAAAGTTTGGTAGGCTACTTCTGCGCGCTACTAGCATAGGCAGACGAATAACTAGGTAATGAAAAGCGAATAGTATTTTATCTAAGTTGTCCTTGAAAATAGGAAAGTATGCCCTAACACTACTCAGTTTCTCCCCACCGAATGCACATTAATCAGGGCGCAGAATTTTCACCCCCAATTTTTTAGTTTTTAAATTACAAGAGAGATAATAAAATACATCATTACTGTGATATAGAATCTATATCAATATGTTAAACAAGCTACATTGCCCGGCGTTGCCCGGGTGAAAAAAAAAGGACTGTCTGGGGTGCAGATAACAAATTTATAAACTACACTTACTGAATACTTTTAGGAAAGTAAATAAATATTGTAATAGGGTAAAAAAAATAGTCAAATATTTTTATTTAACAAAATCTATATTGCCTATAGATTTACAATGTCTTTTGTTTTTAAAAGTTTGAAAAATTAATTGTCGAAAAAAAAAAGTATAGTCTAACTGGAGAATCGAACCCTGGTCGCCCGTATAGCAGTCCACTACGTTTACCACTGAGCTATCGAGGACACATGTCCGATGTGAAAAATTATTAGATGGTATATTGGGCTAGGCCTAGATAGGTCAGTGACACACGTGTTTTCAAATTGACCAATGGGGATGCTCGCGGGGCTTAACACTGTCTTTTTATATATATAGATAAAACATGCTGTGATTGGTACTAACCTTTATAAAAAAAATGTGGCACGGATAATAAATAAATAAGAAAAGGCGAGAACACTCAGGATCGAGGCTAGGCTTCTTTAAGAGGGGCTTAACCAGTGCATTTTTCATTGATTGAGGCACAATACCTGAAGCTAATGAAGCATTCATCATCGTAGTGATCGAAGGTGCTGAGCTCGCGGAAGGCAAGAGAGCTACCGGCCGCCCCCAACTCAGGTTCAAGGACGTCTGCAAATGTGACCTAAAGGCTATAGATGTAGAGGTCGAAAACTGGGAGAACCTTGCTCAGCACAGAAATAATTGGAGAGGCACCTTACACACCGGTATAAATGCGGCAGAGGGCAAACTTCGCCTTATGGCGGAGGCTAAACGAGCAGCGAAGAAAAGTAGGCTGCCCCTAGCAATCTCCAACGGTCCAGCTTTCAAGTGCCAGAGATGCGATAGAGCCTGTTTCTCAAGGATAGGTCTCCACAGACACAGTCAATTTTGCAGGGCTGGCCAAATCACAGGAGCGCAAATAAATCGTCTTTCGAGACTATGGAGCCAATGATGAGTGATCGAAGGTATTAGTTCGCTGATACAATCATTGAAGAGGGAGACAGGGATGGGATCGAGTTCGCAAGACGTTTTAGGCATCTTACTAATAATTTCCTTAACAGATGCTTCAGATACTGAGTGAAACTCACTGAGGTGAGAACCCTGGAAGACTGGATCATTGTGGAGCAGACTTGTTTGATTGTCTAGGTCTTCCCTAATTTTCGCTACCTTGATCTCGTTTGACATCCATGGGGCCGATAATCGATCGGAGACTAATCGGGTTGTCAGAGGAGCATGAATGTCTAACAGCTTTCTTAGGCAGGTGATATAGTGAGTGTATAAATCCGTCGAACCTGACTACCGCAACAAGGCACTAATATCAGACCTAAAATTAGAAGTGTTAATGTCTTTCATCTTTCTGGATTTGACTTTCCTCAACTGCTTTTTAGGCTTTAATAGGCATAGCTTAACGGAGATGAGGAAGTGATCAGAGATTCCCCGATCGATCACGTTAAGGTCATTTATGAGATCACGTGCGTTTGTTATTATCCAATCAAGGGTATGACGGTATGACCCTTAAAATGTGTAGGGACAGACACAATCTGTTCCAGATTTCGATCCAGGAGGGCTTTCTTTAACTTCTCCACATATATTTCTTTGCTACTGTCGAAATGTAGGTTGACATCACCGATAACAAAGAGGTCTTTGGTATAAATATAAAGATCTAACAGGTCTTGAAATTCTTGAATAAACTTACTGGGTGTGAGTTTATTTTTCATGCTCGGTGGTGGTCGGTAGAGGAAGACGATAGTTAGCGTTCTATCGCTGAGGTTTAGTCGGATTTCGCACATGTCAAAGGTTATGAAAGATGCACGGTTTGGATGGGTAGTTACATTTTTAATTAGACAATCTTTATATATTACGATTAAATCTCCACCTTTGCCTATCAGGCGAGGAATATTCAGCGATATAAAGCCTTTTGGTGTCAATTCGGAAATCCTAGGCTCGTCACCTTCCTCCCTGAATTATGTTTCACTCAAGAGCACTATATCGAAATTATCGTCCACTATTGTCTCAGCCAGCTCGAGGGTCTTGTTGCCGCATGACTGAGCATTTACGTGCATAATCTTTATGTGTTTTTGGAGTGTAAGACAACGAGAAAAATGGGCGTGATGGAAACGATGGTGCCTGGTAGACGTTTGGGGCGAGCTTACAAAAATAGGCACATCACGATGGTAGGTGACTTGTTCTTTAACATCGGGGATTACAGGTGTAATGCGATGAAGACGTCCAGCCCTAGTCCCGCGTCTCGTTGGTGGTCGACTCCCTATGCCAAGACAACGAATCAAATATTCAATTTATTCATTACAAAAATAATAATAGTATTTATAAAGCGCTACCAACAAACATAATGTAGGCTCAAAGTGCATCATAAGACCAAGAACAAAACATACCTACAAGTAATAACGTATAATGACTAGGGTTAGCCTATAGGCCTACAAAACTAGAAGAAAATAAGGTTACCGAAATAAACGATAGAACTGATTTCTAAATCTTAAAATAGTGAGTCTTTAAGATCTTTTTGAAGGTGTCATAGCAGGCGGTTTGCAGGCCCCACGAGAGGGGGGTACAGCCGGTACGCCGTACAGGGGCCCACAAGAGTTTAGGGGGCCCATGAATATGAACATTTAAAATTAAATTGGCAATTACACAAGTATTTTTTAATTGTTGCTATTAAGCTAAGTGGAGATACCCCAAAACCTGTTACAATCTCAAGTGGCGCTGGGGGCCCTTAATTTTGATATTGTTTGAATGTGTACTTGAACATTTTGTTAAATATGCAAAGAAGCTTCTAGTTATAATACAGGGCTTAATTATTTTCGATATAGTCTAGGATCTCTTTTTTATTATTTTCTCCAGAGACACTTACAAATATAGACCTATGAGCCTTATAGGCTTTCAGTTCCCCCTGTTAGCTTCGTAGTCTATGATAAATACTCTATGTCGTTGCATAGGTTACTAGTGCGGCAGTCAAAGCTAGTTAGTGAATCATTTACACTTAATTGATTTCCTGTGCGCTAGCCAAGAGAAGAAGTTAAAGGTATCATAATTTGGTAAGCCAACTCTTATATATTGAACTCTGTCACATATTGAAGTTCGGATTTTACCTACTTTTTCATCCCGAGTGGCATCCGGTCATCAAAAAATCACTTTGGGTCCACCATGAGTCAGGAGCGCCTGAACAACTTAGCTAGAATCAGTATTGAGTCTGGCATTGTAAGAGAAATAAATTTTGACACTGTAATTCAAAAGATTCATGATATGGGTATATTTGTTGATAATTAATGACATAGACATGCATAAAATGCTATTAAGATGACAATGTATATTCATGTACTTTTTTGATACAGTACCGTATTGTAAAGTTGTGAAGTTGTTAATCTTTTATACTTTATAGAAATAAAATTTAAAACGCATTGAATTGACTTGAAATATATTTCTAATAATTTTCTTTTTTTTAATTTAAAAAAAAACTAAAGGACTTACAATTTATATCTTTAAAATGATTAAACTGTAAAAGGTATTTGCAAATTATATTAATATTACATGACTAAATAATTTATATGTATATTTTTAAAAATTACATTAACTATCCACTTTGTATGACTACTACCTATCTATTCCGCATTTTGTTAATAGTGGATTAATATTACAGTCTAACCTACCTCAAAATAATATTAAAAGACTTACGAGCCTATCAATATGACGGAAAAACAAATTACCACATTGTGTTAAGAGATGAAGAAAAAATTAATGAACCTATTACAATAAACAACACTGTAGTGCGAACGCTTCTTTAACTACTTTTTAAAATTTCGTTTTTGTTTATTGTTATTGTTCGCCCTGGAATATGCATAAGAATTGTTGCTGATGAAGTTTCTGGTATCAAAAAGTATGTAACGGTTGTGTCTGACAAGAATAATACCAATAGTTAAATCACTAAAACTAGAAAAACTAGAGGACAGAAGGGCAAAGATTAAAGTAGTAGGCCTTAGAATACATAGGACTACGAAATTAAATTCTAACTTAGAAATTCAACGCAATAATAATCTGTTACAATGCTCCGATAAACATAAGAACAAAAACATTTTTCTTATTCCTTAATAACACTTTTTATTATAGTAAACACGACGTATACTAAACAGAACGCCTACCAAATAGGGCTTATACCAAACAGGACGTATATCAAACAGGACGCTTACAAAACAGGACGTATATCAAACAGGACGCTTACCAAACAGGACGTAGGATACCAAACAGGACGCCTACTTACTACAGGACTATACGGTCTATACCGAACTATTCATTGATAGAGCTGTATACAAAAAAAGATACACTACTTAATGGGCCGTATTGCTGCTGAGAGTTAACACCCTTGCCCCTTATACAAGTCAATCTTATATACCGTAGCCTAATTGTAATTAAGGCAGTAAGGTATTAATACTACACAAATATACAAAAGCGACTTAATTAATTTGTAGATCTATGTATGGGTGGAAACTAATGCAATTGTTTGCAAGGCAAAGTGACCGACCAATTGTAGAAAACCTCACCTTCTTATCTTATAAGTTTACAGACGTTCCTTCTAGATAGAAGATTGTTACGTCCACTAGGCCCAAAACTCCTGCAGGGCGACAGGGATCCGTCGGTGGCAGGGATAGAACCCGTGACGTATCAGTTGGTTTTTGGTTGACAGTCCGGTGAACTAACCGCTGGACCAGCCGGCTTCACCTTCGCTGTCTAGCGTAGGGTTGCCAGACACATGGGTGTCAAAAGGAGGACACCGAGAGACAAAAAGGAGGACATTGTGTTTCAATTGTATAGTTTCGCATTTAGCCCGCAATCAGTATAATTTTATTACAAGAGCTGCCACTCAGTTTAAATGTGTATTGGTAAACTGAGCAAGAAACAGTTTTGTTAAAAATAACAAATAAATTCAATGCACGAGTCTTCTAAAAAACGGGATAATTCTTTTCTTGTACAAATGATCACCTGTTTATTAATTATATTCTTAACATGTTAATACTTTTTTAAAAATGTATTTGTCCTTATGCCTACAAAACATAAAATAGGCCTATTAAAAAAGCTGGACATTTTAAAGGTATTGTGCTTTGCCTGCCGGAAGGAGAACAAAGGAATAGATAGGAGGACATGCCCTACTTTTGCCGGACGTCTGACATCTCTAGTCTAGCGAGACATGCTGGCTGGAATAACAAAGGAATACAAACACACCAACAAACTGTCTGCAGAGAACGTTCAGAAACCCAGTTTTTTTGCCGCTCAGTACATCTAAATTAGGCGCCAGAGTCTGGCGTTCTTTATATAAGCCATGTAAGCGATAGCTGGGATTGACAATAGAACTAAAAACAATAATAGGCCCTCGCCGAGACTATAACTAATGTTTGTAAAGCATTGAATGAAGTGAATTTTGTGAATCCAACATGGTTATTTTAAAAATATTTCCTTCAAAAAAATAATTCTTTGCCAGCCCCAAGAAGTACGAAATACTTGGCCTACCTTATTTCCTTTTAACATCCCTAATTCTGATATGTAAACTAATATATTTTTGCTCACTACGTTATAATAGGTGAAAGATACAGGCCGGAAAAGCCAAATGTGCGTAGTTTTGTATTTTGAAAAATAGTTCAAATTTAATTAATGTTTGCAGGGAATTCAATAGGTTGATTTCTTTGAATAGGCTACAATATGATTTTGTACTCTTTACCATAAAATTCTTTAGAACTAAACAAAATCTGGGCTAATTGATTAAAACCGATCATAGCTTTCAATAGAAATAATCAAATTTGCGATTATCGTTGACCGTGATATTAAAATGCATATGAAGAGGATGACTGTGTTAATTCAGGATGCTTAATATGCAGATGCGTACGCAATCCAGAGGTACTGCCACAGCTCCTGCTTATCTGTTGGGAACATAGTTTACACTGAGCCATCGTTGAAGAATTTTTTTCAAAGATGAGCCGAAATGTAAAAAGATTCATGTTAATTGTAACTGTAACTTATCATTTGGTTTGATGTTGTTTTTATCGCAAGCCTTAGTTGGATTTTTTTAAAAAAGAAACACAATATCAAAGAATAAATAGTGTTAGCAAGGCATGTCAAGAATTGTTTTGTGTGAATCCAACCTTATTTATTTAAAATATTTCTATCAAAACCAAAAAGAAAAGGGCTGTGCTACTTTAAACAATGATTAGGCCTACCTCCCAACCAAGAAACCGAAAGCCGGTTTTGAAAATCAAAACCAGTTTTCGGTTTCAAATCCGGAATCCGGTATTCCGGTTTTCGGTTAACATCCCTAGATAAATAGAAGGCTAATGTACAACTGGTGCACAATTTCCCCCTAAACTATTTGACAATTAACATTGTACCAAAAGCTATTTTAGTGAAACGTAGAATTAGACATGATTAAATATGTATATGAAAAGAACAATTGTAAACATATGAGAATCATAGTTAATTAGAAATCTTTTAAACAAGTTTTAAAATGTATTACAATTAATTATAGTATTTAAATCTATTTTAAACATAAAAGCAAGCGTCTAAAATTTTGTTACTTGTTGTGGGGGGGGGGGGGGGGGGGTAACCAATTGTTGACGTAATTATATAGGGGGGGGGGTCTCTGAAAGTTTGACAGTTGTTGACAAGGGGGAGGGGGGGAAGGTAAAATCGCCTAAAAATTTTTGACGTAATTAATGGACGTCCCCTTAAAAACAATATTCCATGCTACCAGTGGGGAGAATGGATGGTAACTCTAATGTCGATTTAAAATTAAAATTGAAAAAGGACCGGTAAAAGAGTTCAGAGGTTAATAATTACATGCAAAAGTTATCGCGTAGAGCAGGGGTCGGCAAGTAGGCAACCTTTCGCTAATAATGTGCCACTCTAGGATTTCTAAATCATTCGGGGTGCCAACAGCCTAAAAGTCAACCTCAATATATTAATTCTATTTTGAATTTTGATCTCAGTTTTATTGAGATATTCTCTTTAATATATTTAGAAAGGAAACATTCTCTCCCTGTTATTAAAATAAAGTTTCCAAATTTGATTCTATAGACTATAGACTAGTGATAGTGATGCCATAAATTAGGGAAGTACATATAATTAAGTGTTTTGAAATTGAATTCGCGGCAAGATATGTCCAGTTTTAATGCAAATCCATTCCAGTGGTCTAACAGTTCAAGTGCTGTTTGACCCAGTCCTTGTATATGCAAGCTCAAGTCACTGTCGTTCAGAAACAGCGGCTTCAATAGTTCAACTTATTCAATATCGAAAAAAAAAAAATCAGCAACACACACCTCTTGGAGGTCTCTCGCGTGCCATTTAAAATCGCTCTGCGTGCCAAGTCTGGCACATATGAGAATGTCTCATGGCACGCGCGCCTTAGGTTGCCGACCCCTGGCGTATAGTACACATTTTCTGAAAATTTGATTGACATTTATTTTAAACTCATGTAGATCTAATTAAATAAACGGGGAACAGTGAACGATCGGCAGCGCGTTCGGATGGCGTGCCAAAGGTCATGGGTTCGAATTATAGTGAAAGCTAGGATTTGTTCACAGGTCTGGACAGTGTCCCTGGTAAGAAGTGGTCACAGAAACTAATGAACGCGTCACTTAAGTACCCATAGACTTCAAAGCCGCGAAGTGTCAAAACCAAAGATACGCTCACTTTAAAGAGCACACCCGTGGGCTAATGCATGGGGGACAACCCTTGATGAGCGTCCGTGAATAGGTGTACTGCCAAGAGGCTCTGAGAATCGTTGGGAGGAACCAATGAGCGCAACAGTCCGTCTGAGCAACGCCCTGGCAACTTGATGTTTTGTGCCTACTGGGCGACAGTGCAGGTATACGAGCGCACTACTGTACCCATGGGCCTCAAAGCGGCGTAGTGTGTAAACCGCCAGTAATTTCTTTGAAACACCGGCGGGCTAACGCATGGGGGACAGCCCCCGCAGCATGTCCGAGATCCATTGCACTGCCGAGAGGCCACCGGGTCTCGGTGGGGAGGAAGCAATGGATGCTGCAACCCCGTCTCACGACCCACCCGGTGCCTGGATGCCTGTGCCTATAGTACAGGATTTGTGCTACCGGGTGACAATGCAGATATACGGGAGAGCCACCACGATAATGATCCTTAGGGGAACCGCAGTGAACGGTCGCTGGCCTGCGGAATCCTTCCCTTTTACATGGCACGCCACGCCTTCGGCGTGCCGTGGGGTGGCTGGATCCCGGACAGGGTTTTAAATAACCCACCTCTAAAGCGTTACGCCCCGGCTTAAGAGCTTCGGCTCGTCCGGGTTTTGAGACTTTTTACAAGGTATACGAGCGAGCCACCACGTTAATGATTTAAGGTAATTCCGCATGTGGGGGAGAAGAAGTGTAGTGCATGTACTGCCGAAACCGTACCCATTTGCTACGCAGCACGCCCTATCGGCGCGCATGGGGTGGCTAGTCTCGGACAGAATTTAATTGCGCACTCCCACTCGATCCACCTTTCAACACCCTTAACGCACAGGAAGGCTCTACCGGTTGTTTTCTTTTATAGACATTGTAAATCAGTGAACGCTTCTTCACCGGCCGTACGGAGCGATTCGCTGTAAAATTTGGTAAACGATTTTAATGCACAATTTCAGCCCCCCCCCCCCCACACACACACACACACCTGGACACAAATCCTGGCTTCGCATCTGAGTATGACTAACCGATTTTATATGTCTCTTTGAAAACTTATCTGACCATCCGACTCTGAAGACCAGGTCGTAACGTGGAAGGAGTGTGTTAAGGGCAGGGGCATACCAAAACCCTGTCCGGGGTATTTCGACATGCTGCATACACTAGATTTCCCACAGGCATGATTACTCCCCCCCCCATCCACAACTGCCTAATTCGCCTTGAATCGAATACCTGCACTGTCGCCCGGTAACACATAATAGACTATAGGCCTGGTCATCCAGGCACCGGACTTGGCGAGACGGGATTTATGCGCTCATTTCTTCCTCTCCGCCGAGTCTCGGTGGCTCTTTCCTGTTTAAACAATACTGAAGGTCCCGGGCTCAAATCCTGGTCAATGCCCTGAGTCTAATAAGCACCTCTAGCTTGGAAATGCAACACAAAAACAACCAACCGCAGTGCTCAGATAAACATAAGGACACACAACTTTTCTTATCCCATATGCAAGAGCCAATGCAATTCTTTCCGAGTGGCATCCGGACGTTATTACCTGAACAAACCACAAAAAAACAGTAGCCTGGGCTAATATAGGGCTCATAGCCTCATTTAAGACGCTGATCATAATGCAAGACTTGACTCACGCCATGGTTGGGCGTATGACGCAATATAACCTTCTTACTAGAAGGAGCATCTGTGAAACATAAAAGTAAAGTATCGCGTTGGACCAAATTGACCCATAGGGCCGGTGTAGCAGCGTTCACCAGTTTCTGTAGCCATGGTATACTAGGTGATTGTGTGGCCAGCACTATGCACAGCCGCTTTTACTTTACCCCAAACTAAGGTCAGGTACCCATCAGAGCTGGGTAGATTCAGGGACACCCTCCAGTCCTGGGAAAAAAATCCTGGCTTGCACCAGACTTTAAACCTCACTTCACCGGAGTGATCGAACCGAGACTAATCTCTTAGGGTTCGGAGGACAAACACACTTGTACTACATAGCACAGCTAGATCACCGTATAGGTTCGGTGCAAACCGTTGACCGTTCCCATCCACTCTTTCCTCCTGCAAGGCAGGGCAGTCTAAAAGCAAATGCTCGACCGTCTCTTCTGCTTCAAAGCAATGTCGACATCGCGAATCGAAATTAGACCTAAATCGTCCGAAATAGGCACCAATAGGACAGTGTCCTGTCCGGAACTGGGCAATCGTTGCCTGTTATCTCCTGCGGAGTCTCCACCACGGATCAGCTCGATTTGGCCGTTTTAGTTGCTGTCACATGCCTCGACCTTTGTCAGACTCATCCCAGTTCTTCCACTATTGTCTTGTTTCCCACTCACGTATTGATCTGCGGGCACTCTCAAAGGAGGACGGACCTTTTGGAGTGGGTACCAGGATTCGAACCCAGGACCTTCGGTACGCCAGCCGAACGCGCTGCCGCACCGCATGACTCATAACCTAAGTTATAAGATAATTGTAAGATATAAGACCTATATACTATCAGATGTTTTTCCTCCCTAGCATTGTATGATAGGCCTGCTCTCAAGCTGTTAACAGATTCAGCTCAACAATATATCTATCCACACCACCCTGTGTGTAGGCTACTATATATAAAGGCTGTATGTTATACTTCGGGCCCCTGTCTTTCTCCAACAAAACCTTATATATATTATAATCATGGAACAAAAGAACATATTAAAAATTGACGTATCTTGTCCCGGCCTTCCAGTTTTACAACATATAATATAAATTAAAATGGTTTTCGACCACAAATAGGTTACCAATTATTTTATTGCCGATTTTATGAATGAGTTATGAGAGTAGCCTACATGAGAGTTCAATAAAACGATTAAATTGTAATCAATTCCTTTTATTTAAAATAGACATAATGTCTGTTTCTGTATAAGGCCAATATTTATTATGAAGGCCTTATAACGTCTAACACCATAAGAAACTTCTATTTCTATTAAAAACCGGTAGGCTACATAAGATAGCCTAAACTGTTGTAAACGGGCCATTTAAAACGTATAGGCCTACATAGAAGGGAGGTGTAACGGTGTAGTAGCCTAATATTATATTAAACGCGATAGATTAAAGAGAGAAAAGGAAAAAAAAGGGAGGGCGGAGGGGAGAGAGAACTGTTACGCCAACGGGTAGCATTCAAACAAGAAAACATTCAAAATGTTCGCGGATTTAGTTTATAGCTGATCCCACTTGAGCGCCTGAAGTAAACAACCCCTATCCCCCTATTTAAAGTATGCTTCATACGGGTTGGTAGAATTTTTTTTAATAGGCTATATATTATAGCAGTCGTTTTTTTTTTAAAGAAAGTTACTTTTATTTCTTATAACAATACAATAGGCCTACTATTATTTTTATATATGTTTATTGTTGAAAGAAACATGTGTAGGCCTATGGATAATTATATTGGCAAAGCTGTATATCGTTATAGCAAAGTGAATACATTAGCTTAGCGAAAAACGAAAGAAGCATGTTCTCCAATGGGAGGTGTGGCTTGCCAAGACCCAAAGAGGGGATAGATTATTGACCTAAAAATGGATGAAAATAGGTTGTGCTGTTTTGGTTCCAAAGAGTGACAACTAAAGGTCAAAGGGTTTTTCTGTGCTACTTTTTCACTATTCGTTCACCCAGTCATTCTTGCTGCGCACTCAAGTCCATTTTTATCAGGAAATGGGTCAGGTTTCCCTGGTCTCAATCCGCACAAATAGTTCTTAAATTTGTTAACTAGGTCATTGACTATTTTCGTTTCGAACAAATGTTTAAATATTTCTGGATCATCAATTACTGTTCCTAAATAATATATATATGAATTAACGATTTATTCGCTTTCATTATAATAAGCAATGATAATAGTCAGCAACAGGTTTATGGACCGTGCTGCAAGCATGACCTAAAGTAGTGCGCACGTCTATTTTTAACCGTGGCCTTCGATGTAACAGTTTTCATCAAATTTAATAGGTCGCCGTTGTTTTTAAAGTTAAATTATTTGAATGCGAAGCTAAAAGCTATGTCTTCAAGTCCAAAAGGTAAGTGCAGACATTTAACCTACTTATGTAATGCTATTTTTTGTTACAGAACTCTTATTTTCATTTGATCAAAACACACAAATGCATGCATGTTGTTTGCAAGTGCCTACGTGGACTCGTGGTCTGCAGAGAAAATGGCGCAAAGCAACAACTTTTCGATGTGTAAATTAGACGCTTCTAACATGTAAACAACAAATATTTGCAAGCTTATAATGGTTTTTATTACATTAGTTTTTTATAGCATTTGTGCCAATAAAAAAAATCTAGTGTGTGCATGTTGGAAACTATAAAATAGCCATATGCCATTTCTGCGTAATTTTTTGAGGGCAAGGGGATCACCGCGGCCGACATAACAAACGGCCATGCTGACCATACAAACTCGAGGCGGGCTTGAGAAGTTTGAGGTTAGGGAACACCCTCGTTTGTTAGCTTAACATTTTAAAGGCATCCAGCGTGATGAGATCGTTGAATTTCGACGAGGTTTTTTTTTTCGTGCCCTAATTTGTTTGCATACTCTAATTAAAAATGATGTTAGTCATTAGTAATCCTAAATTAAAATATTGACAACTTAATTTGAGCACATTTAAATCGACCTAGAAAGTTAAAAGATGGGTGGGGCACATCACATAGGCTACGTAATTTATGTTATGTAATAAGCGATTTTAATTGCCAACTTTAGTTTCAATAGTAAGTAGGATTCAGGCGTTGTATTTGTAAGATGTTTGAATAGCTTGGTGCTACTATGCACCTTAATATTTATCAGAAAACAGTGTGGACTTTTTTACGTTTGAGTTGTAGGCCTAATTAGTTTAGTTTAGTATGCTGTAATACTGTATCTGTATGCCAATGCTATTATTAGTATTATTTATTAGGGATACTATAATAAAATAATACTATTAACTATTAATATAAATTTCTAAATAGGCTAAGGCGACCTAGTGGCTAGGCCTTGACTTGTAAGTCTTGTAATAGTTAGTGATTAGGGCCATGGAAGTTATTAGTAGGACTAAGTAGGTTACTTGTCAGTGATATTTGTTTCTATTTATGTATTTCATGAAATGGCTCACTCAAACTTGTTACAAGTTATTTTAAATTTAAGGTCAATATTCTCATTTAGTTGATGATATAGATAGGCCCTATGACTATGACACCATATAGGCATCGGTTAGTCAGTGCTTTTTTTGTAAAAAAAAATAGGTGCCGGTACTCAGTGATGGATTGCCT
Source organism: Anisus vortex (assembly GCA_949126835.1). NCBI lineage: Eukaryota > Metazoa > Mollusca > Gastropoda > Planorbidae > Anisus > Anisus vortex. Next base: position 4,734,977 of record OX421509.1, read on the forward strand.
GACTTTTAAAGCAGTTTCACATTTTATATTTTAATTCTTATTGCCCGCAATTTTAAAATTTAAAAATAATTCAATACTAACAAATTAATAATATAATAAATTAATAATAAACGTTAAAATACAAGAAAAGCAATAATGTTTTCCCCACATTGAAAAAGGTGTCGGGCCGTACCAGTGCGTACCGTCACAAAAAAAGCACTGGGTATAATAGATGGGCCAATCTATTTATCTAACTATATTATTATTTATTTTAAGTTGTAGTAGAGCTAACTTGGCTAGCTTCCATCTCAAGTTGGAATATCTTAAAATTATCCTAGATCACCTTACAACTACTAGCATTTTAACCCTTAAAGCGCGTAGGGCCACGATCGTGGCTCAGCGTTAACAGAACGTTAAGTGCGTGAAGCCACGATCGTGGCTTAGCTTTTTTTTGGCTATATTGTGTCGTTTTCATTCGTTTTTTTCCGTAAAAACGTACACATTCGTAAAGCATAACAACTTCCGTCTCTTCTGGTAGTGAAAGGCAGCCATTTTTTACTTTAAATTTTCCTCGATTCGCAAAATGAACGAAGGTGTTAGTGACTATTCGAAAAGCTACGATGGAATTGATGCATAATTTCAATTATATTTTATTGATTTTGATGAAATTCTAAACTGTAAGAAGTGTATTGAATTCATATTTGTTTTATTTTAATGATTTAGTTTTCAAAATACTGAAATAGGTCAAATAGCCGGCAAATAGTTCAATAAATTAGCCTCGTGTTTGTTGTTAGCAAAAAAATCGTTTTCGAAAGATGGGCGTGGCTAATGATCGTTTTTATTTTAGTTATTATTGAAATAAATTTGTATTTAAATCTGTTTATATTGCGGGCCTAAGTTAAAACTACTATATTCTCATCATAATTTTAAAAAATGTGATAGTTAAACAACATGTACTATTTATGATATTTTTTTTTCGAACTGGGTGGGTGCGCTCTAGGTTTACTGACTGCAATGTCGGACTGTACCCTGACTAACTTGTAAATATTACAGGAGACTCTAATAATTACTAATATACCTTTTTTAAATACATTTCTTTAATTTAATACATTTATGTCTAAAATTTAAGTGTTTTTTTATTATTTTTATTCTATTTTTACTACTTAGTTGTGTGTTAAATTAATAAAAATATTTTTTCGAAGTTTTTATAAAAAAAAATTGTCGTGTATTTATTAAATTTTTACATTTTAGATGCTAGATATTAATTAATTAATATGTTTTTCCAATTCCCCAAACTATAAGCTTTAATAAAATGTATAGGTTTATAGATCTAATGTAAAAATATCATAAAAGAAAACCAAAATAAAAGCAAGAGGTTTTGAGCGTTTAATGCCCGTCAGTTTTAGCTACACTTTTTAATGCATTTTTGTGAAAATAGCTAGGCGCTTTAAGGGTTAAAATAGTCTACCATTCCATAGACTAAATTTAATAGGCTAAAGCTTTAAAATTTTGAAGGCAGTGTCATATTCCTAAAACCTTACACTATTACACTATACTATAGTGTGCCTACGGCTAGATCTATATGGCATGGTTATATATAAAAAGCCTTTTTTAATTACTGGTGGGCTATATATGAATTTTTATTATTACCGTCTGTGCACTTTGAGTCTAGGCAATAGCAGAGCTAGAGGAGGTGGAGCGAGTCAAACATACAAGTTCTTATTGCTAGTTTACTAATGAATTAAAACAAGTTAAGAGCCAGGGTACATGGTGGCAGTGAGTTCGGCTGGCATACAGAAAGTCCTGGGTTCGAATCCTGGTGCAGGCTAGGGATTTTCTCCGGGTCTGGAGGGTGTCCATTAGTCTACCCAGCTCTGATGGGTACCTGGCCTCAGTTGGGGTAAAGTTAAGGCAGCCTGTTCATATTGTTAGCCACAGAATCACCTAGTATGCTATATCCACAGAAACTGCCCCTATGCGTCAATTTGGTCTGTTGGGATACCTTTTTACTTATTATTAATAGCCACAGATTTCAACCCCAAACACCATTTACTCTTACGTCACTCAGTCTAGCTACAAACCTAAATATAAATAGTATAATACATAATGCAACTGAAATATATTTATATTTTGATATTGTGTGTTGTATTATATATAGGCCAATACCAATATAATAATATTTTCTAATTTTATACTTGCTTATGGTTATGCCTTTGTTGACTTAGTCGTCATGTGATATTTATTTAACACTAGCTACTGGGTGTCATATGTTTTAGGACCTTGTTGGTTTTGTAGTTCTTCCAGGAGATTTCAAGTATGCACATGAGGCAGCACATGTGAAAAGAGCCTTTTTCGTTTAAGGCATGCAGAGTCCAGGTTTTGCTGGCATGTATAAAAGTGCTTCCCACATATGCACATTATAATGCAATTTTTGATTTGACTGTCAACATCCTGCTGTTCCATACTCTCTGAGATAATCTAGACATGGTTTGGGACAGCTTGCCAATCCTCTTTTGCTGATTTCCGTGTCAAGTGAAAGGTCTCTGGAGAATGTGGAGCCAAGGTAGATAGATACATTGCAAAACAACATTTAGCTTGGTGCCATTAATGCTTTTGTTGGCAGGTCTGCACCTTGACCATTAATCTTTTTGATCTGATAGTTAAATTGAATTCTTGACAGGTTGGGAAAAGTGGTCGAATTGTATTGTAGATCCTCCTCGAACATCGTCTTCAAATGGCATGTCGTAGATTACTGTTTTGCATAGCTTTTCTTTTTGCCCTTTGTCTGGTCAACTTCAAAAGCCCTTTAACTGATAGGGTTTGCAGATATGGAATGCACAGAAATGTCAAGAGAAGATGGCAGAAAGAGTTAGGGCAAGGTCACAGCCCTGTTTTACTTCTTTGCAAATGTCACAAAGGCCAGAAATTTCACTATCATATTGCACACAGTGCCTTTTATGAAATCACTTGATCAGGCTAAGTATTTTTGGTCGGCAGTCAGTCTTTGACATTACATTGAAGAGTCCATCTCTACAAGGTTAAATGCATTGGTCAGGGGTACAAATGCCACGGAAGAGCCGTTTCTGTTCTCTCTACATGTTTATTGTGACTGTCTGAGAGAAAACATCATGTCAATTGTTGACCTTCCTGGGCCAAACCCACACTTCAAGAATACTCATTCACAGATCTTACCTAAAATGCTGAGGAGTGATATATTACAGCCACTTCTTGTCACCTTTATGTACATGGTTACGATATTTATATCTCTCATATCCTGAGGTGTGGCTCCCTCCTCCCAAAAATGACTCAGTAGATCATGTAGGTTGCAGTTACAAGATGCTGCTTCCACATTTTTATTGTTTCTGGTGGGATACCATCTTTTTTAGACAATAAACTTGCATTAGTAGGGTGGGTGTTTCATCAGGCTCTAGTATAATGAGTAGACTGTCAATTGCATTCAAGGCCACATCTGTTGTCAAAGGCAATAATCAATATACTGGTATATAACATGAGTTTGTTTATATATTTCTTCACTATAGACGCCTAGGCTGTTTAACGTATTGGGACAAAAGTCAAGTTAAATTTATAAATTGGAAACATTCTCCAAGAGAAATTTGATTATATGTATGTAGTAATATTTTTGTGTTTTGTTATTTTTTTAAAATTATTAATATCACAACTGTTCGCTACTTTTTTTATACCAAAACCTTGACAGCAACAATTCTTCTTCATGTTCCAGAGCCAGGGTGACCGTAAACAATAAATAAGAAAAACTAAATACCCAAAGAAACTTCCTCACTTCAGTTTTTATTGAAATATTGTTTGTTATTTTTCTTTCTCTCTTAACAAAACACATTGTAGATATTTGTTTCTCCGTCATTTTGATGTGCATAACTACCAGTACATATATATTTGCACTTCAGTGGACATAAATTATTTATGTTAGAATGAGGAAAAACAAACATTTCAGAATGTTTTGCAGATCCAGTGCTATTGTTATTTTAATTAAGGGGCATAACCTTGACTAGACATATCGAATTTTTTTTGTTATCTCCCTTTGGTGACTTTACAGAAAAGCAAATCATGTACAGTACAAACTACACACAATACTTTTCGTTTAAATTTACATACTCTATTTTTTTTTTTTTTTTTACTACTTTACATTCTTCATTGTGATATTATTTATCCCAGGCGACGGGCAGCACATTTTTAATAGTGCTATTGAGTATTTCAAATATTTTAAAATATAATTTAAATATTTAATACAAGTGGAGTGAATATATGTGTGGAAAACTGTATGCAGTAGTTAAATAGGGGCATCTTTGTAAAGATTTTAAGTTTCAGAGTTACAGTATAGCGGTTTATTTTATTATTTTCTATTTATACCAGGTACTGAAATTCAAATGGGTACCAGTACCGTTACTTTTTTTTCCCACGGTTGTTCATGGCTCAACTTTTTTTTCTTAATGACAAATAATAATAATCGTCCCAAACAAAAATCCGTGAATAGTTAAGTGGTCGGATTAATCTTGACATTGTACTACAACTTTCTGTTTTATTTACAACTGTGGCCAATGTTGTGGGTAGATATTGAACCACGACACCCACCTGTTACGTATGTGTTGGGGAGGGGGACCTCATCTGACTTCCGAGCCCTTGAACTTAAACTTAAAGTCTTTTGATCAACACGCCGAGATGTGCTTATGTGTTAGTTTATTCACGTGTGCTTTATCATTTCAGTCAAATTTAATTTTTAATAATACAACACGAATAAAAGAACAACACTGTTATATATATACCACAATGGGCACAACGCGTCTTATCGACGGAGAATGAAACGTGGAAACCACACCGGTGAAGCAGCGTTCACTAGTTTCTGTGGTCCCGGCATACTAGGTGATTGTGTGGCCAGCACAATGCACAGCCGTCAGATGAAGTCATGAACACCCTCCAGACCCGGGAAAAAATCTTAACCTTCACCCAGAGGATTCGAACCCAGAACCTTTGGTACGCCAGACGAACGCGCTGCCGCACGTCCACCGTGCCCCCGCATGTGTGTCTGTGTGTGTAAGTTTTTATGTTAAGTTTTTGTGTGTACATTTTCTTCTATATACATGGCGCTTGAACAAATTGAATAGATGTTTGATGATATGTGTCACAGAGATGAGTGATAGGGCTTTAAACAAAAATCTCCCCCTGACCTTGTGACGGCTCAGGCGGCGTGTATATTCTTAGCTAGGTTGTAGTTGTAGCCGGGGCTGAAGGCGGAAATAGCAGTAACTTTGTGTTTCCTGATGTGTCATAGAATCTAGATCTTATTGTTTTCTTTGATTAAACTTTGATGACTATGATTTCAATTCTAATGTACCACTACCACTAGTACCACCCTTCCCCAAAATATCTCACAACTCCCATTTTCATCTCTCCTTCCCTTCCCCCAAAACCACACCTCCCTCGTTCGTAGGCTGCAAATAACGCGAAATCGTATCACGTGACCTCGTGGATAAAAATAACTGAATTTTCTCCCCTCGCCCGCCTGCCCACCTCTCTTCCGATTCCCCCTTCTCCCCTTTTTTTTTATTACTCTTCGACACTTACCCCCATCCCCTGCGCGCTCCATTCTCTCCCCCACCCTATTAGTACAGTCAGTACTACTAGTAAATGACTGTTGTGGTGGAGGAGGAGGAGATGGCGGTGGAAGTCAGCGGTAATAAAAAAAAAAGAACCACAACAACCCTAGCCTGTGTGACTTGGCAAGGCAGTACACAGGGAGTTATGAACGGAGTTAGTCGTACCTAAGGATATACTTACCAGCACAGGCCGTTCGTTTGGGACATAGTCGACATAGTATATATATATATATCTCAGTGCGTGTGTGTGTGTGTGTGTAGTTTCAAATATAAGATTTGTGCATATTAGTTTGTTACTATTGAAAAGTACGGTCATCTACTGTTGCATTGTTTTAGTTTCAACCAGTGTCAATGGATCTTGCATTGCGAGCGTTCTAATAAGTTCTACTCTTCGTGGATATACATGTTTCTGTTTAGGGGGCGTAGCTCTTTCTCTCTCTCTCTCTGAGGGGGAGGGGGGTGTCCTATCCCAATTACTATAAGTGTGCATGCTTATATGCTTATCGGCTAGAATCCTCTGTGCATGCCATTTATTGGGGTTATTATTACGGACAACGTGGTAAAAAATTCTTATGTTGGTTTGTGTGCGTGAATATATCTATAACTTGGTCATATTATGTGCGAGCTGTATGTCAGTGACAGATTGGTTAGTACGTATGTCTGTGAATATATCTATACTATAACTTGGTCATATTATGTACGAGCTGTGTGTCAGTGACAGATTGGTTAGTACGTATGTCTGTGAATATATCTATACTATAACTTGGTCATATTATGTGCGAGCTGTATGTCAGTGACAGATTGGTTAGTACGTATGTCTGTGAATATATCTATACTATAACTTGGGCATATTATGTGCGAGCTGTATGTCAGTGACAGATTGGTTAGTACGTATGTCTGTGAATATATCTATACTATAACTTGGGCATATTATGTGCGAGCTGTATGTCAGTGACAGATTGGTTAGTACGTATGTCTGTGAATATATCTATACTATAACTTGGGCATATTATGTGCGAGCTGTATGTCAGTGACAGATTGGTTAGTACGTATGTCTGTGAATATATCTATACTATAACTTGGGCATATTATGTGCGAGCTGTATGTCAGTGACAGATTGGTTAGTACGTATGTCTGTGAATATATCTATACTATAACTTGGTCATATTATGTGCGAGCTGTATGTCAGTGACAGATTGGTTAGTACGTATGTCTGTGAATATATCTATACTATAACTTGGTCATATTATGTGCGAGCTGTATGTCAGTGACAGATTGGTTAGCCTACGTATGTCTGTGAATATATCTATACTATAACTTGGTCATATTATGTGCGAGCTGTATGTCAGTGACAGATTGGTTAGTACGTATGTCTGTGAATATATCTATACTATAACTTGGTCATATTATGTGCGAGCTGTATGTCAGTGACAGATTGGTTAGCCTACGTATGTCTGTGAATATATCTATACTATAACTTGGGCATATTATGTGCGAGCTGTATGTCAGTGACAGATTGGTTTGTTAGTAATGTTAGGGAGTCCTTTCGCTGGCCCTGCTTGTATCCAGTGGTAGACGTTCTGTCCTGCAGTGAGGGAGAGATGTGGGGTTAGAGAAATCATTAAAGCCTCGGCTTATTTAATTGTATTGGGCTCGCGGTATTGAATGCCTATTTGTGAGGCGTGAATACTACTTGCCTATATGTCCTATGGCCCTTCACCCCATCACTTGCCTATATGTCCTATGGCCCTTCACCCCATCCACATTTACTAACGCATAGGTTTCTTTTTTTTTCTTCTTACCAAAAAAATCCGTGTGGGGGTGTTTCTATGGCAATTTTTTTCCGGAAAGGTGGCCACACGTACGGTTCATTACTAAGTATATTATTTGACTTAGTATATTAAAAAAAAATTGGGTGGAGTGGGGTGTGAACCGTATCCATAATTAGCGTACGTTTACGTGTAGCGCTATATTGGGGCGTACAGACAGTGAAATATATTAGTACGCAGCATAGGACGAGGGAAATACTGGCTAGTACAGATTGCCAATGTATAGACTATTTATTGTTAGGTAGCTTTAGAGCAGGGGTGTGCAACTTTTTTTTTGTCATTGCCTATTAGGAAACTTTGTTTATAGTTTCAATCATGCATGCCGCAAACATAAAAAGTCATTCATTGTATTATTTTTTTATCAGCCAATCAACAAAGCCTACACGAAGGTTTTTAGAACAATAATGCATCTATTTCTTCGTGACAGTCCGTACCGTCCTCGAATTCCTAGAGTGGATGGCCGTATAAGGAATCTGATATAACAAGTTAACCCACGCGTTCTAAAAGTATGTTTAGGCTACATTATTAATACATGAATTAAAAAGTGTTGTGGCCCGCGGGGCCCGCCTGCTGTACACCCCTGCTTAGATTCGGTAGCTTACGTCTACGCCACACATACTTCATATAGTGTGCAAGGTATTATTAGATAAAGTTTCTTCTTTGCTTTGCAAACTAGTGTAGTATAGTTATTTGCTAGATAGCATTTAGAGCAGAAGTCACCACATTCCGTATCCGGTATGTATTGCTATCGCTCATCAATACCCAAGCTCTTGGTGAACAAAAAATTATCATACGTGAATCCTACGTGAAGTGAAGAAGGAAGGGGCGGGGGAAGCGAAGAGAGAGAGAAAAAAACTGGTCGCCGGTGAATGACCCCAGAACGCTTACGCTTGTTTTGAAAAAGCCGGGGAAAGGGGAGGGCGCGAGGTGTGTGGGAGGGAGGGAGGCGGTGGGCCATGTCTTCTTGCCAGCAGAGTTGTGGGGGGTACCCTCAGTCGTATAGGTCATTTACCTTATTGAATCCGACAGGTTCTCTCCCCTCCCCCCCCCACTCTATTTTTGCCGGTCCCTGAGAACCGTCCCCACCTCGTCTTCAGAGGAATATTTCACTCCTTTTATTTATATTTCATTCAATGAAAAGTTTGCGCATTTATAATTTGCGATTTTATTTTTCAACTGTGGCTGTCCCTTTAGTTTGTTTTGTAAGAACCACTTCAAGTTACAGTCGCGTACTTTTTGATTCGCTTTAGTAAGATCTATCTACTTATCTACCTGTTGGTGGCTTCGATAAACAAATTTGTTGAGTTGCAATTTCAGTTTTTTTCATTTCTGTAGTTTTTTTTGTTGTCTGAATCGTTTAGGTTTAGGGCGTGATAGCGTTATTTCTCTTCAAATTATCCACCAGGCACATTTAAAAAAAAAATCAAATTAAGCTGACCATTGTAGTGTCCTAAATCAAAATTGGAAGAAATAAAAAATAATTCATCGTCTTCATTTTTGCCCGAGTGTTGCCGCGTTGGAAACTGTCTTACTTTATGTCTTCATACCTGGGCAACAATTCAACAATATTTTTTTTTAATCTAGAAACCTTGGATATTTAATTGTGGAGAAAGTGTTGTAATTATGTTTCAGTTGTATTATTTATTTGATGAAAGTCTGTATGTGGTTTGGCCAGTTCGAGTTTTAATGTGATTTTCCGAGCATTTTCGTGAAATATTATAAGATCTTAGTAGATTTGTTTGGCTGATTATGTTTAGTTTTTTTTTTTTAGAACCTGTTTAATAATTGGTACCACGTAACACAGTGCTTGGTTTTGAACAATACAAAAAGTGATTCGTTTATGGACTAGAGTCTAGATGAAATAAAGTGTCATATTTCGGATTTGTTCTGCGCGAGTTTTTTTGGATTCTCGCACATTGGACAATCTTTCTCCGACTTGCAGAATGATTTTGGCCAAGTGCTTCTGAACATGTAGTTTGTCAGTGTGGAGGAACTAGATTAACTCTTATTGTTTTAGAATTGTGGGGGGGAAAAAGGTGTTGGCTGTTTAATGGATCACTCCACGAGCCGACCGTCGAGTTGACATTTTAAGGACGTTACGTTATACATGTGCCATGCTAGTCCGGTCGGCGGTGATGAGCTGATCCATGAATGTTGGGCAGTAGCATGATGGCCATTGGTGAAATGCATCAACCCGGCTCATGCTACAACGGCGGTGGTGTTTCTGGAAGTCACTTCTCCCACCTCAGCGGCGGCGGCGGACACCCGTGCGTGCACCCCAGCGGTGGCGCCGCCACCCCCTCCTCAGTTTTGGGGCAGCAGCATCAGAACGGCGCGCCCCATCACCACGGCCATAATGCCTACCACCACCACCATCAGCAGCACCATCACGGTGGCCACCAGCAGCAACAGCAGCACCACGGTGGCGGGGTAGTCGCCCCGGTGGGTGGCGGGCCCATGGGCTCGAACAGCTTCTCGGATATGTATCACAATTGGATAGACGATTTGTGTAAGTAGTAAGCCGTTGATTTATACACGCCTATGTAACCTTGTAATATAGGGGACGAAGTGATTAAAGTACTTTGTAAAATAAATAAGAAATTTATTATTGACAAGTTACTAAATATTCACCCTAATTTGGAAACTTTTCTTACAAATTTTTTTAATCGTGCATAAGGCAAACATAATCAAAAAAAGGCATATCGTAATAATTCTACATAACTTCAATCAACTATAGGGGTTATGAAGGAAACTTTATGACAGTGTCGGGTGTATAAGTGGCACCCCTACTTTTTGTCGAAATTTTCTGTAAAAAAAGTGCGACTTATACGCGAGTATATAGGGGCCTACGGTATATTACAAAATAGTTTAACTACAGACTTGTATAATCTATATATAGGCCTATATGATGCTTGCTTTAATTGATCAATATAGGTAGTTAAAATATTCAAGGGAAAGTGAAGCCCAGAGGGGAAATGCTGATTCGAAATAAAGCCAACCTCATCCAAAACAAATTAATGTACTGAACTAGGGTAGTGTACCGTCGTAGCTGCTTTAACTTTACGTCTAATATAGCCCCCCCCCCCCTTCCTCCCCGCGCTCATCCCACGCCTCACACACACATACAGTGACCTAAAACTATTGACTGTACAGTGCGGGATGACGTTGTTTCAAACCCAACTTGAACCCTCAGTTCTCGTGCTCCAATCCTTGACCTACTTGCCATATCCTATGCTAAGGAATTGGGTCAAATGTACTGTGGCTGAATGTGGTTGGTAAACGGTAGTTTTTGTGTATACTTTTATCCAGTACAGAAACATATACACACAATAAAATAGTTTCAATATCCTGGATCGTCAAGTAAATACAAAATATTGAAGTTTTCTATCAATTTGAAAATAGGCCATTGGCTGTGAGAATGTGATTTAGTGTATCTAATACAACTAATACGTAGGACATAGGCTACGTACATGATATATTAACGTAGTCAGAATGTGCATAACTAGGCCAAGAAAATTTAATTAAAAAAATTTGGTTTTACGAAAACTAAACAATATGATGCAGAAAGAATGTATGTTTTATAAGTTGAACAAAAACAGTTATAGTTATAGATAGCATGCATGGTGTAATATGAGCTGGATTATAATATTATATGGGTAAAGTATTTTAAAAAAATAGTCAAGATGGCACTGTTATTTTAAAAATACTTTATTTGATACACTTTTTTAAAAGTAGATAATGGGTGTCACCAAAACTAACACGAGGGGAATAGTGGGCCTACAAATTGTATGTAAAAACAAAACAGTGCACTTATAGTAACTTACAGTTTAATTTAAAAGGGTGGACTAAGAATTGTAATAAGTATTGAACAACTTTAGTGTTTTTTTTTAATGCTGTGCCAAACTGTACGGAATGTCTCAATTTTGGCAATATAAGAAGACTGGACTACGTAGTCGTATCCACTTGATCAGTATACCCCTCTCTCCCCTATATATATATCTTATATCTTATAAGTTTACAGACGTTCCTTCTAGATAGAAGATTATTACGTCCACTAGGCCAAAAACTCCAATGCAGGGCGACAGGGATCCGTCGGTGGCAGGGATCCGTCGGTGGCAGGGATAGAACCCGCGACCTGTCCGTTGGTTTTTGGTTGACATATATATATATATATATATAATATATATTATACTCCATGGCCTTTTATAGTTTAGGAAATTATATTTCCTTGTTAGAATGGCTGCAAAGATCTTAGCATGGCAGAGTTGGGCGAAAACTTGTCGATAGTAAGTGAAACATAACACGTGCTTTTATCAGATACCAGGCCCAAGTGTTTTAAACGGCCGTCTGCTCCAGTGCCTGGTCTGTGTCCTTGCAAATTAAATATGTCCCTTTCTCACGTTTCAGCCTTACAGTATAGATGTTTGAACTAACATATGAAATAACGGCTTTTGTTTTCAACTACACCGTGTTACTTTAAAAAATATATATTTCATTGTTAGGCACGGTCATGATAGAGAATATAAATGACCAGGTTACTTGGCAGGACCTATACAAAGTACCGGTATATATTGTTCATATTAACATTCGTTACAATTCGCTTAATACGTTTTTTGAAAAATGAGGAGACGGATTCGTCAGAAAAAAAAATAAAGCCTTTGTATGCATGGTCACAATAAGGACATGTGGCACCCGAAGCGGAAACAATAATTTGCACAACTCACTATTATTTGACAAGATGCCGCCATCCGTCTTCTTGCGGCCCCTTACTGTGGCGATGTTTGTATTGTGGTCGGTTCGTCCCGGTTAAACGCTTTTTTTCCCCCACTAGACTAGAATAATCTCGTAGTCCTCCCAGCACTGATTGGTTCCTGATAATTGTTGGGGGCAAGTTAGAGAAAAGCAATCTCTTCGTATGGCGTGGTCATGGAAACTGGTATATCAGAATCATCTTGTAAGCGAGTAAAGTGTATAAACCACCGATGCGCTCCCATTAAGAGTGCTCCGGTGGGCTAAAGCATGGGGGACAGCCCCTGTTGTGCGTCTGAGGATCTTTGCGCCGTCGAGAGGCTGAGACTCGGCGGGGAGGAATCATTGCGCTGGTGCCTGAATGTCCATGCCTATAGTTTGGATTTTGTGCTACCGGGGGACAGTGCGGGTATACGAAGGGAATTCCACAGGTTGAGAGAGAAGCGTGGTGCTTGTTCTGCGAATACCGTATCGGCGTGCCACTGGGTGGCTAGTCTTGGACAGGATCATGGTGTGCCCCCCCCCCCCCCCGATCCACCATCAACACCGTAACGCCCTGTGACGTATGTAATAGCTGGAAGTCTTTTCCTTTTTTTTTAGCGACAATTATAAATCGGTATGTCATCTTACTAACTTCTAAAGCCTTTTTGAGAAATGGATAATTATTACCTTTTATCTACTACTTATAAACAATTAATTACAATAGTATGGTTATGCATGTACGGTAATACATTTTTTTACATTTTCCGGACCGTATATTGGCTATTGAAATATCTAATTGACTGGTTTTGGTTTGGCTGCCTAGTTGTCAGAAACAGCGCTTTAAATGGGCGCTGATTATATTTTGTCATTGTATACAAGCTTATCAATTACGGTACTTGAAAGCTTTAAACGCAATGACAAGGATTCTGATAGACACAGTGTAATAAGCTCATCGCAGACATTCTTTGGCAAAGAACATTTCTTCTGTGGAACTTGTACACTGACAACCAATCTGCTAAACTGGCTTGTTCCCTTGATTAACGACTTGGCACTAATATCCAAGGCGTGCTTTGTGAGACAATGATTGAATTAACAACCGCGTGCCGTATTTTAATCTTAGAACTAATGTGCATGAAAGGAACTTAGGCCTACTAAAAACTAAAACTGACCCCACCACAAAAGAAGAAAAAAAGAGCTTTTTGAGGTTTACTGATTTTCGACATTACTGCACCGCAAATAGATATAATCTATATTAGTCTATATTAGTCTTTTTTTAAAGCTTTAATTTGGCTTAATCCTAATGGCCAAATCTACATTACGGTTTTACAAAGTAGATCTAGCAATAATCACGTCATAAAATGCCCGCTATTTTGAGCCATTACAAAGACAGTTAAAGTTGTTTTTCACGCAGAAGTTCTCTGACACTGTCTAAGTTAGGTGTTAAAATGTACACTGTACTGCTAAAAGTTTTGCTTGTGTGAACTCCGCAAGTTGAATGTGTGTGTGTGTAGGTGTGAGGGAGAAACAAAACGAGGTTGGGGAATGTGTTGTCATTTCTTTCACGTGTGCTTCGGCCGAAAGGTATGCTCGTATATCAGTGGCGGCACCTGATACTTGTAACATCCCGCGGGACTTTTGACATTGTTTCTTAATCCTGGATATTAACTGTGACCCCCACCCCCTCCTCCTTATTTCACCTTTTTCTCAAACCATTCACATTGAGTTACAATTGAGTATGTAGAATTTTGAGAAACACGCGTAACACACATCTTTGACGGATTTTTCGTGGCTCTTATAAGTCTAGTCTAGAGTCAAGCTGTAAAACATCGCTTCTCGTGGTTTAGTCAAAGACTATAATAATAATAAGATGGACCGCTTGCTCTATTTTTTTAGCTTATTATATTTTATATATTCTTTTTCTTTTTTTTTTGCGTGCGCAACCAATAAAGCTGTTTTAAATGACTTCTACGCTCCTACAATGTTGTGTTTAGTGTATTAAATAATATACTTTTATAAACGATTTATACCACATGCCAAGGACCTCTCTTTGCCACATGCATAACACCTTTTTACTCCTGGTTTGTTTATTTTCCATTAAATGTGTTTGATTAGAAATACAACTTTAACAAATTTAATAGATTAACGGATTCACTGTGAATTTAACGTACCGGTATTTTACCCAAACCAAACCTACCAATTATAAACACTATTGTAGTCACGGAAATCTTAAACTGTAGCTGCATATTTTGAGTATAAGCCAATGTACGGTTAGGTACAATTAAAATTATATAGTTACTAATTAACACCTATAACTTAAAGCAAAAGACGAATGAGCAATTTATAATCTAAAGCCGGTCTCGGCAACCTACGGAAACGCGTGCAGAGCGATTTTCAGTGGCATGCGGAAGACCCGACATAAAGACAGATCGAGTCTCTTCTATCCAAAAATTAAGGGCTATAGCAGGTTGACATATTGGATGTTGGCACACTGATTGAATGGATTAGAAATCCTACTTTGGCATAATGTAATGAAAAGGAACAACCCTGATGTAAAGTACAAGTGATAGAAAATAGTTTTTCTTCAGTATAGTGATAGAGCTTTCAACTGTGCCCTATTATAACACATAATAAAGTACAATATAATATAAAAAGAAATGTCATTCTAACTTGGCACTGTTAATACAATTTTACATTATATAGTCTATATGTAAAGTAGAATATGTGTGTCTATTGCGAGTCCCATTGGTTTATTTAAAGACACGTGACCTTGTGTTATATTTAAATTTCGCGATTTTTTAAAACGTAAAATTGAGAATGGCTACGTTTACATGTTATCTGTATATAAATATATAGCTGAAACTATGTGCCATTTGCTCTTGAGTGTTACTGTTACCTCGGGCTAAGCCGGGTAATTTAGTTTAGGTGTGCATACATTTTATATTTAAAGATGAGCACTAAAAATAACGAGAAAAGAAAAAAACCTCAATATAACTTAGCTGTCTATAATATATATATGTAACAATAATATATTGCTTGCTTGTTACTAACGTGGGCCATAGTATTATTAGATCTTTGGTGGAAAACTCAGAAATCTTTGGTTTACACATCACAAGAAGACAATTTCATTACTCATTAAAGTCCCCCTGACTTTGCAGATGCAGCTGACAAAATGAACATTTTATATCTGATACAGTGTCAGTACACGAGTAAGAGAATATTCACAGCAAAAATATATTTACTTATATTATAATATTACTATTTTGGCAGACATTTTTTTGTAATTTGAAAATCACGGAGCACAGAAATCTGCTGCCTTCACTTCTTCAGAAACCACGCCAGTGTTTAAATGGTAGTCTTACACTCATTTAAGTGCAATGGTTTTAAACTTCAATGGTCTTTATCTGAACCTAGTTTGCGTGCCACGTGTCAATTTTGTGAGATACCTAAAAGGAACGGTTAGTAGTTCAAGCCGTGCCAAATGCCAATTGGAAAGATACAAATAAAAAAACGTATGTTAAAAAACTTTTAAACTTTTGAGGTTTTTACCTTCTTCTTCTTCTTCTATATACCGGTAATATACTCCAAGAGAGGTTGGTGAGACACGGCAAATGCAAGCTACCGTAATTCATCCTGTAAATTAACGACTTAAACACAAATTCTTTTTAGTTTTGTTACGTGTTTACAAAGCTGTAGGAGAAAACGTTAAGATTAATTGAAGTTAAAGGAGGGTTTCTTTCTGTAATAAAGAATTGGACGAGGGAATGAAGTAATTGTTTTGACATATTATTTATAATGGTCGTTACTTCTTTAGGTGTCAGAAGTTTAAGTTAATTTATTCAAAATGATAAAAAGAACTTTTTAGTTTTGCTTTCATACTAGTTAAATAATACTAATAATAGTTTATAGTTTATATTAAATATGTTGACGAACTATATTATATTTGTATTTTTAATTCACTGAAATTGAACAAGACCAACGCATCTTGGTGTCTTGGGAACGAATCGGACAAGGACCGAGGTGTGTGGCAGCAACTAAAACGGCCCGTGGAGGAGGTTCCGCAGAATGGAACAATCCACGGATGCCCAATTTCGAACTGGGCATGGTCCGTTAAGGGGCCTATTTTAGTAGGCTATGGCCCCCAAATCTTGATTCGCGGTGTCGGAAACTGCAGGGAAGTAGAAGAGACGGTCCAGCACCAGTGCTATTTGACTGCCCGGCTTTGCGGGATCTTAGAGTTGACAGGAACAACCAAACGTCTGTGCCTGACTTTTATGATGTCGTATCAGTGTGTTGCCTGAGTTCGTTCTCCGAACCTTAAGACAATAATCTCGAGCCCTAAGTACTCTTGGTGTGCAGTCTCGACAACTTGAAAATAGGCAACATCCGTTTGGTTCTAATATTAATAGCAAACGTTAGCTTATAAATTATATTGTTTTTGTATCCGTAGAAGTCTTTGTGTAATAATGTCATACCCCATTCTTTGCTTTGAAAAACTCGCAGTTGGTAATTATATGAACATTTTATCTTCCATAGATGAAGATGGGACATCTTTTATTCCCCCAGTGTCCCAAACCAACGAGTCTGGAATGACAGTAATTCGGGGTAAGTTTTTGCACTTTGTACTTTCACAGGACTAGTTTTGTAATCATTGTTGGCCTAGAGACGGCCATCACGTTGGGTTGCTATTCTGTGGGTCTTGATCTTGGGTTTGAATTCAAGAAAATAAAACGCAATGGGTAAGTGTGTGGGAGAGGGGGAGGGGGCTTCAGAGTACTCTGGTGTGTTTTCTTTCGTTTGGGGTGGGGGAGCAAAGTATCTTTTAATGCCCTGTCCAACGAAAACTTTACAAGTTTATAAGAGATGACTGAGAGGGCAGTTAAGTAGTATAGTAATCTAGAGACCAACCGATATTCGGCTTCGGTGTCGGCGCCGGCGCCGAAAATAGGCAAAAACCCTTTTTCGGCGTGGTTTCGGTTTGGGCCGAAGCCAAAAGGTTAGTTTTCGGTTTGTGCCGAAACTGATATTGACTTTCGGTCATCAGCCGAATATCTATTTTAAGTTTCAAAATTCCAAATGCTACGCTGTTGCTGCATCTATTACTCTGCTTATTGATACCGGTACTTTCATTTAATTAAGCTGTTGTGAATTAATCTGTGTGATATGGAGATGTTAATAGTTAAACAAAAACCGGATTTCGGGAGGAAATCATTCATAACTGTGTCTCACGATTTATTTATCTTTTTATCTGAAGAAATATTTGTAAACTATGTTTGATTATCACAAAACAATTCCTTAACCTTACAAGTTATATTCCTTGCAAACACTCGTTTGTCAGTGGCGGCTTATAGTTTTATTTTTTAATTATTTTTTTTAAAATTTGATATACAAGCACATACAACAGCAAATGCAGATGTTAACGCTAGTTGTCGGTACAGACATTTGATCTACCTATTCGAAAAAAAAGCGATTGCTCCACTGATGCTGGACGCTCCTTTAACAGACAAACAGACCGATAGACGTAAGGTTGCGAGATACTTGGACTTCAAAAGGAGGACATAGAATAGAGAGACAAAAAGAATGACATATTAAGTGTTTCACAATCCACAATCAGTTCAGTTTTATTACATTAGCTGCCAATAATTATATATTAGTAAAACTGACTCAACATTTTATTTAATGTAGACTGAAAAGCAACTTGGGGGAATTAAAAAAACAACTTTGCTGAGCATGTAAGGTTCTTTTCAAAAACGGTTAATTTTCTTTCCGCACGTCTATCAACCCTAGATAGATGTGTCTGGGATTTTATTTATATTCTACAAATATTCTTTTAATGTGTGTAACGTATAGATCTAACATCCACGGATTTATATCATATCATATCATATCATATATATATATAAATCTCAAAAGGAATATGTGGCTGGCTGGCTGGCTGGCTGGCTGGCTGGCTGGCTGGGTATGTACATACCGCATAATCTTTTTAAATACTAAACATAAAAACGTGAAATTTGCTACAAATATTCTTTGCGTTACGGCGGTGAACACTGTCAAGGTTTTAAAAAAATTAAAATGACCGCAGTGGTCAGTTTGGTCAAAAAACGCGAATAAAAATACATATTTTGGGTTCATGTTGAATTTGCCGTTACAACTTTTTATAGTTTTTCAATCGATCGCGCTAAAAAAAATAAGAAAAAGAGGTGCGCAGAGATTATTTTTGTATGACGTCATCAAAGTTTGCGCATTGTTAGCGGACTGTCTTTTTTTTATGGCGTCATCAAATGTTGCGTATTCATTTTAATTAACTTCGCTTCAACGTTTGCTAATGTACTTTATGAATGAATAGAACAAAATATATTCACGTTTTAATTTGCGTCGTAATTTATAGCGGGACATTTTTAAATTGTTATAATGGGTAATGATTAATGGTTTTAATGGGTAACTTACGTTGTATCTGGCAAATAAAAAATTCCTTCACGTTTTTATTTGTGTTGTATATGTCCACAGAATAGGTATAAAACAGAATGCGCAATCGCATTTTTTTCTGTTTTGGGCAGTAATACCGACGCCATAGTAATTTTATTTAAACGCAGCGGTCCTGGTTACACTCTATATTTATGCTTATTTAGCCTACAATGTCTTTTTCTTTAAATCTACAAGTTTGAACAAGCAAAGCTAATGTTTCAGGCAAAATGTGGTAAAACGGTTGTGTAATAAACTACAACAATGATGCGAAAACGATTGATTATCGTAACAACAAGCATATCAAACTGCATGGCTTTCCTGACTCCATAAAGGATAAACAACGGGATAAACAACCTCATATTAACCCATTATGAATTATATTACAATTTCCCTCTATAATTTTAAAACATTATTTTGGTTTACAAAGTATATATTTATGTACCGGTAGCCGTAGCAATTTAGTTATCGGTATAAGCCATTTTTTAAAATCAGTACCGGGAAGAGGACCTATATTTTTACATCATATTGGCCTAATCCTATAATGTTGAAAAGAAAATTGGTAATTAAGTCAAATTTATATAAAAGTAAGCCTATAATGAAAGATAATGTAGGCCCTATATATATTTTGTATATATTTATGGTAGACTTAGATTTCTTTTCCTATTTTACTATAGTAGCGTCTCTAGCGACCGCTGCATTACCCAAAAAAAAAATGGCGGAAGCGAGCTTCACTTTTAGTGACTGCGTACATAGGAATTGCGCATTCTGTACTATACCTATTCTGTGTATAAGTCTTATAAACTTTATAGCGGGAAATTGTTTAATTGCCGGGCAATGTTTAAATTGCCGGGATCAATTTTTTTAAGTTTTAATTTGTATCTTATACGTCTTATAAACTTTGTAGCGGGAATTTTTATATTGCCGGGCAATGTTTTAATTTGCCGGGACTAACTTTTTAAAGTTTTAATTCATATCGTATACGTTGTATAAACTATGATTCATATGGGTTTTATTTGTCATTGTTTTTCCTGTTGAATTTAAAACTTAATTCTAAGGATGCTTCCAAAGCAACAATAAATAAATAATTAGCAAATAACACCAACAAATACACAAAAAATAAATAAATAAAATATTGATCTACGACTAATGTTGTCTCAAAAAAATTTATCAAATAATCATTTTTAAATTAACAGTACTTTTTAAATGACATGTGAGTTCTGTTTTACAGAAAGAGTTTAATTACCCAATAAACTCACACCATTACATCAAAGTGGTCATACATTGAGCAAGAAATAAAAAAAATGATTCTTATTTGTTTTTCCTTTTTAGTTGTATATTGAATTGGTGTATTTTAAAGTGTGCAAAACAACAATAAAAAAAAAAATACTGAACACAAAAAAAACAACATACTACTTTATGTATGTTGCAAAAACAAAACTAAAAAACTATAATGTGTCAAGCATATTCTAAAAAAAAGCCCGTTCGAAGAATCGGGCACATAACGGCTTGTATATATATAAATCTCAAAAGGAATATGTATGTATGTATGTGGCTGGCTGGCTGGCTGGGTATGTACATACCGCATAATCTTTTTAAATACTGGACATAAAAACGTGAAATTTGCTACAAATATTCTTTGCGTTACGGCGGTGAACACTGTCAAGGTTTAAAAAAAATTAAAATGACCGCAGTGGTCAGTTTGGTCAAAAAACGCGAATAAAACACAACTTTTGATTCACATTGTCTTTGCCAGTACAACTTTTTATAGTTTTTCGTCACAAGGTTAGAAAAAAAAGGATGCGCTGAGATTATTTTTATGACGTCATCAATCTTTGCGCATGGATTTTATAGCAATGAAGGGACATTTTTCATTCATGTTTAAATTGACGTCATCAAACTATGTGCATGGATTTTTATCTCAACTCAATGACGGGAACAAATTTTCTTCATGTTTAAATTGTCTACGTGCCGTAAACAACATAAATTCTTTACACTACCAATACTGTAGTTGATTTTCTTAATCTATCACTACTTTAATACTTTACACTGTGAATACATGACTTAAAGCTAATTAATAATTTAAAACTTTACAAACATAGGACAAAGCAAATAGATATAGTATTTTTTTTTCTGTATCGGGAAGTAATACCGACGCCTTATTAAGCATATTTAAACGCAGTGGTCCTGGTTACACTCTATATTTAAGCTTATAATTATATGGCGTATTCAAATTTTGCGTATTTATGCGTTTAAGAAGGGAACAAAATTTTGTTTTAATTTGCGTCGTTATTTGTGGAATGCAATATTTAAATGGTATAAGTTACCGGAAAATACTTTATCCCCGCTTAAGACTATTGTTTATAACTCCATGGGTTATTTTATCCAGTTCCGAGAACTGGGCACCTTTAGGCTTATCGCCTAGGTAATGGCCATTGTTTAAATTACCGGGCAATGTTTAAATTACCGGGCAATGTTTATAATACCGGGCAATGTTTATAATACCGGGCAATGTTTAAATTACCGGGCAATGTTTAAATTACCGGGCAATGTTTATAATACCGGGCAATGTTTATAATACCGGGCAATGTTTAAATTACCGGGCAATGTTTAAATTACCGGGCAATGTTTAAATTACCGGGCAATGTTTATAATACCGGGCAATGTTTATAATACCGGGCAATGTTTCAAATTACCGGGCAATGTTTAAATTACCGGGCAATGTTTAATTTGCCGGGCAATGTTCAAATTGCCGGAACTAAATTTTTAAAGTTTTAATTCGTGTCGTATACGTTTTATAAACATTATTTCATAAGGGTTTCATTTGTTATTGTTTTACATGTTGAATAGAAAAATTAATTCTAAGTTTGCTTCCAAAGCAACAATAAATAAATAAATAGCAAATAAACAAAAAAACACAACTTAGGTCTGCGACTTAATGTTTGTCGTAAAAAAAATATATCAAACAATCATTAAAAAAAAAAAAAAGTACTGTCGAATGTTCTTAATCAATGAATAGAACAAAATATATTCATGTTTTAATTTGCGTCGTAATTTATAGCGGGCAATTTTGTAATTGTTATAATGGGTGATGAGTAATGATTTTAACGGGTAATTCATGTTGTAGCGGGCAAATAAAAAATTACCTCACGTTTAAATTCGTGTCGTAGGTCATGCGGGCAATCTCATTATAACTGCCTGAGTAGTTAGAGTGTATGTAAACATAACTTTTAGCCGGTTCGGAGGACCGGGCACATAACGGCTTGTATATATATAAATCTCAAAAGGAATATGTATGTATGTATGTGGCTGGCTGGCTGGCTGGGTATGTACATACCGCATAATCTTTTTAAATACTGGACATAAAAACGTGAAATTTGCTACAAATATTCTTTGCGTTACGGCGGTGAACACTGTCAAGGTTTTAAAAAAATTTAAATGACCGCAGTGGTCAGTTTGGTCAAAAAACGCGAATAAAACGACATATTTTGGGTTCATGTTAAAATTGCCGTTCCAACTTTTTATAGTTTTTCGATCGATCGCGCTAAAAAAATTAAAAAAAGGATGGCGTTGAGATTTTTTTCAGGATGACGTCATCAAAGTTTGCGCAGAGATAGCTAGCCGGCTTTTCGTTATGACGTCATCAAATTTTGCGTATTCATTTAAAATTAACTTTGCTTCAACCTTTGCTAATGTACTTTATGAATGAATAGAACAAAATATATTCACGTTTTAATTTGCGTCGTAATTTATAGCGGGATATTTTTAAATTGTTATAATGGGTAATGATTAATGGTTTTAATGGGTATCTTACGTTGTATCTGGTAAATACAAATATCCTTCACGTTTTTATTCGTGTTGTATATGTCCACAGAATAGGTATAAAACAGAATGCACAATCGCATTTTATTTCTGTTTTGGGCAGTAATACCGACGCCATACTAAGCTTATTTAAACGCAGCGGTCCTGGTTACACTCTATTTTTATGCTTATTTAGCCTACCACGTCCTTTTCTTCAATCTACAAGTTCGAACACGCAAAGCTAATAGTTCAGGCAAAATGTGCATGAACGGTTGTGTAATAAACTACAACAATGATGCGAAAACGACTGATTATCGTAAAAAAGAGCATGTCAAACTGCATGGCTTTCCTGACTCCATAAAGGATAAACAACAGCATAAACAACCTCATATTATTAACTCATTATGAATTATATGCCTATTTCTCTTCATAATTTTAAAAGTTTATTTTGGTTTAAAAAGTATATATATTTATGTACCGGTAGCCGCAGCAATTTAGTTACCGGTACCGAGCTACGTCTAAGCCATTTTTTTTTCAAATCAGTACCGGGCAATAAAAATATTTATACATCATATTGGCCTAATTATATAATGTTGAAAACAAAATGGGTAATTAAGTCAAATTTATATAAAAGTAAGCCTAAAATGAAAGATAATGTAGGCCCTATATATATTGTATATATTTATGGCAGACGTAGATATCCTTTCTCATTTTACTATTGTAGCGTCTCTAGCGACCGCTGCATTGCGGAAAATGGTAACTTTTAGTAACTGTGTATATAGGGATTGTGCATTCTGTTCTATAACTATTCTGTGTATACGTCTTATAAAGTTTGTAGCGGGAAATTTTTCAATTGCCAGGCAATGTTTAAATTGCCGAGCTCAACGTTTTAAAGTTTTAATTTGTATCGTATACGTCTTATAAACTATGTAGCGGGAAATTTTTATATTGCTGGGCAATGTTTAAATTTGCCGGACCAACTTTTTAAAGTTTCAATTCATGTCGTATACGTTGTATAAACTATGATTCATATCGGTTTCATTTGTTATTGTTTTTCCTGTTGAATTTAAAATTTAATTCTAAGTTTGCTTCCAAAGCAACAATAAATAAATAGCAAATAACACCAACAAAAAAACAAAAAAAAAAATTAAATATTGATCTACGACTAATGTTGTAGAAAAAAAAAATATCAAACAATCATTTTTGAATTAACAGTACTTTTTAAAAGACATGTGAGTTCTGTTTTACAGAAAGAGTTTAATTACCCAATAAACTCACAAAATTCGATCATAGTGGTCATACTTTGAGCAAGAAATAAAAAAAAATTATTATTATTTGTTTTTCCTTTTTAGTTGTATATTGAATTGGTGTATAATAAAGTGTGCAAAACAAAAATAAATTTAAAAAATACTGACCACAAAAAAAAAACATACTACTTTATGTATGTTGCGAAAACAAAAATAAAAAACTATAATGTGTCAAGCATATTCTAAAAAAAAGCCCGTTCGAAGAATCGGGCACATAACGGCTTGTTATAATTATAAAGGTCTAAATTCATGACACTACGGCTTTTGACTTCTGCTAATCCAAAATCAACAATTTTATTTTTACAAAGATTTCAAAAAGTTCTAAGGATCAATGGTACTTCGTATTATTTTTTTTATTATAATCAATGCAAATTGGTATTTTCCAAACTATAACTTACTTTGCCCGGGGGTGGAGAGGGGGGAAAGAACTATTTTGACCAAAACTAGGTTTTGAGAAGAAAAAAAGGATATTAACATCCTTAATGTGAAGTAGATGACTGAAGTTAATAATAACGGATTATTTAATCACTCCAAAGAATGGTTTACTCAAATAGAGTGCCCATAAACTAGTTATAATATAGAGCGTTCTCAGTAGGCGGAACTTAAGTTTTTGTGTGTAAATTTAGTGACGTATTTGTGTAAATATAGAACCCACTTGAGGTACAAACGTAACGTGGTGAAAATGAAGTACTTCTTTATCATGCAAAATTCACATCTGAATATTGGCTATCCTACTCAAAAATAAGGAGGTAAATAGTAGTACTGTAGATTAATTGATTAATGTGATCAGGCCTATTTACACTTTCAATTTCACTTTATAGGCCTACACTTTTAATGTTTCGTAGGATAGGCTACGATGTCAAGCGATATTGTTGGTGAATAGGCTATCTAGTCAAGTAACTTTTAGGCTCACATCGTCTATGATCTATGTCTATGATAATAATAAAATAGCCTATTTTTTAACATACATAATACAGCTTAGATCTTAAAAAGACTTAAAACACAACACATCATTTAAAAAAAGATCGAGCCTATATGAAACTTTATTAATACAGCGGCCATATTTAATTGTACACCAGTACTCAAAGTAAACACAAATCACGTGCTTTTTGTCACGGGATTGCAAACGCCCTATTACACATAATGTGCATTCTTTTAAAATCATTTGTTTCGCATTTTCGGTTTATTTTTCGGTTTCGGCCGAAGTTGTAGTTAAACTTTTGGCTTCGGTTTCGGCCGAAAGTCAATGTATAATATTCGATATGGTTTCGTTTTTGGCCAAATCTAAAAATTTGGTTTCGGTCGGTCTCTATAGTAATCTCATCGGACCCAATTTAGCCCAAATGGTTGGTGAAGCAGCATTAACCGGTATCCATGGCCACGGCATACTAGTCTAGGGGGATTCTGTGGTCAGCATCATGCCCAGCTGCCTTTAAAACCTCAACCAATGTTCGGTAGCCACCAGAGCTAGGTAGACCCAGGGGCAGCATCCATACCTGTGAAACATCCTATGAACTCAGTACCTTTGGTTCCACTAGCCGATCGCGCTGCCGCTCGGCCACCGTGATGGTTTGCGGGGGAGGGGGTAACTTAGTTTAACTAGACGTTTATGACATCTATTGTGCTTTAGTTGTTAACTTAGTTTAACTAGACGTTTATGACATCTATTGTGCTTTAGTTAACTTAGTTTAACTAGACGTTTATGACATCTATTGTGTTTTAGTTGTTAACTTAGTTTAAATAGACGTTTATGACATCTATTGTGCTTTAGTTGTTAACTTAGTTTAACTAGACGTTTATGACATCTATTGTGCTTTAGTTGTTAACTTAGTTTAACTAGACGTTTATGACATCTATTGTGCTTTAGTTGTTAACTTAGTTTAACTAGACGTTTATGACATCTATTGTGCTTTAGTTGTTAACTTAGTTTAAATAGACGTTTATGACATCTATTGTGCTTTAGTTGTTAACTTAGTTTAAATAGACGTTTATGACATCTATTGTGCTTTAGTTGTTGGTATCTTGTTTGCTAATAGAGTTAACATGTTCTACTCTGTTGAGATCACAGCTGTTTGTTTAATACATCTACTGGTGATCTACTTTCAGATGACAATAACCTGGCGCCATCAGTACCATACTCACCTTCAACAGGTAAACATTTAAACACCTACAAAATATGTACACACATCTCTCTCTCCCTCTTTTTTTTATATTTAAGCTTTAATAAGCTACGGTATAATCCAGGGGGTATAATCCAGGGGTTGGCAACCTTTTGATAATAGTGTGCCAAAGTAGGATTTTTAATTCCTTCAGTGTGCCAACTGCCTAAATGTCATTCTGATCTAGACCTAAATGTCATTCTTATCTAGACCTAAATGTCATTCTTATCTAGACCTAAATGTCATTCTTATCTAGACCTAAATGTCATTCTGATCTAGACCTAAATGTCATTCTGATCTAGACCTAAATGTCATTCTGATCTAGACCTAAATGTCATTCTGATCTAGACCTAAATGTCGTTCTGATCTAGACCTAAATGTTATTCTGATCTAGACCTAAATGTCACTCTGATCTAGACCTAAATGTCTTGTAGAATAGACTTGAAATGTCTTTTTGGAGCCTTCCGTGTGCCACTGAACATGACTACGTGCCAAGCCCGGCATTTCGTTCTACGTTGCCCACTGCTGCCCCTAATCTACCCATGTTACAGAGTTAATGGTTATGTGTATTGATCTTTTAAGGGTCATAATTCATAATGAAAAAAAAAGTAAAGTATCCCGTCGGACCAAATTGATCCATAGGGCCCGTGAATCAGCGTTCACCAGTTTCTGTGGCCACGGCATACTTTACTAGGTGATTGTGTGGCCAGCACTATGCACAACCGCCGTTACTTTACCCTTTACCCCAACTAAGGTCAGTACCGTCAGGCACCCATCAGAGCTGGGTAGACTCTGCGACACCCTCCAGACCCGGGAAAAAATGCTAGCCTGCACCAGTATTCGAACCCAGGATCTTCGGTACGCCACCCGAACTCCTAGGTGCCCCGAACTCCTAGGTGCCCCGAACTCCTAGGTGCCCCGAACTCCTAGGTGCCCCGAACTCCTAGGTGCCCCGAACTCCTAGGTGCCCCGAACTCCTAGGTGCCCCATTCAAGGGTCATACGGGTTGGGAAACTTTAGAATAGTTTGTGCAAATTGACTTGATATTTCAAGTTTGGGAATAATTTGCGACTAACAACTCTACCCTCAGCACCTGGCTTCTTGTTGTCCTTCCTGGAGTTATGAAAGGGTGATAGTGCTTGCGATGAAATTGATTTTGATTAAAGATTCGTGGTGGGGGGGGGGAGGAGCGTTAGTGTGTGTCAATGAACAATATGAACAATATGAACAATGAACGTGTTATGTTTAGCACATCTTAAACCTTCCAACCATTGATATTCAAAGCAGAAACACTTTGGGATGTATTCGACACTTCTACTGATAGAGTGCATCCATATATAGACTACGTTTGATGTAGCGGTGTGTGGGTATTTCTTGTGGCACTCGGTCCACGCATAATCATTCAGTAGATCACACGGTAGGGAGGGAGGGAGCCGCGGTGGTCCAGAGGCAGAGTGCCGGATACCGTTTGCAAAGCTTTACCTCTTGGTGGTTGAAATCGCCTGCCTGCGTCTTAATCCGGGCATGGCTGGACATGTATGTTCGGGTGTGAGAAAGTAGAAAGGCGACTGTGCACTATACTGGTCAAATAATCCCCTTGACCCATGTGCTATATGTCGGCTTCATTAACCCACAGGAACTTAAACAACAACACTAGTCTGAAAATAGTAAACTATTTATTTTGTTTATACACTATGAAAGTGAATGATTGTTTATAAAAAAAATTCTTTGGTATTATTTGAAGTAGTTATTTGTTAAGTGGTTGTAGGTTTATAGTACCCGGTATTGATGCTTTATGGTGATTTTGAGTTCATGTACTGTAGATGGCTATGGTTTGTTGGGGGCTAATGGAATCTCTCTGTTAGTAACAATAAAGTACCATTTTTTAAAAATATTTAAATAATGTATGTGTGTGTGTTTGTCCGCCCGTGCGAGGAGGGTATTCAAAGTTGTACTAAAAGTGTTATTTCTACCACAGATGAGAGCAGCCTCCAGTTCTCACCAACTGTACCCAGCAGTGGAGGGGAATCTCGAGTTTCTAACACAAGAGGTGAGTACTAGACTCACATACATGCTATCTGTCTATCTATCTCACACACATGCTATCTGTCTATCTATCTCACATACATGCTATCTATCTATCTCACATACATGCTATCTGTCTATCTGTCTCACATACATGCTATCTGTCTATCTCACATACATGCTATCTGTCTATCTATCTCACATACATGCTATCTATCTATCTCACATACGTGCTATCTATCTCACATACGTGCTATCTGTCTCACATACATGCTATCTGTCTATCTCACATACATGCTATCTGTCTATCTCACATACATGCTATCTATCTATCTCACATACGTGCTATCTATCTCACATACGTGCTATCTGTCTCACATACATGCTATCTGTCTATCTCACATACATGCTATCTGTCTATCTCACATACATGCTATCTATCTATCTCACATACGTGCTATCTATCTCACATACGTGCTATCTGTCTCACATACATGCTATCTGTCTATCTCACATACATGCTATCTGTCTATCTATCTCACATACATGCTATCTATCTATCTCACATACGTGCTATCTATCTCACATACGTGCTATCTGTCTCACATACATGCTATCTGTCTAATTATCTCACATACATGCTATCTGTCTAACTATCTCACATACATGCTATCTGTCTAACAATCTCACATACATGCTATCTATCTATCTCACATACATGCTATCTGTCTATCTATCTCACATACATGCTATCTGTCTATCTATCTCACATACATGCTATCTGTCTATCTATCTCACATACATGCTATCTGTCTATCTGTCTCACATACATGCTATCTATCTATCTCACATACATGCTATCTGTCTATCTATCTCACATACATGCTATCTATCTATCTCACATACGTGCTATCTATCTCACATAAGTGCTATCTGTCTCACATACATGCTATCTGTCTATCTATCTCACATACATGCTATCTGTCTATCTCACACACATGCTATCTGTCTATCTCACATACATGCTATCTGTCTATCTGTCTCACATACATGCTATCTGTCTATCTATCTCACATACATGCTATCTGTCTATCTATCTCACATACATGCTATCTGTCTATCTGTCTCACATACATGCTATCTGTCTATCTATCTCACATACATGCTATCTATCTATCTATCTCACATACATGCTATCTGTCTAACTATCTCACATACATGCTATCTGTCTATCTTTCTCACATACATGCTATCTGTCTATCTCACATACATGCTATCTGTCTATCTCACATACATGCTATCTGTCTATCTATCTCACATACATTCTATCTGTCTATCTATCTCACATACATGCTATCTGTCTATCTATCTCACATACATGCTATCTGTCTATCTATCTCACATACATGCTATCTGTCTATCTATCTCACATACATGCTATCTGTCTATCTGTCTCACATACATGCTATCTGTCTATCTATCTCACATACATGCTATCTGTCTATCTGTCTCACATACATGCTATCTGTCTAACTATCTCACATACATGCTATCTGTCTATCTATCTCAAATACATGCTATCTGTCTAACTATCTCACATACATGCTATCTGTCTATCTCACATACATGCTATCTGTCTATCTATCTCACATACATGCTATCTGTCTATCTATCTCACATACATGCTATCTGTCTATCTATCTCACATACATGCTATCTGTCTATCTATCTCACATACATGCTATCTGTCTATCTATCTCACATACATGCTATCTGTCTATCTGTCTCACATACATGCTATCTATCTGTCTCACATACATGCTATCTGTCTATCTGTCTCACATACATGCTATCTATCTATCTCACATACATGCTATCTGTCTATCTATCTCACATACATGCTATCTATCTATCTCACATACGTGCTATCTATCTCACATACGTGCTATCTGTCTCACATACATGCTATCTGTCTAACTATCTCACATACATGCTATCTGTCTATCTGTCTCACATACATGCTATCTGTCTATCTATCTCACATACATGCTATCTATCTATCTATCTCACATACATGCTATCTGTCTAACTATCTCACATACATGCTATCTGTCTATCTGTCTCACATACATGCTATCTGTCTATCTCACATACATGCTATCTGTCTATCTCACATACATGCTATCTGTCTATTTATCTCACATACATGCTATCTGTCTATCTATCTCACATACATGCTATCTGTCTATCTATCTCACATACATGCTATCTGTCTATCTATCTCACATACATGCTATCTATCTATCTATCTCACATACATGCTATCTATCTATCTCATATACATGCTATCTGTCTATCTATCTCACATACATGCTATCTGTCTATCTATCTCACATACATGCTATCTGTCTAACTATCTCACATACATGCTATCTGTCTATCTATCTCACATACATGCTATCTGTCTAACTGTCTCACATACATGCTATCTGTCTATCTATCTCACATACATGCTATCTGTCTATCTATCTCACATACATGCTATCTGTCTATCTATCTCACATACATGCTATCTGTCTATCTATCTCACACACATGCTATCTATCTATCTATCTCACACACATGCTATCTGTCTATCTATCTCACATACATGCTATCTGTCTATCTGTCTCACATACATGCTATCTGTCTATCTATCTCACATACATGCTATCTGTCTATCTGTCTCACATACATGCTATCTGTCTATCTATCTCACATACATGCTATCTGTCTATCTATCTCACATACATGCTATCTGTCTACCTATCTCACATACATGCTATCTGTCTATCTATCTCACATACATGCTATCTGTCTAACTATCTCACATACATGCTATCTGTCTATCTATCTCACATACATGCTATCTGTCTATCTATCTCACATACATGCTATCTGTCTATCTGTCTCACATACATGCTATCTGTCTATCTATCTCACATACATGCTATCTGTCTATCTGTCTCACATACATGCTATCTGTCTATCTATCTCACATACATGCTATCTGTCTAACTATCTCACATACATGCTATCTGGCTATCTATCTCACATACATGCTATCTGTCTATCTATCTCACATACATGCTATCTGTCTATCTATCTCACATACATGCTATCTGTCTAACTATCTCACATACATGTTATCTGTCTATCTATCTCACATACATGCTATCTATCTATCTCACATACATGCTATCTGTCTATATATCTCACATACATGCTATCTGTCTATCTTTCTCACATACATGCTATCTATCTATCTCAAATACATGCTATCTGTCTATCTCACATACATGCTATCTATCTATCTATCTCACATACATGCTATCTGTCTAACTATCTCACATACATGCTATCTATCTATCTCACATACATGCTATCTGTCTAACTATCTCACATACATGCTATCTGTCTAACTATCTCACATACATGCTATCTGTCTAACTATCTCACATACATGCTATCTGTCTATCTATCTCACACACATGCTATCTGTCTATCTATCTCACATACATGCTATCTGTCTATCTATCTCACATACATGCTATCTGTCTAACTATCTCACATACATGCTATCTGTCTATCTGTCTCACATACATGCTATCTGTCTATCTATCTCACATACATGCTATCTGTCTAACTATCTCACATACATGCTATCTGTCTATCTATCTCACATACATGCTATCTGTCTAACTATCTCACATACATGCTATCTGTCTATCTATCTCACATACATGCTATCTATCTATCTCACATACGTGCTATCTATCTCACATACGTGCTATCTGTCTCACATACATGCTATCTGTCTATCTCACATACATGCTATCTGTCTATCTCACATACATGCTATCTATCTATCTCACATACGTGCTTTCTATCTCACATACGTGCTATCTGTCTCACATACATGCTATCTGTCTATCTCACATACATGCTATCTGTCTATCTCACATACATGCTATCTATCTATCTCACATACGTGCTATCTTTCTCACATACGTGCTATCTGTCTCACATACATGCTATCTGTCTATCTCACATACATGCTATCTGTCTATCTATCTCACATACATGCTATCTATCTATCTCACATACGTGCTATCTATCTCACATACGTGCTATCTGTCTCACATACATGCTATCTGTCTAATTATCTCACATACATGCTATCTGTCTAACTATCTCACATACATGCTATCTGTCTAACTATCTCACATACATGCTATCTATCTATCTCACATACATGCTATCTGTCTGTCTATCTCACATACATGCTATCTGTCTATCTATCTCACATACATGCTATCTGTCTATCTATCTCACATACATGCTATCTATCTATCTCACATACGTGCTATCTATCTCACATAAGTGCTATCTGTCTCACATACATGCTATCTGTCTATCTATCTCACATACATGCTATCTGTCTATCTCACACACATGCTATCTGTCTAACTATCTCACATACATGCTATCCATCTATCTCACATACATGCTATCTGTCTATCTGTCTCACATACATGCTATCTGTCTATCTATCTCACATACATGCTATCTGTCTATCTATCTCACATACATGCTATCTGTCTATCTGTCTCACATACATGCTATCTGTCTATCTATCTCACATACATGCTATCTATCTATCTATCTCACATACATGCTATCTGTCTAACTATCTCACATACATGCTATCTGTCTATCTTTCTCACATACATGCTATCTGTCTATCTCACATACATGCTATCTGTCTATCTCACATACATGCTATCTGTCTATCTATCTCACATACATTCTATCTGTCTATCTATCTCACATACATGCTATCTGTCTATCTATCTCACATACATGCTATCTGTCTATCTATCTCACATACATGCTATCTGTCTATCTATCTCACATACATGCTATCTGTCTATCTGTCTCACATACATGCTATCTGTCTATCTATCTCACATACATGCTATCTGTCTATCTGTCTCACA
Source organism: Anisus vortex (assembly GCA_949126835.1). NCBI lineage: Eukaryota > Metazoa > Mollusca > Gastropoda > Planorbidae > Anisus > Anisus vortex. Next base: position 4,767,936 of record OX421509.1, read on the forward strand.
TACATGCTATCTGTTTAACTATCTCACATACATGCTATCTGTCTATCTATCTCACATACATGCTATCTGTCTAACTATCTCACATACATGCTATCTGTCTATCTCACATACATGCTATCTGTCTATCTATCTCACATACATGCTATCTGTCTATCTATCTCACATACATGCTATCTGTCTATCTATCTCACATACATGCTATCTGTCTATCTATCTCACATACATGCTATCTGTCTATCTATCTCACATACATGCTATCTGTCTATCTCACATACATGCTATCTGTCTATCTATCTCACATACATGCTATCTGTCTATCTATCTCACATACATGCTATCTGTCTATCTATCTCACACACATGCTATCTGTCTATCTGTCTCACATACATGCTATCTGTCTATCTATCTCACATACATGCTATCTGTCTATCTATCTCACATACATGCTATCTGTCTATCTATCTCACATACATGCTATCTGTCTATCTATCTCACATACATGCTATCTGTCTATCTATCTCACATACATGCTATCTGTCTATCTATCTTACATACATGCTATCTGTCTATCTGTCTCACATACATGCTATCTATCTATCTCACATACATGCTATCTGTCTATCTATCTCACATACATGCTATCTATCTATCTCACATACGTGCTATCTATCTCACATACGTGCTATCTGTCTCACATACATGCTATCTGTCTAACTATCTCACATACATGCTATCTGTCTATCTGTCTCACATACATGCTATCTGTCTATCTATCTCACATACATGCTATCTATCTATCTATCTCACATACATGCTATCTGTCTAACTATCTCACATACATGCTATCTGTCTATCTGTCTCACATACATGCTATCTGTCTATCTGTCTCACATACATGCTATCTATCTGTCTCACATACATGCTATCTGTCTATCTGTCTCACATACATGCTATCTATCTATCTCACATACATGCTATCTGTCTATCTATCTCACATACATGCTATCTATCTATCTCACATACGTGCTATCTATCTCACATACGTGCTATCTGTCTCACATACATGCTATCTGTCTAATTATCTCACATACATGCTATCTGTCTAACTATCTCACATACATGCTATCTGTCTAACTATCTCACATACATGCTATCTATCTATCTCACATACATGCTATCTGTCTGTCTATCTCACATACATGCTATCTGTCTATCTATCTCACATACATGCTATCTGTCTATCTATCTCACATACATGCTATCTGTCTATCTGTCTCACATACATGCTATCTATCTATCTCACATACATGCTATCTGTCTATCTATCTCACATACATGCTATCTATCTATCTCACATACGTGCTATCTATCTCACATAAGTGCTATCTGTCTCACATACATGCTATCTGTCTATCTATCTCACATACATGCTATCTGTCTATCTCACACACATGCTATCTGTCTAACTATCTCACATACATGCTATCCATCTATCTCACATACATGCTATCTGTCTATCTGTCTCACATACATGCTATCTGTCTATCTATCTCACATACATGCTATCTGTCTATCTATCTCACATACATGCTATCTGTCTATCTGTCTCACATACATGCTATCTGTCTATCTATCTCACATACATGCTATCTATCTATCTATCTCACATACATGCTATCTGTCTAACTATCTCACATACATGCTATCTGTCTATCTTTCTCACATACATGCTATCTGTCTATCTCACATACATGCTATCTGTCTATCTCACATACATGCTATCTGTCTATCTATCTCACATACATTCTATCTGTCTATCTATCTCACATACATGCTATCTGTCTATCTATCTCACATACATGCTATCTGTCTATCTATCTCACATACATGCTATCTGTCTATCTATCTCACATACATGCTATCTGTCTATCTGTCTCACATACATGCTATCTGTCTATCTATCTCACATACATGCTATCTGTCTATCTGTCTCACATACATGCTATCTGTTTAACTATCTCACATACATGCTATCTGTCTATCTATCTCACATACATGCTATCTGTCTAACTATCTCACATACATGCTATCTGTCTATCTCACATACATGCTATCTGTCTATCTATCTCACATACATGCTATCTGTCTATCTATCTCACATACATGCTATCTGTCTATCTATCTCACATACATGCTATCTGTCTATCTATCTCACATACATGCTATCTGTCTATCTATCTCACATACATGCTATCTGTCTATCTCACATACATGCTATCTGTCTATCTATCTCACATACATGCTATCTGTCTATCTATCTCACATACATGCTATCTGTCTATCTATCTCACACACATGCTATCTGTCTATCTGTCTCACATACATGCTATCTGTCTATCTATCTCACATACATGCTATCTGTCTATCTATCTCACATACATGCTATCTGTCTATCTATCTCACATACATGCTATCTGTCTATCTATCTCACATACATGCTATCTGTCTATCTATCTCACATACATGCTATCTGTCTATCTATCTTACATACATGCTATCTGTCTATCTGTCTCACATACATGCTATCTATCTATCTCACATACATGCTATCTGTCTATCTATCTCACATACATGCTATCTATCTATCTCACATACGTGCTATCTATCTCACATACGTGCTATCTGTCTCACATACATGCTATCTGTCTAACTATCTCACATACATGCTATCTGTCTATCTGTCTCACATACATGCTATCTGTCTATCTATCTCACATACATGCTATCTATCTATCTATCTCACATACATGCTATCTGTCTAACTATCTCACATACATGCTATCTGTCTATCTGTCTCACATACATGCTATCTGTCTATCTGTCTCACATACATGCTATCTATCTGTCTCACATACATGCTATCTGTCTATCTGTCTCACATACATGCTATCTATCTATCTCACATACATGCTATCTGTCTATCTATCTCACATACATGCTATCTATCTATCTCACATACGTGCTATCTATCTCACATACGTGCTATCTGTCTCACATACATGCTATCTGTCTATCTATCTCACATACATGCTATCTGTCTATCTATCTCACATACATGCTATCTATCTATCTATCTCACATACATGCTATATGTCTAACTATCTCACATACATGCTATCTGTCTATCTGTCTCACATACATGCTATCTGTCTATCTCACATACATGCTATCTGTCTATCTCACATACATGCTATCTGTCTATTTATCTCACATACATGCTATCTGTCTATCTATCTCACATACATGCTATCTGTCTATCTATCTCACATACATGCTATCTGTCTATCTATCTCACATACATGCTATCTATCTATCTATCTCACATACATGCTATCTATCTATCTCATATACATGCTATCTGTCTATCTATCTCACATACATGCTATCTGTCTATCTCACATACATGCTATCTGTCTAACTATCTCACATACATGCTATCTGTCTATCTATCTCACATACATGCTATCTGTCTAACTGTCTCACATACATGCTATCTGTCTATCTATCTCACATACATGCTATCTGTCTATCTATCTCACATACATGCTATCTGTCTATCTATCTCACATACATGCTATCTGTATATCTATCTCACACACATGCTATCTGTCTATCTATCTCACATACATGCTATCTGTCTATCTGTCTCACATACATGCTATCTGTCTATCTATCTCACATACATGCTATCTGTCTATCTGTCTCACATACATGCTATCTGTCTATCTATCTCACATACATGCTATCTGTCTATCTATCTCACATACATGCTATCTGTCTACCTATCTCACATACATGCTATCTGTCTATCTATCTCACATACATGCTATCTGTCTAACTATCTCACATACATGCTATCTGTCTATCTATCTCACATACATGCTATCTGTCTATCTATCTCACATACATGCTATCTGTCTATCTGTCTCACATACATGCTATCTGTCTATCTATCTCACATACATGCTATCTGTCTATCTGTCTCACATACATGCTATCTGTCTATCTATCTCACATACATGCTATCTGTCTAACTATCTCACATACATGCTATCTGTCTATCTATCTCACATACATGCTATCTGTCTATCTATCTCACATACATGCTATCTGTCTAACTATCTCACATACATGTTATCTGTCTATCTATCTCACATACATGCTATCTATCTATCTCACATACATGCTATCTGTCTATATATCTCACATACATGCTATCTGTCTATCTATCTCACATACATGCTATCTATCTATCTCAAATACATGCTATCTGTCTATCTCACATACATGCTATCTATCTATCTATCTCACATACATGCTATCTGTCTAACTATCTCACATACATGCTATCTATCTATCTCACATACATGCTATCTGTCTAACTATCTCACATACATGCTATCTGTCTAACTATCTCACATACATGCTATCTGTCTAACTATCTCACATACATGCTATCTGTCTATCTATCTCACACACATGCTATCTGTCTATCTATCTCACATACATGCTATCTGTCTATCTATCTCACATACATGCTATCTGTCTAACTATCTCACATACATGCTATCTGTCTATCTGTCTCACATACATGCTATCTGTCTATCTATCTCACATACATGCTATCTGTCTAACTATCTCACATACATGCTATCTGTCTATCTATCTCACATACATGCTATCTGTCTATCTATCTCACATACATGCTATCTGTCTATCTTTCTCACATACATGCTATCTGTCTATCTATCTCACATACATGCTATCTGTCTAACTATCTCACATACATGCTATCTGTCTATCTATCTCACATACATGCTATCTGTCTAACTATCTCACATACATGCTATCTGTCTATCTATCTCACATACATGCTATCTGTCTATCTGTCTCACATACATGCTATCTGTCTATCTCACATACATGCTATCTGTCTATCTCACATACATGCTATCTGTCTATCTATCTCACATACATGCTATCTGTCTATCTATCTCATATACATGCTATCTATCTATCTCACATACATGCTATCTGTCTATCTGTCTCACATACATGCTATCTGTCTATCTCACATACATGCTATCTGTCTATCTATCTCACATACATGCTATCTGTCTAACTATCTCACATACATGCTATCTATCTATCTCACATACATGCTATCTGTCTAACTATCTCACATACATGCTATCTGTCTAACTATCTCACATACATGCTATCTGTCTAACTATCTCACATACATGCTATCTGTCTATCTATCTCACACACATGCTATCTGTCTATCTATCTCACATACATGCTATCTGTCTATCTATCTCACATACATGCTATCTGTCTAACTATCTCACATACATGCTATCTGTCTATCTGTCTCACATACATGCTATCTGTCTATCTATCTCACATACATGCTATCTGTCTAACTATCTCACATACATGCTTTCTGTCTATCTATCTCACATACATGCTATCTGTCTATCTATCTCACATACATGCTATCTGTCTAACTATCTCACATACATGCTATCTGTCTATCTATCTCACATACATGCTATCTGTCTAACTATCTCACATACATGCTATCTGTCTATCTATCTCACATACATGCTATCTGTCTAACTATCTCACATACATGCTATCTGTCTATCTATCTCACATACATGCTATCTGTCTATCTGTCTCACATACATGCTATCTGTCTATCTATCTCACATACATGCTATCTGTCTATCTATCTCACATACATGCTATCTATCTATCTATCTCACATACATGCTATCTATCTATCTCACATACATGCTATCTGTCTAACTATCTCACATACATGCTATCTGTCTATCTATCTCACATACATGCTATCTGTCTAACTATCTCACATACATGCTATCTGTCTAACTATCTCACATACATGCTATCTGTCTAACTATCTCACATACATGCTATCTGTCTATCTCACATACATGCAGACCTGCCTACTCTCCCGCATTGTGCGGGAGTTCTACGCATTTGAACCCTGTTTTCCGCTTTTACGCACACCTTTAAAATTCTTCCGCTTTTTTGTTCCCCGCCTATGGATTTTTTTTTCCGAAAATTGTAAAAAAAAATTTCCGATCTATATTTTTCCGACATTTGCGAAAAATGCGAATCTTTTTCTGTCGAAAATCGGAAGTCGGAACTAAAATTTATTTGCATGGACATGCGCAGTATACACACTTCCCTTTATTTTACTAACGAATCGGCCAAAAAATGGCGGCACTTTCACTTTCTGGTCTGTGCCGGCCAAAAAAATCGGCAGATAAAAACTACGATAAAATAGCGATTTCCAATCCAATGTCTTATAATAAATATAGTTACTACCTTTTACTAATAAATAATCTTCCGTTTTTCGCTCTTCTGTTCTTTTTTTTAAAATTTATTTGTACAACGATGGTTGTCGAACTTGTTGCTAGCAATGCAATGCCTAGGCCTAGGCCCTAGGCTAATGCTATTACTATTGTATTGAAATGGAATAAGCTAGGTCATCTGGCTTACGTACAGGGGTGCCACTTTTCCGGATTATCCCGGAAATCCGGATTCGCGAGGCTAAATATTTTTCGGCTCCGGATTCGCGAGATTCAATTTACTTTGGTTCCGAATTAGTGGGTCAACCAATAAATACAAAATCTACGGGTCCGAATTCGCGGTACGAAACCCGGTTTGGTGAGAATCGGATCCGCTATAGTATAGACTTAATAGACCTGGTAGGCGTACGGTAAACCATACCTAGATATGCCTACAGTATTAGCCTATAACTATAAGATTAATTTAATGAAATGTCACGCTATGTGGTTGGATTTTTTTTTTAATTCACTAACAAATTGGTAATTCCCGACTCGGCGACTGTTTCACACCTCCGTGACCGTGTAGGCTATACTATTAGTATATTAGGTAATTAGGCTAGGCCTAACTGTAAGCTTGTAATATGAAAGGTTATTGTCATTTCAATGGAAAGATTAAAACTGCTTTTTTTTCCTCCATTAAAAATGCGCTTTTTATCAGCCCGCTAAAATGAAGGCGACGAAATTATTCTATTGGAGCAATGTCACAGTTAGGCCTACTGTTTAAATACGTTGCAGTCATATTTATTAGGCCTAATGAATGGAGTAAAACAGTCGGTGTAGTGTTTAGAACTAGGCCTAGGGCCTAGTCCTAGTTGTCACTTATGCTGTTGCATATTTTTTTCTAACAATATCGGACATAACAAGAAAATCCTAAAATAATGTTGATTTAAATTAATTTCAAAACAGTTTTAAATTGTTAGTGTCGCGTAAAAAAAAATGTATGAAGCCTTGTATGATCAATAGGAATGATGTTATTAAATAGTTCAAATAACACATCTTTGTATGTTTAACTATGATTTTAGATTTGTCCAGTTTTTTTAAAGATTTTTCAAGACATTTATCAATAACCAAAGTAAGCTTAGGCCTAACAATAACACAATCACATAAATATAATTTTAAAGACATAATTTTCCTATCATAATATGCAGAAAACATATTGTAAAAAAACAATGATTATTGGTGTAGCCTATATTATATTAAATTATATATATATACCGGTATATAAAATCGGTTAAAAATAATAGGCCCTATAAATTTTAGGAGTTGCGATAAATTTCAGGGTTTGTAAAATTTTGGAAAGTAGGTTTCAGGGTTCAAGAAATTTTAAGAAAAGGATTTCAGGGTTCACTGCTTCAAGTGAGTGGCACCCCTGACTTACGTTATAAATCAGTTAGGAACCTTTTTAAAGCATGCTAATGCTATGTGACTCAGAATATAATTTTGCATCTACATATGAAAGACTGTTAGTTTAAAGTTTAGATTTTGAGTCGGAAAGCTGATCCGAAGCTTCAGCCATTGACTACGTCATACTCAAACATCAAACACTGTTATTTTGCCATCAAGTTAGGCTATATCGGGAGAAATTTTTTTTTTCAAAAGCCCTAAATAACTGAAACCTGTATGTAAATATAATAATAAATAGTAAGTTTTCTATAAGATAAATAAAATGGCTATTATTAAATTCCATTATATATTTTTTTATGAAAATTAATATGTGTCTTTGAAAAGTGGAGTTTAGGGTTAGGGCCTAATCAAAAATTAAAACGACTTTTTCTGTCATGTGCCCCTCCTTCTATAAACTTAGAGAGGAGACAATTTCTGAGTTTTACAAGTCTGTAAGACTTTATTTTTGTAAAGTCTGTGAATACTTGGTGCAAAACCTGCCCTTGGATGACCAAGTCCTTGTCAATTCAGTTGTAGTCAACCTTCATGAAAGAAAGAACATAACGTCTTCCCATCTAAATTACTTCTTAGATAGGTTTCCAATGCTGATGGGGGATGCTGACAGGGATGTTATCCTTGAGCAGTTCGCCAAGCTGCAGAGTACTGACTTGGATCTGCCAGTAAATGAACGGGTTGATCACAGCTGGACAAAGTTGTCCTCCGAGTATCCCCAACTCTCTAGTCATGAAGGGGATACTCACTATTCCCAACTCTAGCACGCCTTGTGAGCGTTTTTTTTTTTCATTGGTCAGGAAAACCACTGCACTGACCATTGCATTTGGAATGATGTTATTTCATGTAGATTAAATATTATCATATATTGTGCTGCAAACCTGTGTTTCTTTATAACTATGATAAAATAGTTTGTGTATAATTATATTATTATGAATTTTTGTTATGTTGCTCTAAATCTCCCTCATCCGTTGGAAAATCTCCCACATAACTAGCCTCTGTCTTCCTCATGGGTCCAGTGGGGGGTAGGCAGGTCTGTACATGCTATCTATCTATCTATCTCACATACATGCTATCTATCTATCTCACATACATGCTATCTATCTATCTCACATACATGCTATCTGTCTATCTCACATACATGCTATCTGTCTATCTATCTCACATACATGCTATCTGTCTATCTATCTCATATACATGCTATCTATCTATCTCACATACATGCTATCTGTCTATCTGTCTCACATACATGCTATCTGTCTATCTCACATACATGCTATCTGTCTATCTATCTCACATACATGCTATCTGTCTATCTATCTCACATACATGCTATCTGTCTATCTATCTCACATACATGCTATCTGTCTATCTATCTCACATACATGCTATCTGTCTATCTATCTCACATACATGCTATCTGTCTAACTATCTCACATACATGCTATCTGTCTAACTATCTCACATACATGCTATCTGTCTATCTATCTCACATACATGCTATCTGTCTATCTCACACACATGCTATCTGTCTATCTCACATACATGCTATCTGTCTATCTATCTCACATACATGCTATCTGTCTAACTATCTCACATACATGCTATCTGTCTAACTATCTCACATACATGCTATCTGTCTATCTATCTCACATACATGCTATCTGTCTATCTATCTCACATACATGCTATCTGTCTATCTATCTCACATACATGCTATCTGTCTAACTATCTCACATACATGCTATCTGTCTAACTATCTCACATACATGCTATCTGTCTATCTATCTCACATACATGCTATCTGTCTAACTATCTCACATACATGCTATCTGTCTATCTGTCTCACATACATGCTATCTATCTATCTCACATACATGCTATCTGTCTATCTATCTCACATACATGCTATGTGTCTATCTATCTCACATACATGCTATCTGTCTATCTCACATACATGCTATCTGTCTATCTATCTCACATACATGCTATCTGTCTATCTGTCTCACATACATGCTATCTATCTCACATACATGCTATCTGTCTATCTCACATACATACTATCTATCTCACATACATGCTATCTGTCTATCTCACATACATGCTATCTGTCTATCTGTCTCACATACATGCTATCTATCTCACATACATGCTATCTGTCTATCTCACATACATGCTATCTATCTCACATACATGCTATCTGTCTATCTCACATACATGCTATCTGTCTATCTGTCTCACATACATGCTATCTATCTCACATACATGCTATCTGTCTATCTATCTCACATACATGCTATATGTCTATCTTTCTATCTATCTTTTTATCTGTCTTTCTTTCTATATATTTGTCTATCCATATGTCTGTCTATATATGTCTTCTGTCTGCCTATCTAAATGTGCGTTTTAACCATCTATCTACCTAATAAATATACCTATATCTTTCTCTAGGTAAATGGCTACCATCACTACACCTACGTTTCATTTTGTTTGTCTTTCTGTTCGGATCATCTCCGTTCTCCATTTTTAAATACTTTGTTAATTTTTAACTTGGCATATACTATACTTTTCCCATCGGCTTTTCCCAGTATTAGATGGGGCGAGCTCGGGGCTGGACATTTTGAAGTATGTTAAAACCAGGATCGTATCTAGAGGTGTGTGGGGGGTTTTGGATAGGCATATAAGGCACCAAAATGACACTTTCTTACTTCTTACCTACGTTAGTCTGAATAGATGAGAACTTACATTATGAATAGGCTTATCCATGTTCCGGGCGCCATTATCCTTGGTTACGCCATTGGTTAAAAGTAGATACAACATCAATGTTTTACTTCATGTTTCAAAATTCTGTAATAATATAGGTCTGTGACAATAACACTAACACACACACGCACAAACACACACACACAAGGCCAGGCAGTTGATTCTTTTACCCTTTAAGCTATCGATCTACTCCTTGAGTCAGTTGTTGTATCGACCAGATAGTCACTCGGCCATCAGTTCAATATTGAATTCATTCATTTGCGCCGCCCTGCCGAGGACTTCTTCTTGTTCTAGCTGTCCTCCACCTCCTCCTCGTTATTATTGTTGTTGTTGTTCGATGGCATATAAGACGAATGGTTGGAGTGGCCTGTGAGGAGTAGACAGGCGTAAGGATCGGACGTATTGTTATCTAGGCACATCCACAGCTGGCAGGAAAAAAGGCACCGGGTTCCATTGTGGGGATACTATCTATAACTCTCTATATATATGTATTGTATAATCTCTAAAGATATCATTAATCTCTCTCTCTCTCTCCCTCTCTATCTCTCTAGATATATATCTATATTATAAACATAGGCGTAAACGGGTGGCAAAAGGAGTTCAAGGGAACCCTTCCCTTTTCCAGCGCACCCACCTTTTTTCCAAAATCAAGAAATTATTGTTTGTGTGTGCAGTGTGTGGTTAGTAACGACTTTAAATCTTTAAAAACAACAACACGATAATACAGCTAGTCTCTATAAAATATTCGTTTAGATTGATTAGGATGGAATTGTACTCGTGTACAGAATATGCCTTCTATTGCCTGTGAAAGCCCCACCATACAATGCTGGATACGCCACTGATATATATTATGTTGATTGCTTGTATTCACTCATTAAATGTAACTAACAACATTTATAAAAACGTGACCTTTGTTTTTCTGTGTAAAACGTGTATGCGTTTATGTAATCTAGTGTTGGATTTTAAAACAATTAGCTTATAATACTTATATGTTAACTAGATTTTTATCGTGACAATTTGTAATAGGTTTAAGTTTGAAGCAGTTGAAAAACCTCCCGGGGTGTTGGGTTTTTTGAATGGGGGAAGTATGGAGTTTCCGCTTATTTTGTTTGACCAAACGAGTCCGTTATCAAAGTGCTGGTCATCTGATACCATCCATGACAACACAACGGGGTAACCCCCCTGCGTGAGTCGGGAGCGGACCGCTCTCCCGGGGCTTTTGTATATTTATCTCCTTGATAAGTGATGGAGGCGCGGTTGGGGAGGGAGGGGGAGACAAGGCGGACGCACATGGAGTCGGCCAGCAAAGCAACTAGAAGGCAGGTTCGACGACCTTGCTTGGCGTTCGCTGAACTAGTTAGTACATGGGTGAGGGGGAGGGTTGAGAGAAGGGTGGGTTATGGATGATACCGCCAATTCAAGAACAATAACCCATCCGGGCAAGATGGACGTGGCTTATCGGAACGTTGTCAATATCCGGCATTGTATTACTTAGTGTTATTATTCATACATTTGTGTGTTTGGCGCCGAATGCTTATGTTGATTGTGTGCAGAGAAATCCAAGCCAAATTGAACATTTTGGTCTCATAGCTTGTGTGTATATGAAGAATACAGAATTTAGTCTTACTTCTTTGGCGGAAATCGAACTCGACCATTTTTGTATATCAGCAGATTTGTTCTTGTGTATAGAGAAATATTAAATTTTATAGATCTATAGTATAGTCTATATTTACAAAATTGTCTTAAACTGTGAAAACGTAGGACGCATCGAGCATGCTAAATTGAATAGCATGGATAGAAGCGCTCTATAAATTACCATTTTAATATGTTGTATATGTGTGTAAATATGAAACTTTCAGTTAATGTCGTGAACTATTAAGTATACATTGTGTGTGTGTCTATGATGGTCTAAAACTAAGACGTCAGTTATAGTGACACAAGATTGTATGTGAAGGCTTTGGTCGGATCATGTACTCCTGTTACTAACAGGTGTATGTACACGTGTGTTTAATGTAATTGATAGTAGTAGCCTACCTCATGAGAAGTCTCAATTGAACTAGTACCGGTACTAATGCCGACACTTGGAGATATTTATTTTTTTTTGCTTTTCTCTCTAGTGTATAATATACTATAACCTGTTCGGAAAATAGGATGTGCCACTTTAAAAGTAAAGGTTCTGAAAGTTTGGGTTGCTTTGACTTTGAAGAACAAACTATGTGTGTGTGTGTGTGTGGGTATGGCTGATCTGTAAGTTTTTCCTTGAATGCATATAATGCTTAGAAATAATTGCGTTTGTGGCTCTGATTATTGTCATCATAGTTTTTTTTTAAGACTGTCTTTTAGACTCCGTAGTGTATTTAGTATTTACTAAGACTTCCCTATTGTCTGTCTGTTTAGACTTGTGTAAATATTGTTAAATGCTCCATTGAAAATAGTGTCCTATTGTATCCTAACGTAAGACCAGTGTTTTGTTTTGAATGAAAGATCCTACACTGTCACTGTCCTGTTATTATTTGGTTTGTGTTCTATCTACGATAACTTTTGGTCCCCCAGCCTGATGGGCTGATGGGTAATGTGTTGTTTGTTTTTTAATGTATGATATAGGATAACACCAATGTTCGCCAGACATCATAGTTTGCCTAATGATATTTAGCCACCTTTTTATACGAGGATAATTATTGTCTGAATGTGTTCTTGCACTTTGTCGAGTTTGAGAACCCTTTTAATAGAAACTAGTGTGTTAAGTGTCTCTGTGGTGTAAACGTCAGTGTATGAAGAGAAATAGGATTCACATAAAGAGACATTTGTCTTTAGAACTAAGTAATCTCCGTTGGCTGGACCAAATTGATGGGTGAAGCAGCGTTCACCCTTTTTCTAGTGACTACGGCACACTACAAGATTGTGTGACCAGCACAAATTTGGACGATTTTGAAACATTGACATTTTTTAAAGGGAAATTCACTTGATACTAATAAATCCTAAAACCCACAAATTTTTTTTATTCTCTTACTCTCCACATCTTGAGAAAACCATCATCTCTGCTCATTTGCATAAATTTCAGCCCCTCATTTCTTCTGACCGCCTTGATGGGCAGGGGCGGTCGTGACCACAGCCACGGCTCCTGGTATAATCTTCCTACAAACTATTGATTTCCTCTTTATGGTTGAAATGTGTGTGTGTGTGGGGGGTGGGGTGTTCGGGTGGTGGTCGTACTTTCCTCGGCTTGTGTGCTTTATTTGTCTATATGACACTGGCAGTGGATGACGTACGTGCGGCGCAGAGTGGGGGCTCCAGTCTCTTGGTCGCCATCTCTGGCCAATGTCAAAGTGTCAAGGTCGACTAATTGACCTGACGGACATCACGTGAGGCAACCGCTAATGTCTTCTCCTCCGCCGCTGTACGACCGTACGAACCGAGGCAAGATTTATTCTCTACTTCTAGCTATACTGTTACATTTGTACACGGCGACCATTGCTAAAGACAAAACCAAAAATCCACATACTTTGATTTTTCCACATTCTATTGTACCTTTTGGGGAAGTACAGATGTGTGTATTTTAGATCCATAGAAAGTTTGTCTTTATCCACGAGAGTGAGTACAGTAAATTACTCCTTTTTGTCCATTTCACCATTAGTGTTAGTGAAGCAGCCTTCACTAGTATCCATTCCTACGGCACACAGGGAGATTTTGTGGCCAACACAATGCTCAGCCAGCGTTTCTTTTTGTCCCAACTTGTGTAAATGTACCTATCAAACCTGGGTAGACTCGGGTTAAAAAAACGTGTCTTGATGGCGGCCTCAATATGAAGTGTGTGGGTCCACATCATTCCATCGTAGACTAGTCCGGTGTAGATCATCGGCAACAGAATAGTTAGGACGCAATAATCTTCTTTATAGGAGTGTCTGTAATATATAAGATAGGAATAGTGCGAAATACACACACGCATACATAGTTTTCTGTGCTGGGATCTTGCCACTGATAAACTTTTATTTTTCACACAAAGCGAATTAAGGGATGCCGTTTATAGCCTAGTAACTCGTATCCCTATAGCAGGGGTCGGGAACCTATGACTCACGAGCCAGATGTGGCTTTATTGATGGCTGCATCGGGCTCGCAGACAAATGTTCGATTATACAAAAAAATATTTCTTTAGACTTATTTGAGCAACTTATTAATTGCATATTTCATTCTACAAATGAGCTAAAGTCTATTGCAGGTCAGCATCAGAAGTGGTAAAGGAGATAAACTCCGCTTATCTAAAAGACAGAAAAATAGCAACCCTGCATTCATTATAATAAAAGGGAATTTTACTTGAATTTTTAGTTTTAAACATAATGTATGGCTCTCACAGAATTACTTTTCAAAATATGTGGTGTCCATGGCTCTCTCAGACAAAAAGGTTTCCGACCCCTGCCCTGTAGTATTAACAACACCCGCCAGTGCTGATAGAATAAGGATGTAATAATTATACGCGGAGTAGGCGCCAGTTAATTTAAAGCAAATATTTAGTTTGGGATGAACATCCTCTGTCTGTAGACCATCCTCCTACCACAGGCACACGCCCAAACTCACATGTCATTAGCCCAGTGACCATTCGGCTTTTCGTTAAATAAAATCTATTCGAGCAGACATGCTAAAATTTAAAGCTTCAGTGATGACTAAATGAGCCGAACATCTGCCATGACATTATCTTAGAGAATGAAAAAATGAAATTTTGGTTCGATCAATTCAATTGTTTTCTTTAAAAACTTTTTAAAAGTTTTAAAGAGATAAAGAAAGAGCGAAAGATAAAAAACATCCATTCATCAGATTCAAAGTTTTTGTATTAAACAGAACAAAGCCCATCCCCCCCCCCCTACCACAGCTCCACTATAACTATCACCATCTCACAGGGCATGTCATTTTTTGGGGGGCCGGACACCTTGAAAAATAAATTGGGGCAAACACAAAAACTACCATTGTACTTTTCTTTTTTATGTTGTTGAATTGTTCAACTGGACGGAGCTCGGGGACCATTGTGTGTCTTCAAGGTCGCGGAGCTCCATAAAGGTAATGGACACTGGCATTGCTCCCCTCCCCCACACCACCACCCGAGGTCAATTCTCTGGGCGGGCTCATCCCCTAACGTTGGGTCAGGACCGGGTGTTCATTTTAGACACGTGACTTATAACCAGTACGATTGTCTTTTTGTTTGTGTGTGTGAAGTGGAAATCCTCGGACCTTTTTTTTTTTGGTGATTACCCACCACGCCCTTTTCCTGGCTCTGTTTAGAAGTGTAGAGAAAGTTTATATTTATTATGTTTTTGTTGTTAGTGGTCATTGTGAACGTTCGGTGCCAACCAGTACTAACTTACAGCACAATACTTTTGAACAATGGCTCGAAAGATGTAGGCATTTGTTTTTAAAAACTAGTTTCTTCTTTAGCAAACGAGTTCATATACAAGTTCTCTTTTTTTTCCAAGTGGCAATCGTAGCATGGAATGGGTTGTTTGAAAAAAAAAGGGCAACTGCAGGAAAACTAACAACCTATAATCATTTGAAACCTTAACCAGAAAGCATGACTAGACAGTAGTAGACAGTAGACAGACCTAAACCGCTGACGTAATCATCCTCTGTATAGAAATGGCGTTTGTGAGAGATTATAAGAAAAGATAAGAACGAAAAACTAGATTCTCGTAGACTGTTGAAATTATTAGGAAAAAAAAACAATGTATATTTATATTTAACAAATAAATCAAAAGACAACAAACTATATTCATATTACCAACTATATTATATTAAGAAATTTAAGAAGATATATTTATGTGTATACATTTATTTTTGTATTTTAATGTATTACCAAATGTAAGAAAAGATAACAATGTGTATTTTTCATATGGTCAAATATATGACCAAATGTAAGAAAATCTATCAGCTATTTTCTTTTACATCCATAAAATATCAAATAAAAAAGAACTTAAATTGGGCACCCTGTTGTTTTATTTTATATCTGCGGCCTGCCCAAGCTTCAAATCTATATTATTATTACGGTGTTCCGAGCCCCCACCTGCTGTACAGGAGGAGAAAAAAAGACAGTGGTTGACCTTGAATGACCATCTGTCGGGTCCGTCACTGACCGGGCCTGGCCCAGTTTCTATAACAATAGTGCTGAAGGACGACTGCTGGGAGTCATTGCTCTCACTATCTCCTACAGAACTTTTTGTTAGGTGTCTTCTTATAGGTGTCTTCTTATAAGTGTCTTCTTGTGGTCAGTGCTATTGTGTGAAGATTTTACGATTCTAGAAACAAAAAATGTTTAGATCAGTGATACGCCCACTTTCCTATAAAAGTTTGAACATCTAATAAACTAAATTGAATATAATTTAATGAATTGACAAATATCTTGTATTAAATGCTTGTTTTACTAGAACAAAGTGAAACAAATATTGGTGTGAATGCATACATAATGGAATAAAGCTAGTATTTACCAGATTTTCTTTATTATCTTGTTTGCTAGCTATTTTATAACACGAAGTCTTTTATCTAGACTATAAAACAAAAAACTGTTTTTTCTATCAGTGTTGTACACCCAGACTGATGTTCCCAAAACCATTCTATACTTCTAATTAAGCATTGCCGATCCACGTAGACATATATAGATCAGTGTACTATACAGACCCAAGTAATTTGTATACAGGAGTTTAGACTTTGTTTGAGCTATTTTCAAAGTATAACTTTTTTTTCACAATGTTTCATCATCTTATGTTAAATGTAACAGATGTCCGATTTCATTTCGAGCTTTGCGTTTTTGCGCTTGTCCGTGATTTGAGTCTAGTCTTGCATTTTATTAGTGTTTGAGAATGAATGGTAAGATACTGTTTTTTTTCCCGGGGTTGTTTGGGTAACCCATTCCAAGCCTGGGTGCCACTCGGTAAAAAAAAAGAGAACTTGTATGCTTTTGTTCTTTCACAAGGAACAAGAAACGTGTTTTTATTATTATTTTGTCTGAGCATTGTAATAGATGTAATAGATTGTTGTTGTCTTATCTTATCTTATACATTACAGACGCTCCTTCTATAAAGAAGATTATTGCATTCTACGCTCATCCGTGGTCCGAGTCTAGTCTTGCATTTTTTATTAATGTTTTAAATGATTGTGTTGTATTTCTAAGTTAGAATTTAATGCGTAATGATAGTTGGCAGATACTGTTTTAATAGCGGAACGAAAAATTGTAAAGTTAACATTGTTGAATAGGTTTTAAATAAAACTCTTCAATTTTCCACTCAGGGGACTGAATAGTTTTCACCAACTGGTCACACGGTCATACCGAGGGAAGGACTAAGCCGCTCCATTTTTTTTTCTCGCTCCTATCTCTCTCTTCTCTCTCTTTCTCTCCTCTCTCTCTCTCTCGCTCCCTGGCCATTGTTACCGTAACGGAGGTCAGGTCAGTGACCTCAAGTCCGCCCCGGAGTCCAGTGGAAATATAATACAGCCATATTTCACCAACCGCGACCCAATCTTACATTTGTGTTGTTTTGAATGGGCGAAGTGGGCGTTGGCTTTGGGAAGATGAATGTTTGGGACTGGGGGAGGGGTGTATGGAGGTGGGGAGGAGAAGCGACAGGAAGTGGGGAAAACTGTTGCGGGCGATGTGATCATCGTTTGATTGGCTAATCAAAAGTGTGGGGAAAAACGTTTTTTTATGGATCGTTTTTTGAAGGCAGGGAGAAATTTCTTAACTGCTGTGACCTTTTGATTATTCCAGTTGAGTTTGAAATATTTCCTGTCATCTACAATAGACGACGAATTATCGACTAAGGCTTTACCGCTTACTGTGTCGTGTTCTTTTTTTTTTTTCTTTTGTACAAGCAAATCTTTTACTTTTGACTTCATCTAATAACTAACCAGAACAGAAGATACAAACGGGAAGCTAGCCGCCTATCTATTATATAAAGAAGATCCTTTTTTAAAGTTTCAAACATGTGAATATCATGGGAACCCTAACATTTTGCTTTAAAGTTTGTGTATTTAAAAAAAGGGGGGGGGGAGCACGTAGCCCTCAACGCTGGTAGAGAAAAAGGGAGAGAGCATAATCTAATTTTGATAAATATCTGATCGAACCCCTGTGTACACTGTACACTTGTCAGCACTGGACACGCTGGATGGGACCCTCGGGCCCGACATGTGTCTCCCAGCTCTTTTTTGTTTCTCATTAAAACTTAAAACACAAAAAAAAAAAACTAGAGTCTAACAAATAGAAAATACAGACGTGCGTGAAACAAATATATGAGATCTATATGTACGTCTACAGTCTACAGACAGGAATGACGTTTTTAAAACTGCTTCATTTTGTTGTTACATTTACGAGATGAAAGTTAAGGTTAGAAGCTCTCTATTTTCTCTTGTAACGTGACTCTAAAACATTGATTAGTGCAACCCTCACTCTCATTTCTTTTCCCAATCCACCCATAGTAGAAACACATTGAAAATGTTCACATCCACTAGCCTATATACTATACATGTGTCTGTGTGTGTGTCTGTGTGTGAGTGTTGATACACAGTGTGGTATAATTTCCACGCCAGAACCTTTAATTGTTCCATTTATAGGATGCATCGAAGCATTATCTTCTTGTTGTAAGTTTTGCTTTTTTGTTTTTAATGTGATATTTTTCAAGTATCGAGTTAGTCGCACGCGGCTTGTAATTAGCATGTTGTTTGTGTGTGTGTGTGTTAAAAAAATTGTTTTTGATGGCTAGGATTATTCTGGTTCTCAAAGTTTAACTATTGGCAGGAAGTTCTCTCCTCCCCTCTCTCTTTCTCTCTAATGGTCCTGTTATTACTGGGACTGAAAATAGACTGCGTTTTGTTTAGCGCGGCACTCACACGGACGGGTGTAAGTACGGTTGATTAAAAGTTAAAACGTACCGTACTGTATGCATCGTCCGTCACTTTGGCTTCCGTCTTTTTTGTTGTTTTTCTCACTGAGTTAGCGACGTCAACATTCGTATCTGTAGTGCGACGAGGTCGTGGGGGGGGGGGGGCGATACATTCTGAAATATCGCAAGACCCATCAGTTTAGACATAACATTCGTTTGATCCGTTCAATTGTGGCGCGCGCTTTATTCGCTAGAACTAGTTTCTGGTGTCCATAATACAATCAACAAACAAAATGAATTCAAACTAAACTCTGTGTGATGTAAAAGGGGGGGGGGGGGCTTGTTGTCTTCCTAACCTACCCATCTATATATTTCTTTCCCCAACACCCTTGGACAGAATCTTACGGGCTTCTTAAATCCGTATAAATCTGATGATAATCACCCGGTTTGCCAGTTTTCAACGGGCAGTGTCGGGGGTCCCAAATTCCATTGACGGAATGTAAGTGTTAACCGACATTGGCTAGTGGGAAGTACAAGAAGACTGGAAGTCGGCGCTGGCCACGCATTTCACCCATTAAGCCATTAGTACTTAACTAGTATGTGCTAGTGATGGAAACGTGTGAAACATCTTTACGTTATTACTTCAATGCATTGGCGACACGTTGCAGTACACCTAAACGAATAAATACTGAATGTTAATAACTAAGCTATTAAAAACTTGTTTCACTTGGGACTGTACTCAGGCTTTGGTGCTCTACTACCCTCCCTTCCCCCTCACAAAGAAAAAAAACCCACAGATAGTCACATAATTTGTTTAGATCAGATCACAGTAAGTGACGATCCTGCCGACTCAGCAACATTTCGGCACACACACACACTTTTTTTTTTTTGTGTCCGCTTGTTTACAGATGGCGATACTTGTCCACGTGGACGGCTTAACGTATCAGATGTGTTCGTTGCAATGTGTGTGTGTGTTAGGAAAAGCTGCTATGTTTGCGTGTGTACTTTATAGTAGTTTCCATTAGTACACACACACTCAAATACGCACTCACTCTGAGTAGTTGAATGCTAGATCTCGGGATAGGTATTGTAATTAATGATGAGACCGTTTAGTAAAACTCTATTCTACAATGACGTAACATATTCATTTTTTACTATTTCGATCTTTATGGTCATCACGCTGTACGGCCAGTACATTGCCCAGTGGAATAACTAATACCAGGCAACCCTTTGAATATTTTTAAACACCTCCCAAAAAAAAAATAGCGGGAAAATCGCGACGTTAAACCGGATTCGAACCTTCGGCATGGTAGACTAATGCCCTGCATGTTGACCAGCACATGATATATATATATATCTTGGATTACGCGTGATTTTCTCTTCTTGTGCGTGTGTGTTTATAGGTCATGAAGAAAAAGATTGGCTAAATGAAGTTCTAATCAGGTGGGGCGATCGCCCTTGTCTGACCTATGATGTGGTTAGTGCGGTATTTGTTTAAACTCAACGGCCACTTGAGCAGCAGTGAACGGCTCTGCCCACCCCACCACCACCCCTCCTCATCCACTCCACTTTCCTCACCCTAAACATTCCCAATGTAGATGTGTGTGATTGTGTCTGGAAGGGTTGGGGGGGGGGGGTGTAAGGCTGACATCAACACTATTTTTAAACTTGGCCTTCTGTTCTACTTTGACCGCACATGTTTCACTTGGTAGTCACTGGCTAATGTTTTCTCTTTTTTATTTTATGTTAACGGAAATGGCAAGAAACCAAAATGGCTGTTGTGGGTGGGTGGGGGGGGGGAGCTCTGGGGTTTGGAAAAAGAAATTTGATACAAATCCAATCAAACATAACGTTAAAGGCCATCAACCCTACAGCCACCTATCCGGGGTTTCGTTTTTCTCTTTTCTCTCTCTCTCTCTGTTCATTTCAATACAAAGAACAGAATTAGGTCAACGCGTCTAATGACCATTGGCGGTCATCCAAACTAGGGGAGTCATGAGTCTAATATTGACCAGGTATGATTGGAATGAGGTCAAGCTTATCAGGTAGCTTACAAGTGGGGGAAAAACAAAACACAACATATCTTAACCCTTTCCATCCCATTGGTACTTTTAAACCTACTCTTTATATTTTACTTTAGTTCTCCTTTGAAACCGCCATTACATTTGGCTGCACTTTCTGTTGAAAGTCTAGATAGACTGCTACGGTCTCTGGCTTCATGTTTTGGTTCTTGTAGACTTGTGTATGTTGTCTGGGGACTTATTTATAGGTACCATTGTTGCCTTAAGGCTTGACTTTTGTCCCTCCGCTAAATTCAGTAACTGCCCATGCATTAAAGCCCTCGAAATTTGTCTTTCTCTCTCTCTCGGCATTCTCGGCCGTGGTGCCTTCGAGTGTGGTGTTTGTGGTGACTTTGTTTTTTACAAGAGGTCTACGACCTGGTTACATAATGTCACTCGTGAGTTTTAGTTCTCGCAAACCAACAACAAAAATGTCCTTTGTGGTCCCTGTTGGAAAGTATTCTAGTTTCTTTTGTTTGAAATGTATTTGGCTGGTTGGTTGGTGTTTGGCTTGAATTTTCATTTAACTTAAAACATTGGCATTGTGGCTTTGCTTTATATTGTTTACCCCCCTCCCTGCTGTGATTGGAAGACTATTGAAGTGGAGTCAACCGCAACACTGAAGACGGGTTACCATATATATTTTACATACGCTTAATGTACGCAAACGATATTAGTGGGTACATACCCGTGGGTTAAATCTGGTCTTGATTTTCGATGAAGGTTTTTTTACATATTGATGAAGGTTTTTAAAATAATGTTAAATTGTTGTATTTCCTGGTTTGTTCAATGCTATTGTTGCAATATATTATCTAGGCATTGTGCACTGGGAACGTTTTTGGTGAGATAATTTGTTTTGTTTTGTTAACTCGTTTTGTTTTTGTTGATAATAATCAAAAAGTTATATTTGGCTATTTTGTTGCTCTATAAAATCTGTGAACTATTGGATTTTAAAAGAGGGAGGTGCACATGATAATGCCTTAATCGAATTGATCGTTTGGGGACACTTTAGCTAAGATGTGATGTCGTAATCGGCACTGCTAGAGTCTACTATAGAATTGGATTGTAAGAAACGAAGACAGGGGCATTAGCTGGGTAGTAAAGTTTGAAGTTGTTTTAGTTGCCCACCGTATCCACTCTTGTTTTGTAGTCGGTGATGACATAGTTGCAAAATAATGTCGCCATCGGCCTCAACAATAAGATTTTGGGGTTCCGGGTCTTTAAGCTCATTCTCAAAAATTGCCCTGTTGGAAGGCAAGACTTGTAATTGTATTGTGGTTGGGGACGTGAAAGAGGAATTGCCCTGTTGGAAGGCAAGACTTGTAATTGTATTGTGGTTGGGGACGTGAAAGAGGAATT
The DNA here is from genome assembly GCA_949126835.1 of Anisus vortex. Taxonomy (NCBI): domain Eukaryota; kingdom Metazoa; phylum Mollusca; class Gastropoda; family Planorbidae; genus Anisus; species Anisus vortex. Next base: position 4,790,811 of record OX421509.1, read on the forward strand.
GCCCTGTTGGAAGGCAAGACTTGTAATTGTATTGTGGTTGGGGACGTGAAAGAGGGGCGCGGGAAATCTTGAGAACTTTTAATGACATAGTGTAGTCACAAATGACACCCCGCCCTTCCCCCCCCCCCCCACTCCATACTTGTTCGCTAGTAAGGATCAGACAAGACTTCGCCGCCGACAAAAGCCGTCATGACGCCGTCCATCTATTCAATAACAAAGTCTTTAATCTGTTTGGGTTAATTCTCTCCCTATTCTTTCTATCCACCGACGGGTCTCGTCTTCCTTCAAGGAAATGATCGGTTCCCGAGTAAACAAGAGAATAATTATGTACACCAATATAGCAGTGCATTCGATTATTTCTTTTTTTCACGCGTGCTTTAGCGTACGGCTGTGACGCAGTTTACCATTAAAGAAAACTATTTTTAATTCATTCGCCCATTTTTTAAATTCAAAAGTTTTTAAATGTAAATTATAATATTATCTCCATACCCTCCCCCCCCCCCCCTCTCCGCATGATCTTATACGTGCAAGATTTTGTTCAGTGACGTCACTGATGTCGCAGACGATAGGCGTGTGTTATCTCCTCCTGTATTGTGTTATGTCGTGAACATCGTTGTTGTTGGTTTCGGTACATACGTCTGCTTCGTTTTTGTGTGTGTCAGGTACGGGTGAGGTGAGCATGTTTTCGCGCCAGGAAGTCTAGGTGCCCAAACTGTTGACAATTTGCGGTTCCCTTTTTAAAAAACCTAAAGTTCAATGCTGTTGATCTACCCGCATTTGCCATTGTACACAAGTTTACCTGCCGTAATAACAAAACAAAAAAAGTGTATATCATATATCGCTGTCAATGAGACATAATTCACCATTAAGTACTTTGCCCTAAAAAAAAATGCTTATCTACTAAGAATCTGTCATATTTTGTTTTTTTTATTATCCTGGGGTCCGTAAATGAGAAGTGTCATTGGCACTTGGTGATGGTCAGTCAACAGCTTTGCTTGCATTTAAGAATACCTATGTAATGTGTAACAATCACATGGTCATGTTTTCTAAAATACCCTACCAGTTAATCTGCTTACAAAATGATATGTGTAACCCTAAGGGATCCATCGGGTGGGTGGGTGATGTGATCCATCGGGTGGGTGGGTGATGTGATCCATCGGGTGGGTGGGTGATGTGATCCATCGGGTGGGTGGGTGATGTGATCCATCGGGTGGGTGATGTGATCCATCGGGTGGGTGGGTGATGTGATCCATCGGGTGGGTGATGTGATCCATCGGGTGGGTGGGTGATGTGATCCATCGGGTGGGTGATGTGATCCATCGGGTGGGTGGGTGATGTGATCCATCGGGTGGGTGGGTGATGTGATCCATCGGGTGGGTGGGTGATGTGATCCATCGGGTGGGTGGGTGATGTGATCCATCGGGTGGGTGGGTGATGTGATCCATCGGGTGGGTGGGTGATGTGATCCATCGGGTGGGTGGGTGATGTGATCCATCGGGTGGGTGATGTGATCCATCGGGTGGGTGGGTGATGTGATCCATCGGGTGGGTGGGTGATGTGATCCATCGGGTGGGTGATGTGATCCATCGGGTGGGTGATGTGATCCATCGGGTGGGTGATGTGATCCATCGGGTGGGTGATGTGATCCATCGGGTGGGTGGGTGATGTGATCCATCGGGTGGGTGGGTGATGTGATCCATCGGGTGGGTGATGTGATCCACCATGTGGGTGATGTGATCCACCGGGTGGGTGATGTGATCCACCGGGTGGGTGATGTGATCCACCGGGTGGGTGATGTGATCCACCGTTCTCAAATTTCAGCAGATATCCACCCCCATTCTTCAGTACCACACACACTTGTTACAGCTGTATCAGTATCACACTTTGGGGGGGGGGGGGGGGAAACAGTTTGTTAAGTATTGTTTCTCTGTTATAGATTCGAACTTAGAACGTGTGGGGTTTTCTTTAGTGGCATCAAAAGAGTTACCATTATTATAGTCTCAGTATAGGCTGCAGTTTGTGAACTATCTATCTGTCACTCAGATCACAGTGTCACTAACACACACACACATATATATATATATATTATGAATGGTATTTAATGCACTAGGACTATATTTACTTTGAGTTTATAAACTTAGTTTTTCATAGAATGAATACTCATTAACATGTTCTATTGTACATATATCAAATGCTATGGTAACTTGAAAGTAAAAATTATCATAGTGGCTCACATTCATAGGAAGTTTGTAGAAACACTGCATCTGATATGGTCTGAAGAAATAAAACAAAGAGCAGCATGAAGACAGTTACAGTTTTTATAAATGAAGATTTATTTATTTCATTTTATATTCTTTGAATGTATGGGCTTCCTCTTGTCTATTCCCATGTAACAGATTGTTAATGTATTGTATTTCTAAATTAGAATTTAATGTAAAACTAGTAAAGTACACTTTCGACCAAACTGATCATAGGACTGACGAAGCAGCGTTCACCAGTTTCTGTGGCTACGGCATACTAGGGGATGTGTGACCAGCACAATGCCCAGCCAAACTTTACCCCAACAAATGCCAGGTACCCATCAGAGCTGGTTAGACTCAGGGACACACTCAAGTCCTGGGAAAAAATTCTAGCCTCCGCCAGGATTCGAACCCAGGACCTTCAGTATGCCAGTCGAACGCACCTCCGCTCGACTACCGTGCCACATATAATTTAATGCCTTATGTATTATTACTATTTTACTTTTTGTTCGTCTGTCCTCTGGTGTTTCTAGGTTTAGTGATTTAACTCTTACAGCTCTACCTGTAAACAGCACAGACTTTCCTAATTCTGTGTATTTTAACCCATTCCTGTTTTTGTCTGTTCACAGCTCAGATAGAAGTAATCCCATGCAAGGTGTGTGGAGACAAGTCCTCGGGTGTACATTATGGTGTCATTACCTGTGAAGGTTGCAAGGTGAGCCCTCTAATAAGTACATCTTTTTTTGTTTGTTTGTGAAGTTGAGCTCAGTGAAGGCTCAACAGCATGTGTGGTACAGGAAAGATGTCTTGTTGACCTAACCACTTAATTATTGTCACCTGGTGCCTACTGTTGAGTTTGTTGAGCAGTACTGCATTACTATATAAAGCTGTGCAGGAAAGATATCTTGTTTGACCTTACTAAGGAGAAAAGTGGGGGGGGGGGCACTGGTGGTCACTTGATGATTGCTATGTCTTGTCTATGACATATCTGGAAAAAAAGGGGGGGGTGCTTATATGCCTTGTGATTGTGAGAAAGTCATCTAAATAAAGTGTATATTTGTACAGTCTATTAACTGTACCTTCATGTAGTCTATTAACTGTACCTTCATGTAGTCTATTAACTGTACCTTCATGTAGTCTATTAACTGTACCTTCATGTAGTCTATTAACTGTACCTTCATGTAGTCTATTAACTGTACCTTCATGTAGTCTATTAACTGTACCTTCATGTAGTCTATTAACTGTACCTTCATGTAGTCTATTAACTGTACCTTCATGTTACTTTATTGATTTTGTATTGTAACTATCAACAAATCTTATGTACAATCTAGTGGCATGTACCATAAAAAAATGTCTTTCCAATATTTTACAATGTTAATGATTTCAATACATATATTTGCATTTAATTATTATTGTTTTTTTTTCAATCATGTATTTATTAATATTTTTACATGAAAGTATTTAACTTTTAAGATAATCATTTTTTTCTAACAATATGGGGGGAATAAAAAGCATTTGAATAACAAAAGGGAATAATAATAATATAATAAACAGGAAGCGGAAGTGATGACTGTATGGTAAAGTCTAAACACCAATACATTTCTTCACTCCAATATACATGGTACACATCTGTAGTTTAATCTTCCCTCTTCTTTCTCAGGGTTTCTTCAGAAGGAGTCAGTCTGGTCCAGTGAACTATCAGTGTCCCAGGAATAAGAATTGTGTTATAGACAGGGTGAACAGGAACAGGTGCCAGTACTGTAGGCTACAGAAGTGCCTGGCCCTGGGCATGTCTAGAGATGGTAAGTCAAAAATATAATTAAGGCTATGTAACGGTCATGCTGCAACACAATCTGTCTGTTTCGTGATTTCATTCTCTGAGCTGACTGCAATGTTTGTATTCCAGATGTTTGTGTTCCTGATGTTTGTATTCCTGATGTTTGTATTCCAGATGTTTGTGTTCCTGATGTTTGTATTCCTGATGTTTGTATTCCTGATGTTTATATTCCTGATGTTTGTATTCATGATGTTTGTATTCATGATGTTTTGTATTCATGATGTTTGTATTCCTGATGTTTGTATTCCTGATGTTTGTATTTCTGATGTTTGTATTCCTGATGTTTGTATTCCTGATGTTTGTATTCCTGATGTTTGTATTCCTGATGATTGTATTCCTAGCCCCAACTAATGTCAGGCACCTCTCAGAGCTGGGTAGACTCAGGGACATCCCCAGACAAAGGAGCAAACTCTAGCCGTCACTAGGCTATAATTCACGAAGCCAGCCCTTTTGATACATCTTATCTTATATATTACAGACGCTCCATCTATAAAGAAGATTATTTCGTCCTGCGCTCATCCGTGGTCCCAGTCTAGTCTTGCATCTTTGTTTTAAATGATGTTAAGTTATTGGTTTTCCTGGTTTGTTCGGGCAACCCATTCCATGCCTGAATGCCACTCTGGAAGAAAGAGTACTTATATGCATTTGTTCTTGCATAAGGGATAAGGAAAGTGTTTTTGTCCTTATGTTTACCTGAGCATTACAACAGGTTGTTATTGGGTTGTATTTCTAAATTAGAGTTTAATGCCTAATGTATTATGATTACTACTTTACTCTTTGCCCTTCTGTCCTCTAGTGTTTCTAGGTTTAGTCATTTGACTATTGGGGTTACTGTTATTCTTGTCAATTGTAAATATTCGCTAGTTATGAACCTTGCAGCTCTTTTCTGAATTTATTCTAATTTTTAAATGTTTCTTTTAGTTGATATGCATATTCTAGTATAGGCCTAACTAATGTGAGATATCAAATGTGCTAACGCTCTGTCACTGTCTTTAGTTGATATGCATATTCTAGTATAGGCCTAACTAATGTGAGATATCAAATGTGCTAGCGCTCTGTCACTGTCTTTAGTTGATATGCATATTCTAGTATAGGCCTAACTAATGTGAGATATCAAATGTGCTAACGCTCTGTCACTGTCTTTAGTTGATATGCATATTCTAGTATAGGCCTAACTAATGTGAGATATCAAATGTGCTAACGCTCTGTCATTGTCTAGTTGATATGCATATTCTAGTATAGGCCTAACTAATGTGAGATATCAAATGTGCTAACGCTCTGTCACTGTACACCCTTTTTCTAACAAGAGCAATTTTTTTCTTCCCCTCCTCAGCTGTCAAATTTGGTCGCATGTCAAAGAAGCAAAGAGAGAAGGTGGAGGATGAAGCTAACATGGTGAAAGCCAGCAGACTCAATGGGTAAATGGACTTTTCTCCCACTTATCTCTTTCTCAAACTTTTAAAGTTCCCTTGTTTATCTCATGTTTGTTTTAATGAAGTAAAATTTTCTCACTTTTTTCTTTCTCAATTCTTTTTTTACTATATTTGTGTTTCTTTACTTTCCAACAGAACTCAAACTTTTAAAAGTTATCTTATTTGTCTCGTGCTTGTTTTAATGAAGTGAAGAAAAACTGAGTTAATAGGGGAACCCTGACCTCATTAATAAAAACTATTCGGTTTACCATTACCTTTTACACAAGTTTAAGCAATTGACATTAATAAAGCAAAAAAAAAAAGGAAGTATTGGACTGTCTGTGTTTACTAAATGATAATTTTTGTTTACTGGTTGCTGTTGTCTTTTAAACTGTTTTTTGGGGACACTACTATGAAATCTTTCTAATTATGAAACCATTTTTTTACTTTTTAAAAAGGTTAATTAACACTAATGCTTTCTCTGTGTTTTCTCTATTTCCCTGTGGGCAAAAGTGCAATGATCAATTATTGTGCATGATTAACAGTTTTTGTTTGTTGCTGTTATATACAGAATTTTACCCAAGAGGATTACAACAGGTTCCATGAAAATGGTTCCTAATTGAAAGACAAAACATTAAGTAATTCTAAAACTGGGTTACTTAAAATGAAAGTATGGTCATAAGATGGGATCTTAAAAACTTCCTGTTTGTCTCGTCTAAATATGGGTTGAGAAGAAATACATTACCATTAATTCTTTTGTTGTTAACAATTATTTTTTGTGCACTGTTTCCAGGTCCATAATTCCGGGACAGTTTAGCACGTATCAGGCCAACGGATACAACTTTGCTGCCCAGCCCCTGGCGGCTCAACACCAGCAGCACCAACAGCAGGCGGCAGACTTCTCCGGGGAGGGTCAGCTGTACCCGCCAGCATCCAACGTCCAGGCTGCGCCGCATCCTGTCATCTTGACCAGGGCTGTTGAAGTCAGTCCAGGTATAGCCTCCATCTTATCTCTTGACTTAGTTATTTTTCACCCGAGTAGTGAGATAGACTTGTGGGTATCTGCTGTCACAGGGGTTCCCAAACTGTTCAGATTTTTACACTGTGTCAGTCAGCCCAGAATTGTTTTGTGGGTCATGTGCTCGCATCTTGTTAGGACTTAGAATTTTGTCCAGGATTTCTTGGGCAGCTATAGTAACCAACATTCAGGAAAGTAAATATGTCTTAGTGTTGTGCTGGCCTTGGATGCTGTGATCAATAAGGCTGGTGAAGTCTGCTTGAACAGTTTTATGGGGTCCTCTTTCTCTACTTAGTTTATATATATCAGGGTATCCTTCATTTTATCCTAGAGACCTGTCTGATCCAACAGTAACAGTATTCTTGGCTGCCTACTAGTTTAAGCTTCACAAAAGCAGGTTTTAAAAAAGCCAGGAATATTTTTTGTGTTTGTTTATGAAATTAGTGGAGAGCAATTAATATAGTTTAATTTATTGCTTTTTTCATCTGAAGCTTGTTTGCCTTTTTTTTAGAATAGTTCTTTAGAGTACAGTTTAGTGTAATTCTGTTCTTGAGAGAAAAAGTCTAGAAACCCTATAGCTTGTAAATCTTTTGCCCACACCTAGACTTTACCTTGTTTTTGTTTTTTTAAATCTATCTTGTTTCCTTGCCAGTGAACCTAGGCAAGGCCATCACAGAGGCCCACCTGAGGACATGTTTGTACAGCAATGACCAGATTGACCAGCTCAAACACCAACACTTACCCCAGGATACTGTGGAGATGTACAAGAGGCTGGTGAGCATGTTTTTACTTCTGGCTGGGATGGGTGTAGTGGGTGAAAATTGTGTCTGACATGAGCTGTAAGCTACACAGGAAACATTGAACTATTATTGACTGTGTGGAGGTTTTATATGAAATAATAACTGTGTAGGTTTGTTTATATTTATTTTTTTAAATTAAAGAATTCTTTCAATTGGTTTTATGATTCTTGAAAAACATTTGAAGAAAAAAAAATTCAATTTGAACTACCAATTTACTCACCTAGTCATCATTAAGACATTTTGTACAGATCCGCATATATTTCTTTTGTGAATGTATTGACTAATTTGAAAAGGATTTTAGAGTAAGGATCGTACTTTATCATTTTTTACATTTACAAAGTTTTGAGATATTTGAGTAGGAACCCTTGTTATACTGTTTATTTTTTACTTGACAAAGTTCTAAATTACTTCTGACAGACTCATCGACATCTCTGGATTGAGATTGCTGACAAGATAACGTTAGCTGTACAACAGATCATTGAGTTTGCTAAAATGATTCCTGGCTTCATGGAACTCTCCCAGGATGACCAGATCATGCTACTGAAAGCTGGTTAGCTCTTTGTCCATTTCTTTGTCTTATTTGTTTCATTTTATGCTGGAAGACTTTGTGCTTTAAAAAAAAATGCCAAGTGGCATTCGGGTATGGAATGGGTTGCCTGAACAAACCAGGAAAACCAGTAACTTATCATTTAAAATATTAATAAGACTAGACTTGGACCACGGATGAGCGTAGGACGCAATAATCTTCTTTATAGAAGGCGCGTCTGTAATGTATGGGTTAAGATAATAGCTTAATAAAAGTTTTGTTTTGTTTTGTTTCCATTACAGGAAGTTTTGAGCTGGCACTAATGCAGCTGTGTCGTGTGTTTGATGCTGACACCAACAGAGTTGTATTTGGGAATATGTTCTTACCTTTAGATGCTTTTGCTAACCTCAGTAAGTCAGCTGCTTGGCAGTTTTTTTTTTCTATCTTTTGAAACAAGCAAGGAGGTATTGAAAACAAAACAAAGCGAACGAAAAATTTCAATTATTTACATTCATCATCATCAATCCCTTGACTGTTGTGGTTGTAGTGGGGGACCAAACGGACACCAAAGCAGTCAACTTTCTCCACTTTTGCCTATCTGGAGCGTCTGTCAATAGTTCAGTCAACTGCAGCCCTGTCCAATCTTTTATCTTGTCAAACCAAGATACTTTATGATTATTAAACCAGATTTTGGTGACAGCCATGGAGTATAGACTTACATTAGTCTCAGAAATTGTGCATGTTTCATATTTATCTAGCAGAGGCAGAACATATTTTAGAGGGTGACTAAGAATAAACAAAAATAAAATGCGGTTATGCCGTATGCCATATATAATCAACTTCTTTCCCTCTTCTTTTATTCCTTCTGAATTTTTCTTTTCTGTTTCTTCTATAAATGAAAACAAAAACTCTCTTTGTTTTGTTTTTTCTTCTATTCTCTAAACTTGTGCATGTAAAAGGTAAAATAAAGAGAAAAGTGTTAATGATAAGACCAGACACAGCTCTGTTGTATGTATAGACTTTTATGATTCTATTTCTATGTAATGTTGGATAGTCTGAACACGCCAAGGTGGTGTTGATGCTGTACATGATCCTAATATAATAAAAAATAGGAAACAGTTTATTCATTGTGTTGTCTTAGTGCTTTCAATACATGTGTTTCATCATTGTGTTGTCTTAGTGCTTTCAATACATGTGTTTCATCATTGTGTTGTCTTAGTGCTTTCAATACATGTGTTTCATCATTGTGTTGCCTTAGTGCTTTCAATACATGTGTTTCATCATTGTGTTGTCTTAGTGCTTTCAATACATGTGTTTCATCATTGTGTTGTCTTAGTGCTTTCAATACATGTGTTTCATCATTGTGTTGCCTTAGTGCTTTCAATACATGTCTTTCATCATTGTGTTGTCTTAGTGCTTTCAATACATGTGTTTCATCATTGTGTTGTCTTAGTGCTTCCAATACATGTGTTTCATCATTGTGTTGTCTTAGTGCTTCCAATACATGTGTTTCATCACTGTATTGTCTTAGTGCTTTCAAATAGCTTATGTTATTGTGTGTATTTTTTAGCTGATGAAGAGTTCCACTTGATGACTGCCATCTTTGAGTTTGTCAAGAACATCCAACTGCTCCACATTACAGAGAGTGAGATGGCAATGCTTAGTGCATTGATTCTTATCAGTTCAGGTAACTGGCACATTTATTCTTTGTACAGCCTAAGGAATAGAGACTGGAAAAAGTTTTTTGGTTAGAAATTAGCCACCCATTAACACCCAGAACATGATAATTGTGATATCCTTTATTGGGTAATTCTTTACCTGCGTTAGCCCACAAGTTTTTTGGTTCTCTGTGAAATATTTTTAAAGATCCATAATCCATGCCAAATTTGCACAAATTAAGTCATTAAATGTCTTGCAAACAATATTGATACTTAGAAAAAAAAAATAGTTTTTTTGGTTATTCATTTGTTTACTTAATGTCAATGCTGTTCTTTTGTTTTTGTTTTTTAAACATAACAATTTGAAGTAGTTATGTCAATGTGGGAACTATTTGAGACAAAAAATAATAATTTTATTATAGTACTCTGGTGAATCTATTTTTTACTATCTACATGTGTGTTAATTGCCTCATGCGGATTTCGTACATTAACCTGTGTGTCTTGAGGATGACAGATGACTTGTTAATTTATGTACTTATAAACACAACACATGTACATATTTTTACATACAGACATATAGTTGCACTGAATACTAGAACTGCACAGCAGTTTTTGTTCTTTAGCATGTCCATGTTGGTACCTACCTTGTCTAGCTTCCAACATTCTTTCCTCATCACTAGGATGGTAATTTACTTTATGCTAAATAATCTCTAAGTGATATGTCTGAGGTATGACGTGGTAGTTGTCTGGGGCTGAATGGTGCAGTGTTGTTTCTTTATAAATTGCAAAAATATTGCTCTCATTATTGTTTAGTATTATAACAAGTTTAAAGATTGAAGTGTTTTCTGTTGCCTTGAATTATATAACAAATTACACTCCAACAAATGACCTTGTTTCCCCCCATTCACCAAGAGCATTATGTGTCCCAAGATTACAAGCCAGCACTTAGTTTGAAGATAGAGGCTGAATGTAGAGATAATCCTTGGACGTTGGTCTTGAACTTTGATCTTGTTTATCAGCTCATTTTATTGTCCACACTAATGACTGGGGGGGGGGGGGCATTTTGTTGTTGAAAACATAGACACCCCGATGTCACTGATGCAACTTAATTGTTTCACTGATGGCTTGAATAGTGGCAAAAGATTTGTTTCTTTTTCACAGTTTAAAATGATTGTTTCTTTTTTATAGTTAATATACTGTTTAACATTTACAGTTACTGTATTGTCTCTTATGGAGATGCTGTTGCTTGTTTATAAATATAGTACTGTTTACAGTGAGTCCCACTTGTACTTATTTCGGACATGCGTATCCAGCAATTGTAGTCAAAAGGTCGCTACAGGCTTTATTTGTATATATCACCCATAACATTTTTTTATATGTTAGCCTTCTGGGGCATGGTGGCCGAGCGGCAGCGCGTTTGACTGAAGATCCGAAAGTTCTGGGTTCGGATCCTGGTGGAGGCTAGGATTTTTTTCGCTGGACGAGGGTGTCCCTGAGTCTACCCAGCTCTGATAGGTACTTGACATTAGTTGGGGTAAAGTAAAGGCAGCTGGGCATTGTGCTGACCACACATCCCGTAGTATGCCGTGGCCACAGAAACTGGTGAACGCTGCTTCACCAGCCCTATGATCAGTTTGGTCCGAAGGGTATTTTACTTTACAGCCTTCTATATTAAATATTTTAATACCTTGCCCGTAACCCAATTTGGTGGTCTGTGGTGCACATCACATCCTGTTCAAGATAGTGTCTTTCTAATTTTGGATCTTTTTTTTTTTCAAAATTTCTCAGATCGCCCAGGAGTCAAAGAAGTGAGTGAGATCCAGCAACTTCATGACAGAATTCTGACTGCCTTGAAACTTGAGATGGGGGTGAACCATGCTGGGGATGAGGATATCCTGAAACGTTTTGTGGAGCAGGCTGGCGTCCTGAGGTCGCTGAGTGCCAGGCACATTCGAGTATTGAACGCTTTCAAAGAGGAGGCGCCAGACATTGAGTTCCCTGCTCTCCACAAGGAGCTGTTCTCTATAGAAACCGAGGCCGTTGTGTCCAACATGTGAATGTGTATGTTTCTGTCGTCTTGGGTGTTCCCGCTGGCAGCTGACCACAAGTCTTCTTAACACGTGCTCATGGTATAACTGATAACAAAGTGACCGACACACACACAGTTTCATTCATATGACCTTCATTTCTACAAAAACATTGTGTGTGTGTTAAAGTGGGGAGGGGGGTGATATGTTTGTGATTGTACATAAATTTCACTGTTCCAGCAGTATTCTCTGAGGGATGGGTTCTGCTTTCCTCCTCCTCCACAAGAGACGACACTGTTCATGTGTCTAAAGGCTTTTTGTTTAAAAAAATGAAAATTGTCCTTGATAACACTACATAAATAATAAAACAAAATAAAGACATTGAATGTAGCATATTGATTTCTGTATGAGTAGGATTTCAATAGGGCCTCAGTGGTCTGGCCCGGAGATTGTTGTTCTGTCTGCCAATAAGCAAATCTCGTAAGCGCCCAAATATCTGGAAGGAGTCTCCTCCCCTGTCGAGACGCCTATCGCCAGAGAAAAGTAGAGATGTCTGGCATTGTGCTGGCCAGTCCCTCTCTGTGGCCAATGAAACTAGCCAACATCAGCTTTGTCTGCCCTAAAGACCTGCAAGAATAACGATATCTTGAATGTCAAACCCTTAATTGTTTTTTTCAACATAAAATGATTCACTCATATTATATGTTTACATTGGCCAATCAAAGTTTTCTTTTTTTGGAAAATGTACAGTTTATACAGAGGTAAAAAAGCAATTTCAAACAAGGATAATCATGTCTTATTGGAAGAGAATAAATCAAGACAAATGATTTGGTAACATATTTATCAGATAAGCATAATTGTAGCATTTTTGTATTGTGTTTGGGCCAGTAGCACCATTGAGTGATTCCTTCCTCCCCTGCTCATCAGCAGCATGTTAGTGAGATACTATACATGGTGAATGCATTTTTTTAAAATTACTTTTATCTGATGCCTGGGTGTTTTTGGAAAATGATATTGATTGGTGGGAGAAGAAGAAAAAAAGATACATGTTTTCTCTGCACAGGACATTTAAGTAAAAAAAAGTTGAGATGGATGTATGATGGTGTGTGTAGTATTAGAAATGTATCCGACTATACTCAATTAGACAAGGGGAGGCTGTCGGTGACACATCTTCATCTAATCTGCATAATGATTTTTTTTCAACTGAAGTCTTGACTTTCATCAACTTTTCCCCTCCTTTTCTTTCTTCCCAAAGTAAGAAATTTGATAAATAGGTCGTGCTGGGGCATCACCGCCCATTTTATTTTGTATGCTGCCCCCCACCCCCCTCCCACACTGTATGATGCTTGATGGTCTCAAATGCAAAATCATTTTCTTTTTAACTGTCTGAGCAGCTGGTTCTGTCAAGCAACACTTCAATTGTCAGTCTGACTAATGATGTATCCCCTCCCCGTTTGATATATTGTCACTCGAGCAATCCAGAAAAACAATGCTCTGATTTTTAAAAAAAAGCCTTAAAATGATATTTCAAGGTTATGAACCATGCTTCATAGTCATTCTTGAAAATAAGTAGCATTAAAAAAATGTATCCAAAAAAGGTATTAAAAATTGTGAAGCTGTTCTGGAAGAAAAGTACAGAGTTGTATGATGAGAAATGAAAGTAACCATTTGTCATTCAATGTTATTTGAATTTTGCTTTTCTTTTTTTATTCTACACTGTTTTCATTATTGTATTTTTTATATATATTTCAATTGACCAATGTTTGGGCATTATGTGAAGGCAAATATATGCAGTCAGCTTAATCTTGAATTGATTGATCAGGTAAATAAATACAGTACACTTGGCACTGTTGGCACATTTTGTACCTTGGCTTCCCCTTCCTCTTTATTTTTTTTTTAAACATGTTTGTTTTTTTAAAGTTTCCATTCTTGAATTGAAAAAATTGTCCTTTTTATCTGATCATTTTGATAGTTATTGCTCTTATATCTGCTCGGGAATACAGTATAAGATACAAATATTTGAATTGTAATTGAGTGAAGATGAAATGAATTGTTTCAGTTTGGACACCCCCCCCCCCACCCCATTTTATTGGGAGGGTTGTCTTTAGTAGAGTTTGAACAGGGATGTTGTTCTAGTCTAGCATAATTCACTCATTTATATGTCTATATATTCTTTCCTGAACTCAAAATATTTGCTGAGTTTCCTTACTATTTGAAGCAGTCAAAGTGTAGACTATGATTGTTTATTATTGTAAATACTGATATATCTTCATAATGCCACAGGCAGAAAAAACAGAGCAAGTAATTACTATTTGAAAAAAAAATTTTTGTATCTCTATTTTGTTAATTCGTTTGATTTTTTTCTGGGTCATGTTTCTATTTTTATCTGCGACAATTAAATTGTAGTTTAATTATTTTTTTTTTTGCTTGTGTGTGAGCCGATGTGTTGTGTGTGTGAGCTGATGTGTCAAGTGATATTGAGCACAGAGATTGAGCTGTTGTTTCCTTATTCAAGATGTAGCAATCAGTTGAGCAATATGTAACATGATATATTATTTTTGTGTGTTTTTGTTTTGGTCACCCACAGGGCCTGTGCTAGGCATACCACATTGTACAGTTGTTTGTTTGTTCTGTGTGTGTGTGTACAGATGTACAATTTGAAATTCTTAGTGTACAAAGTTTGATTTCATCTATGACATACGCACGCACGTATAAGGATAGCTGTGGTCTAACGGCCACTTCTTGATTTGTCATTTGGGGAAGGTCTCTGGGTTTCAATTCAAGGTGAATAGAAATTTTAAAAGCAGGATTTTTTTAGAGTGGGTACCTGACATTAGTCACACAATCCCCTGGTAAGCCATTGCCGAGGGAAACTGATGAAGGTTACTACACCTATCCAGTAGACAAACATTTTCTAGAAGGGATACTTTTCTTAGACTTGTTCTATTCACCATGTGTCTCTTAGACAGTCTCATTGTACAGAAAAAGAAATGAAAGAGTTGAAGACATTTTGAAACATTTGGTCAGTTATCAAGTATGTTCAAACATTTTAGGTAAAAAAAAATATTTTTTTGAGGCAGGAAAAATGTAGCTCTTCAAAGCCAAAACCAAATCATTCTATTTGACTATATACTTGTAGATGCAACTCACGTTGGGTTCATAAAAATTGTGTGAAATTTAAATGCATTTTAAGTTGAAGGAGAAAAAAAATGCTATGGGCAAAATCATACAATGTTTATTTTTTTCATTTTATTTGGTCAAAGCAGTTTTTTATTCATTTTAAAATAAGATTTTCATGTTGAAATGAAATAATTTAATGTTAATGAATTCAGTGCTAAATCTATAGGCCTTATTGACTTATTGTCATTGTTTTTGTTTTTTTTGGGGTGGCATATTAAATTTCTAACATTGATCTTAACTGGCAAAGAATACCATTGACTTTTCAATGTGTTGATTCTTTTGCATTTTTGCAGCTGTGGGAGGGGGAGAGATAGTGTATTTTAATGGGAATTGGTGGGGGGGGGGGAATAATTAACAATTGAATATTATTATTGAAATGTATGTTCCCATTTGTGTAAATAACTTTATTTGTATATAGATATATGTGTATATATAGAGTTTTCAAGATGAGAAGTGGATGTTTGTGTGTGTGAAAGAGAGTGAATAATCAGAGAAGTGTGCTGTACGTATCTGACACGCTGCTGGCTGTTGTTGTGTTGCATCCCCTTGGTGGGGTGCCTGTCCCCAGACACTTTATATTTCCAACTGACCAGTCTCAGTGGTGATGTGTAACAAGTGTTTTTTTTTTTTTTTATAAAGACCATCTCTGCCCAGCTGATGTGACCAATGGTGTTCCCTGTGTGTGCTGTGTGTTTTGAATTTTCTCCTGGGGTCTACATCAATGCAAGCCTAATAAATGTTATATCTCTCTCTATCCCTTTCCCCCCCCCCCCCCCCCCCCCCCCCAACTTTGAGCTAAGCAGCAAGATGTCTATGTTCATGAACTGGAATAATATAAACAATTTGTTCACTTTTTGTTGTAAGTGTGTGTGTTGTTGTTTTTTTCCATTTTACCTTCATCACATCAAGTATTGAAAATAATTGTCATCAATGCATTATTAAAGAAACTATATCATTATAAATATTCTATATATTATATATATATATATATAAATATACAATTGTATAACAATACCAATCTTACTATTGCAACTCAGGGCTGGCTCTCCAATGTATCAAAGGGAGACTATTGGTTTCATTTGTTCCTGCCTTTTTTTTGTTTGTGTATAATGAATCCTATGTTTGTTTGTCTCCCCTTGCACCTATCACCAGCTCATAGTTTATGTTTATCATTTAGTTTCACACCATATTGCCATAATAGGGCATAACCGATTGTCATTTTTCTGCCGATTTCCGATTCAGGATTTTTGTCCCTCTTTTTTACCAATTCCGGATTTGGTCCGATTAATCAGACGTTCAGCGCTAATTAATTTGTGAGCTCCGATCATAGAAAAAAAACACCACACTGAATCAGTGATTGGGCGAAATTCATTTAAAAACACACCACTCTAGTGTCTGCATCTTTGTATTCAATCTCTTTTTAATTATTTTATGACCGCTGCACTGCTCCCACCTAGCGGTGAGGTCTTGTGAGATTTTTCCGCGAGATTTTAACAATGAAACTGATTGTTTACACGTGGCTGATGTAAATTTTTGTGTTTTTTTTTTTAATGAAAATGTAAGTTTTTTATAAAATGCTATTATTTCAATTATGAAATTATTGGTTGGTCTTCTGGTTGCCGATACCGATTAATCAAAATTTTGGAAAATCCGGCGGAAACCGATTACTGATTCAAAAGTCGGTTATGCCATATATAATCAACTTCTTTCCCTCTTCTTTTATTCCTTCTGAATTTTTCTTTTCTGTTTCTTCTATAAATGAAAACAAAAACTCTTTGTTTTGTTTTTTCTTCTATTCTCTAAACTTGTGCATGTAAAAGGTAAAATAAAGAGAAAAGTGTTAATGATAAGACCAGACACAGCTCTGTTGTATGTATAGACTTTTATGATTCTATTTCTATGTAATGTTGGATAGTCTGAACACGCCAAGGTGGTGTTGATGCTGTACATGATCATAATATAATAAAAAATAGGAAACAGTTTATTCATTTTGTTGTCTTAGTGCTTTCAATACATGTGTTTCATCATTGTGTTGTCTTAGTGCTTTCAATACATGTGTTTCATCATTGTGTTGTCTTAGTGCTTTCAATACATGTGTTTCATCATTGTGTTGTCTTAGTGCTTCCAATACATGTGTTTCATCATTGTGTTGTCTTAGTGCTTTCAATACATGTGTTTCATCATTTTGTTGTCTTAGTGCTTTCAATACATGTGTTTCATCATTTTGTTGTCTTAGTGCTTTCAATACATGATACATGTGTTTCATCATTTTGTTGTCTTAGTGCTTTCAATACATGTGTTTCATTGTATTCACTTGTAACTCAATAGCATATCTTTATTTTTAAGATCGCCATAAGAAATCCAAGTCGGTAAGTCAGTGACGATATTTACATTTAAAATCACAACATATTTTTTTGACAATGAACAAAAAGATACCCCCCATCAGCTACGATGTATTGTCCACTCTTCTCAGAAAGCCATTTGCAGACAAACACAAGGCAGGCACTCCAAGGAACCCACAGTGCCAGTGGAAGACCAAAGACAACTTGGAGAAGGTCATGCTTAGAAGAGATGCCAAGTATTGCCACATGACATGGGGAGAACTAAAGAGGTCCTCTGGAGACATGTTGCAGTGGTCTAGTGTTTCACAAGGAAATATATCAAAGGATTATTTATCAGTTTAAGGCCTTGGTCTTATTCTTGTAGCTCTTATAAGTTTGTGGTTTTAACAAGTTATTGTATTGGCTCAGTTAAAACTGACGTATTGTGTAATAATGCGTTCAAGAGGTGCTGAGTAGAAGCGTCTTATAAGCTTACAATCAATTAGAAAGGTGTTCAGGTTAACAAAAGTTCAAGTTTTAAAATGATATGAGAATTAGACATTTATAAGACATAATAAACCTGCATAGATTTAGACTATGTATTAAAACTTGCTGCCTTTTTTTGTGCTTCTTTGAATTATATAATTGAAGTTAATTGAACATGACCTGTATACTTTATTGTGACATCCACACTATCCAGTTTAATATCCACACAATCCAGTAATACTGTAAAGTTTAATATCCACACTATCCAGTAATACTGTACAGTTTAATATCCACACTATCCAGTAATACTGTACAGTTTAATATCCACACTATCCAGTAATACTGTACACTTTAATATCCACACTATCCAGTAATACTGTACAGTTTAATATCCACACTATCCAGTAATACTGTACACTTTAATATCCATACTATCCAGTAATACTGTACACTTTAATATCCATACTATCCAGTAATACTGTACACTTTAATATCCACACTATCCAGTAATACTGTACACTTTAATATCCACACTATCCAGTAATACTGTACAGTTTAATATCCACACAATCCAGTAATACTGTACAGTTTAATATCCACACTATCCAGTAATACTGTACAGTTTAATATCCACACTATCCAGTAATACTGTACACTTTAATATCCACACTATCCAGTAATACTGTACAGTTTAATATCCACACAATCCAGTAATACTGTACAGTTTAATATCCACACTATCCAGTAATACTGTACAGTTTAATATCCACACTATCCAGTAATACTGTACACTTTAATATCCATACTATCCAGTAATACTGTACACTTTAATATCCATACTATCCAGTAATACTGTACACTTTAATATCCACACTATCCAGTAATACTGCACACTTTAATATCCACACTATCCAGTAATACTGTACACTTTAATATCCACACTATCCATTAATACTGTACACTTTAATATCCACACTATCCAGTAATACTGCACACTTTAATATCCACACTATCCAGTAATACTGTACACTTTAATATCCATACTATCCAGTAATACTGCACACTTTAATATCCATACTATCCAGTAATACTACACACTTTAATATCCACACTATCCAGTAATACTGTACACTTTAATATCCATACTATCCAGTAATACTGTACAGTTTAATATCCACACTATCCAGTAATACTGCACACTTTAATATCCACACTATCCAGTAATACTGTACACTTTAATATCCATACTATCCAGTAATACTGCACACTTTAATATCCACACTATCCAGTAATACTGCACACTTTAATATCCACACTATCCAGTAATACTGTACAGTTTAATATCCACACTATCCAGTAATACTGCACACTTTAATATCCACACTATCCAGTAATACTGTACACTTTAATATCCATACTATCCAGTAATACTGCACACTTTAATATCCATACTATCCAGTAATACTGCACACTTTAATATCCACACTATCCAGTAATACTGTACACTTTAATATCCATACTATCCAGTAATACTGTACACTTTAATATCCATACTATCCAGTAATACTGTACACTTTAATATCCATACTATCCAGTAATACTGCACACTTTAATATCCACACTATCCAGTAATACTGTACACTTTAATATCCATACTATCCAGTAATACTGCACACTTTAATATCCACACTATCCAGTAATACTGCACACTTTAATATCCACACTATCCAGTAATACTGTACACTTTAATATCCATACTATCCAGTAATACTGTACAGTTTAATATCCACACAATCCAGTAATACTGTACAGTTTAATATCCACACTATCCAGTAATACTGTACAGTTTAATATCCACACTATCCAGTAATACTGTACACTTTAATATCCACACTATCCAGTAATACTGTACAGTTTAATATCCACACAATCCAGTAATACTGTACAGTTTAATATCCACACTATCCAGTAATACTGTACAGTTTAATATCCACACTATCCAGTAATACTGTACACTTTAATATCCATACTATCCAGTAATACTGTACACTTTAATATCCATACTATCCAGTAATACTGTACACTTTAATATCCACACTATCCAGTAATACTGCACACTTTAATATCCACACTATCCAGTAATACTGTACACTTTAATATCCACACTATCCATTAATACTGTACACTTTAATATCCACACTATCCAGTAATACTGCACACTTTAATATCCACACTATCCAGTAATACTGTACACTTTAATATCCATACTATCCAGTAATACTGCACACTTTAATATCCATACTATCCAGTAATACTACACACTTTAATATCCACACTATCCAGTAATACTGTACACTTTAATATCCATACTATCCAGTAATACTGTACAGTTTAATATCCACACTATCCAGTAATACTGCACACTTTAATATCCACACTATCCAGTAATACTGTACACTTTAATATCCATACTATCCAGTAATACTGCACACTTTAATATCCACACTATCCAGTAATACTGCACACTTTAATATCCACACTATCCAGTAATACTGTACAGTTTAATATCCACACTATCCAGTAATACTGCACACTTTAATATCCACTCTATCCAGTAATACTGTACACTTTAATATCCATACTATCCAGTAATACTGCACACTTTAATATCCATACTATCCAGTAATACTGCACACTTTAATATCCACACTATCCAGTAATACTGTACACTTTAATATCCATACTATCCAGTAATACTGTACACTTTAATATCCATACTATCCAGTAATACTGTACACTTTAATATCCATACTATCCAGTAATACTGCACACTTTAATATCCACACTATCCAGTAATACTGTACACTTTAATATCCATACTATCCAGTAATACTGCACACTTTAATATCCACACTATCCAGTAATACTGCACACTTTAATATCCACACTATCCAGTAATACTGTACACTTTAATATCCATACTATCCAGTAATACTGCACACTTTAATATCCACACTATCCAGTAATACTGTACACTTTAATATCCATACTATCCAGTAATACTGCACACTTTAATATCCACACTATCCAGTAATACTGTACACTTTAATATCCATACTATCCAGTAATACTGTACACTTTATATCCACACTATCCAGTAATACTGTACACTTTAATATCCACACTATCCAGTAATACTGCACACTTTAATATCCACACTATCCAGAAATACTGTACACTTTAATATCCACACTATCCAGTAATATTGTACACTTTAATATCCACACTATCCAGTAATACTGTACACTTTAATATCCACACTATCCAGTAATACTGCACACTTTAATATCCACACTATCCAGTAATACTGTACACTTTAATATCCACACTATCCAGTAATACTGCACACTTTAATATCCATACTATCCAGTAATACTGTACACTTTAATATCCACACTATCCAGTAATACTGTACACTTTAATATCCACACTATCCAGTAATACTGTACACTTTAATATCCATACTATCCAGTAATACTGTACAGTTTAATATCCACACTATCCAGTAATACTGTACACTTTAATATCCACACTATCCAGTAATACTGCACACTTTAATATCCATACTATCCAGTAATACTGTACACTTTAATATCCACACTATCCAGTAATACTGTACACTTTAATATCCACACTATCCAGTAATACTGTACAGTTTAATATCCACACAATCCAGTAATACTGTACAGTTTAATATCCACACTATCCAGTAATACTGTACAGTTTAATATCCACACTATCCAGTAATACTGTACACTTTAATATCCACACTATCCAGTAATACTGTACAGTTTAATATCCACACAATCCAGTAATACTGTACAGTTTAATATCCACACTATCCAGTAATACTGTACAGTTTAATATCCACACTATCCAGTAATACTGTACACTTTAATATCCATACTATCCAGTAATACTGTACACTTTAATATCCATACTATCCAGTAATACTGTACACTTTAATATCCACACTATCCAGTAATACTGCACACTTTAATATCCACACTATCCAGTAATACTGTACACTTTAATATCCACACTATCCATTAATACTGTACACTTTAATATCCACACTATCCAGTAATACTGCACACTTTAATATCCACACTATCCAGTAATACTGTACACTTTAATATCCACACTATCCAGTAATACTGCACACTTTAATATCCACACTATCCAGTAATACTACACACTTTAATATCCACACTATCCAGTAATACTGTACACTTTAATATCCATACTATCCAGTAATACTGTACACTTTAATATCCATACTATCCAGTAATACTGTACACTTTATATCCACACTATCCAGTAATACTGTACACTTTAATATCCACACTATCCAGTAATACTGCACACTTTAATATCCACACTATCCAGAAATACTGTACACTTTAATATCCACACTATCCAGTAATATTGTACACTTTAATATCCACACTATCCAGTAATACTGTACACTTTAATATCCACACTATCCAGTAATACTGCACACTTTAATATCCACACTATCCAGTAATACTGTACACTTTAATATCCACACTATCCAGTAATACTGCACACTTTAATATCCATACTATCCAGTAATACTGTACACTTTAATATCCACACTATCCAGTAATACTGTACACTTTAATATCCACACTATCCAGTAATACTGTACACTTTAATATCCATACTATCCAGTAATACTGTACAGTTTAATATCCACACTATCCAGTAATACTGTACACTTTAATATCCACACTATCCAGTAATACTGCACACTTTAATATCCACACTATCCAGTAATACTGCACACTTTAATATCCACACTATCCAGTAATACTGCACACTTTAATATCCACACTATCGAGTAATACTGTACACTTTAATATCCACACTATCCAGTAATACTGCACACTTTAATATCCATACTATCCAGTAAAACTGCACACTTTAATATCCACACTATCCAGTAATACTGTACAGTTTAATATCCACACAATCCAGTAATACTTTACACTTTAATATCCACACTATCCAGTAATACTGCACACTTTAATATCCACACTATCCAGTAATACTGCACACTTTAATATCCACATTATCCAGTAATACTGCACACTTTAATATCCACACTATCGAGTAATACTGTACACTTTAATATCCACACTATCCAGTAATACTGCACACTTTAATATCCACACTATCCAGTAATACTGTACACTTGAATATCCACACTATCCAGTAATACTGTACAGTTTAATATCCACACTATCCAGTAATACTGTACAGTTTAATATCCACACTATCCAGTAATACTGTACAGTTTAATATCCACACTATCCAGTAATACTGTACACTTTAATATCCACACTATCCAGTAATACTGCACACTTTAATATCCACACTATCCAGTAATACTGTACACTTGAATATCCACACTATCCAGTAATACTGTACAGTTTAATATCCACACTATCCAGTAATACTGTACAGTTTAATATCCACACTATCCAGTAATACTGTACACTTTATATCCACACTATCCAGTAATACTGTACACTTTAATATCCACACTATCCAGTAATACTGCACACTTTAATATCCACACTATCCAGTAATACTGCACACTTTAATATCCACACTATCCAGTAATACTGTACACTTTATATCCACACTATCCAGTAATACAGTAGACTGTGATATCCAATCTATCCAGTAATACTGTACAGTTTAATATCCACACTATCCAGTAATACTGTACACTTTATATCCACACTATCCAGTAATACAGTAGACTGTGATATCCAATCTATCCAGTAATACTGTACAGTTTAATATCCACACTATCCAGTAATACTGTACACTTTATATCCACACTATCCAGTAATACAGTAGACTGTGATATCCAATCTATCCAGTAATATAGTAGACTGGCATCCGTTAGACCACTGGAATATATTTGCATTGAAACTGAACATATCTTGCTGTCAAATCAATTTCAAAACATTTTAACTACTTCACTTATTTAAGGCGCATGTGACTAGGATAGATAGATGGGCTTTTTCAGAAGTACATTTCATTGCAACATTCATTGCGGAGTTTTCTAAACACAGGCAAAGACTTTCATATTCAGGGACATGTTTTCATATCAGATCAAGCCTGACTGGATTGATTATATTACTTATTAGATCTGGATCTAGTTTTTATTGCCTAGTATTACTAGTAGTATAATTACTAGTAATGTATTGACTATTTTAAAACACAACAAGTTGAATTTTACACATCCAAAAAAAGACATCAGAATGAGCCAATTTGCGAAAAAATATGTAAGGAAGCTGGTTAGGAAATTCATCTGCTATTTTCACTTTCATGGCATTCACTCTACTTTCGTATCATTTCCGCTTTACTGCAATAGCGAATTTAATTCAGTCGGATCTAAAACATTACAGATAATCTCAGGCTGAGATTATAGAATATTATGTTTAGCAGGTGTAAGAATTAATTCTTGACAACTAGTCTATATTAGATCTACATTTTTATATATGAACAATGAATGCAAAAGTTCAGTAATGAAAATAATATTTGCTTTCAATACAGAAGAAAGCCGGCTGGTCCAGCGGTTAGTTCACCGGACTGTCAACCAAAAACCAACGGAGAGGTCGCGGGTTCTATCTCTGCCACCGACGGATCCCTGTTGCCCTGCAGGAGTGTTGGGCCTAGTGGACGTAATAATCTTCTATCTAGAAGGAACGTCTGTAAACTTATAAGAAAACGTGTTCATATTTTGAATTAAATATTGAACTTAGGGGAAACTGGGGTAAAATGAGATAGCGGGGTAAAACGAGACACACGAATTACTGAAAAACAGAAAGTGTGAGCTCTTTAGCAATGAGTCTAATAAAGAAATTACGTGATACTGCCTGGTCGGCAAAATCCGTTTTGTTTGGTTGAGCTGCATTCGTCAGTGAGAGGCAAATATTTCATTTTTATTTATTTTGATCTATTTTTATGGTTATGATGCAAATGTGTTAATTAAGAAAAAAATACAGATTTGTCAGACACGAATTAACATTCTGATAGATATTTATGTGGGCAATGTTAATAGATCTATCAGTTTGACCTACTTAAGCATGGCAGCGTGTGGTTTGGAGGCTTTGTGAACAAGGTTATGTTGGGGGTAAAACAGGACAAAACAATGGGGCAAAATGGGAAAATACTCAATAAATCATTTGTGTTTCTTTTGAAACAAACAAATCTCATCTTTTTTTGTTGTGTCATTATTGTCCACCACTTGCTTGTTCACTACACAGAATGTCATTTACATGTCAATGTTATCTTTGATACGACAGGGTTTTTTCCCTTAAGTATCTCGTTTTATCCCAGGTTCCCCGAACTATTTTCTATATGAAGTGCCTTTGCTTTTGGTCTTAATGTAGCTACGGAGTTTAATCAATTGTCTTATAACCAAAAAAAAATATAGTACAGCAGGTTGACTTTCAGGCTGTTGACACGGTGAATGATTTAGACATTTGTGTTTGGCACACTATTAGCAAAAGGTTGCCGACCCCTGCAGACTATATTGTGACATCCACACAATACAGTCATGCAGTAGACTGTGATATCTACACTATCCTTAGAGCCTTCTCAGTATCCGGTCCGAAGGTGTGGAATCTTCTTCCCATTCAACTGAGGCGAACTAGCTCTACTGTTTCTTTCAAAAAGAACTTAAAAACTCATTATTTCAATATTTACCTTAGATAACATTTAAAACGCTCTAGAAACTTACTGTCTTTCTTAATGGGTTGGGTCGGTTAATGTTACATTTATTTGTTTTGTCTTTTTTTAATCATCAATTTAGCTCTGTCACCTGGGCTAGGGTAGATCTAATATCCGTATTCTTAGTTGTATGTTAAACGCACTCTGAGCTTACATTATGTTTGTTGGCAGCGCTATACAAATATTATTATTATCATTATCCAGTAATACGGTAGACTGTGACATCCAAACTATCCATTAATACTGTAGAATATATTGTGACATCCACACTCTACATTAATACTGTAGACTATATTGTGACATCCACACTCTCCATTAATACTGTAGACTATATTGTGACATCCACACTCTCCATTAATACTGTAGACTGTAGACTATATTGTAACATCCACATTATACATTAATAATGTAGACTATATTGTAACATCCACAGTATCCATTAATACTTTGGTTTGAGAGAATCTTGAGTTCTGCTTCATTGCTTCTCTTTCGCTTTGATGGAGTCTGATTTTCTCAAAGTGGATATGATTCTTTTCAATTTGCTTCCATTTTGTCACTCAATATGTAGATTGCAACACCCCAGTTTTCGCCGTGATATTGTGAGGAACCGTCTGTAAATGCTCTTATCTATAGACTGTTTGGGTAGAGCTAATCTATCTCTTTTTTTTTGCCGAGAGAATGTTTGTGTCATGCTTGTCCTTCGATCGATGTATTCCACCCAAGGAGTCCTTTACTGTGACTGGGCAGTTTATCTCCCACGGGGGTAATTTAAGTTGCTTTTTTTTTAACGGAGACTGAGTCCCGCTAATATTAATTTCTTTTTTGTACTTTTTCATGCTACCTACTGCTACAAAAAATAATGAAATGCGCTTTTTTTGCAATTTTAGATTGGGTTTTTGTGTGTGTAGGGCCTATTCTTTTTGTCTAGCAGGTGGTTCTCTATTAGGCCTATAAAATTTCAAAATGTATTTATAGATCTAGGGCTATTGTGTGCGAATTTAAATTTTCCCTTCTTTCTTAGATTGGTTTGGAGAGATTATAATATACTTTCCAAAGTATATATAGGCTATAGTCAGGGCCGTATTTAGGATTGTGGGAGCCCTGTTCCAAAATTCATGTGGGGGCTTCTCGTGGTCTCGCCACTGCCTTCCACATACCTCAGAAAAGGGCCGTTAATTCATGTTGCATTCTGTAAAATTATAAATTTATGTTGCACTTATAATAGCTTGGGTGGACTGGAGCGCTTTAAATTGTAGGGGAAATAAATGAATTTTATTTTACATTTTCAACGAAAGAATAGGGATGTCACTAAAACTTTTCTTATTGAGATGTGTGGGGGCCCCTTTGGTGTGGGGGACCCCTGTTCCAATGGAACATGTGGATCATGCCTAAATACGCCACTGGCTCTAGTAGCCGTGAAGTGCGGTATTAGGCCTACTAATATTAGCCACATGTGAAGACACTCCTAGAGAACCTGATTACGTTTTGACATAGGATGATCTTCATCGATCTACAATGATCCTTATCGATCTACAATGGTCTTCATCGATCTACAATGGTCTTCATCGATCTACAATGGTCTTCATCGATCTACAATGGTCTTCATCGATCTACAATGGTCTTCATCGATCTACAATGATCTTCATCGATCTACAATGGTCTTCATCGATCTACAATGGTCTTCATCGATCTACAATGGTCTTCATCGATCTACAATGGTCTTCATCGATCTACAATGATCTTCATCGATCTACAATGATCTTCATCGATCTACAATGGTCTTCATCGATCTACAATGATCTTCATCGATCTACAATGGTCTTCATCGATCTACAATGATCTTCATCGATCTACAATGATCTTCATCGATCTACAATGGTCTTCATCGATCTACAATGGTCTTCATCGATCTACAATGGTCTTCATCGATCTACAGTGGTCTTCATCGATCTACAATGGTCTTCATCGATCTACAATGATCTTCATCGATCTACAATGATCTTCATCGATCTACAATGGTCAAACAACAACAAATACAAAATCAGTAGGCCTAGTCTAATTAATTGGCGGCGTTGATTTCTTATTCCCCATGTCATTATGCGTAGACCGATATATAATATTATATGTGTTTGGGATTCTGTTAACCCTTTTAAGGTTTGTTTTACCATGAGCCCCATGCAGTCGTATAAATAGCTCCATAGGCTACTCTAGAGTGGGTCTTATAATTAAAGTAGCTTGTAAAGGTTGTTTTTTTTAGGTCTAATGTATAGGCTATCTTTGCTCCCCAATCAAACTTCCAGAATTTTCATCAGGGTCATACGAGGTCATCTAGTACTTATAAATGATTAATCTTTTAAAAAAATGTTACAGAATCTTCTTCTTGACAGATATTTCTTCCTATGCTGCCTATTCTTAGAGACCAGTGTCCTCGCATGGGGGGGGGGGAGACATGGGGCATATGCCCGGGGGTAACACTTCCAGCGGGGCGGCAAATGTAGTCTAAATATAGCAAATAAGCACTAAACAAGCAGTTACAGCATGCAAGAAGGCGGAGCTGAAACTTTGCCCTGTGGCGCTACATAAGCTTCTAAAGGCTTTGTTAGAGACTAGCCTACTCTTGAATTGCATTTAATGTTGCATTCTGATAAGGGTTTGAAAAAAAATATTTTACACATTTTAAATAGAGGCCTACCGAAACCATATTTTTGTTACGTCCGAAACCATACCGAAAGTTATACATTGACTTTCGGCCGAAACCGACGCCGAAACCAAACGGTTCTATACACCTTCGGTCAAAACCGAAAGGTAAACCAAATTTGCCAAAGAAAAGATTTAAAAGTCTGCACATTTTGTGTAATATTAATTAACTAGTTTATTGGTACTTTATTTAAGTAAATAGGCTTACAGTTATATATACATTGTCACGTGCGAAATCAGCTACTGACGTATGATGATATTTTTAGTAATGTATTATTATATATTCTTTTGATTCATATCCATCTTGGATCTCACAAGGTTGTATAAGAATTTGTATTGATGTTATTCAATTAGATTTGATGTTTATTTTACTCGTTTGATGTGAATCTTTTGTGTATGAAATGATTTAGATAAACTGTACCTTAATATAGAGGAAATCCACAATCCTGTTTGAATGATTGAACACAATTTTATTCCAACAAGTTGAGATGATAAATAAAACAGTAAAACAGAACACATGTACCAGTATTATATGATGAAACTTAATCAGTTGAGATTCTTCTATATCGTACTAAGCCGTAATCCTATCTTTAAGAAAGTGGTCAAAAACAGTCCTCACACATTAGCGCCCAAGCTAGAACTCCAACTAACGATATTCAACCCTTGTGCATATGACGTATTTTAATGCTATGACGTAGTGTCTAGACATATACATGTTTTATTCCTAACACGGAAACATTTCGGGTTTAAGATTATTTCTTTTTAACTTTAGTTAATAATAATAGAACCAATATAATTATGGAAATAAAACTTTTGTAACACTCGCCCCCCCCCCCCCTTAAGACACAAAGGAATTACAGACAGTGTTAAGTATGGAATTCTTTGTAGAGTACCCATAAAAATGAACCGAATTCCTAAACTATTCGTAAGATTTAATTTACTATTGGACAATCTTTTTAAGATTAAAATGAACCATATATTACATATCCCCTTAATAACAAAGTCGCTATTATGGAATCCCTTATCACATTATCTTATCAATGATTATTAATTAAACATTTATTTATCAATTAATATTTACAATTATGATTATTGTGTGTACAACGTTGACCATAAAACTATTACCACCAATGACCAATTCCCATAGAATTGATATGAATTACCCAAATAAGTGGAACCGATTAATAATTGATAGATAATTCTTTAGAAAGTTTAATTTATTTATAACCGATCATAGTATCACTAACTAATGTTTTTCAGTTATTATATTATTATGATGTCTCAATTATGACATCAAGAATATTTAAAAATGTGATAATCTCAGCTGATTTAGCTTTTACATAGCATAAAATAAGACATCCAAATTATAACATGACGACATAGAAAACAAACAATTTGCAAAACACATCAATAATCAATTGAACAAACACAAGTGTGGATGTATTCAAGTTAAATACCGGTGTGTGTGCAATTGATGTATGCAATAGTTACCTTTTACCTTACAACGTATGATTGTTTCTAGTAGAATTTGAAGTTTTGTTCTGTAATGTTTCATAGTGTAATAATTCAAAACATAGTTTATTTATTGTCATATAATACATGTTAATTAATACAATGAATGACATAAAAGAAAACATTCATGAGAAACTGGTTTCCTCTTGTTCAATCAGTCTTGTTCTATTGCGTACATCTGCAAATAGATTAATATTAATATGTTCATTAATTTGACCTTTGATAGCGGATTGTTCGCAAGCGGGTAAATGTGCCAATTTTTCATTAAGGGTTTTTAGAGCTTTTGTGATTTGTAATTTGCTTTCTGCAACTTCACGCTCAATTTCGGGTGAATTATTCCCGACTTTAACAACAGTGTTTACCGAGGCAACAACTTTTTGTTCTTCTCTGGTAATGTATGGTTTCAACATATTGATATGGCACACTCGTTGCGATTTCCGTCTATCAGGGGTCTTTACAAGATAGTTAACCTCACTAAGCTTAGCCATAACCTCGTAGGGTCCTGTAAACTTGGCACTCAGGGGTTGACCAGACAGTGGTGTCAGCATGAGAACCTTATCACCAGGTTGGAAGATACGGGTTCTTGCGTTGACGTCATAATAGACCTTCATCTTGTCTTGTGCCTGCAAAAGATTAGATCTGACAACTTTTAATGCATTATACAGTCTATTTTTAAAATTTTCCACGTATGTCAGTAGACCAGTGTCTTCAGTGGATGATAACCATGTCTCTTGTAACAGCTTTAGTGGTCCACGAACTGTGTGTCCGAATACCAGTTCAAAGGGACTGAAACCAAGAGATTCTTGTACAGCCTCTCTGGTTGCGAAGAGTGCGAAGGGAATACCACGATCCCAGTCGTCGTTATGCTCGAAACAGAAAGTACGGAGCATATTTTTCAATGTTTGGTGGTATCGTTCCAGTGCGCCTTGACTCTGTGGATGATATGCACTCGATACTGCATGACGAATACCCAGCCGTTCTAAGACTTGGCGAAATAACTTCGATGTGAAATTTGAACCTTGATCTGACTGCACGGTTTTCGGAAGACCATATCGGGTGAAGAATCCGATAAGTGCATCAGAGATTTTGTCGGCATTAATGCTACGTAGAGGAATAGCCTCTGGAAATCTCGTTGCCGAACACATTATAGTGAACAGATACTGGTGGCCAGCCTTAGTTTTAGGCAACGGACCGACGCAGTCTATAATGATGTGACTGAAGGGTTCTGAGAATGCTGGTATGGGTCGTAGAGGAGCTACCGGAATGGTCTGATTCGGTTTGCCAACCATCTGGCAGACATGACATGATCTGCAAAACGATGTGACGTCACGACGTAGGCCAGGCCAGAAGAAATATGGAAGAATCCTGTCGAAGGTTTTCTGTATCCCTAGGTGACCAGCATACGGTAAATCATGGGCCATATGTAGTATGTCCTTGCGGTATACATTGGGTACCACGATTTGATGTACTTCGCTGCATGTTTCATCGTCGTTTTCTTTCCCTCTCCATTTCCTCATCAACAACTCATCCCTCAGGTAATAACCTGCGGCCATTGTTTCTAATTCTCCATCATTCTTTGCTTCCTCTTTTAGCTTCCCGATCTCTGGATCTTTGCCTTGAGCAAGAATGAGTAGTTGTCTAGGCGACAAATTATTTTGATCAGTATGACTTGAGTAACCACCTAGAACATCCGCCATGAAGGTTGCTTGCAAGTCAATCTCTGGTGTTGGTTCTGGTTTCTTTGTCGATTCATCAGTCATCTGCTGTTTCTCCATAGCTCTGGTGATAACACATACTGAATTTTCAGTATTCTTACACTGAACAGAGTCTTTGGTTTCTTTAAGTACAGGATGTACCTGATTCTTGGCAATGTCACTTCCTAAAAGTAATGAAATGCCTCTGTAGGGAAATTTCTTCACTATCCCAACAATAACAGATCCAGTGAAGTAATTACTCTTCAACTGTATACGATGTAACGGTGCCGTGAGTGTTCCAGCCATAGTACTGATCAAGGCATACTGGCCTGTATGAGTCAATTTCGACGTTGGTACAGTATTCTTCAACAGTAGAGATATATCAGCACCGGAGTCACGTAGAATTTTAATCTTCCGTTCTCTAGCTTGATTATCTATATGTGACACATAGCCCTCGCTAACATCCGATAGCATGCACTCGGGTAGTTCTCTGCCTACTGAGTTTCTTGCTACACTACTGCCTCCATAAGTAAACGTTTTATGTACTGATTGTTCATCTGTCACACTCCCTTTGGAGTTGAAACTAGAATGTTCAATAGCCTCGGTCTTCATTTCAAAGACTTTTTCCGACTTTGAGCAACTTGGACATGCGTGTTTCGCCATCTCCTCGTGACTAACATCAAATGTCTTTCTATCAGCTTTAATTCTTTTGTGGGCAGTTTTATTTATGTGAGTTTCAGTTTGTACGGCGATGTGTGATAAAACCACGTTGTTCTTGTTTTTAATGGATCTTTTCTCTTTATGTAGACTCCAACAATTCTCTTTTATATGTCCATCTTTCTTACAGAATGTACAGGTAATTCTCTTTTGTACAAAACTTGAATTCTCTTGTTTATCGGTTTTTTGTTTACTTTTATCCTCTGTCGATCTTAACTTCCTCTCTGTATTACTGTTTTGAGTCCTCAAACTTGTTCTGTCATTTTGAAAATAATGGCTATGCGGGTGAATAATGACGTATTCATCGGCTTTAACTGCTGCTTGTTCTGCTATTTCAATACCACGATCAGCCAAATGAACTTTTATATCAGTGCGAATCTTCTCAGTAAAATCCTCCATCAGTATGAGATTATATAGTTTTTCATAATCTTTATTCACATTCTTAGAACGTAACCATCGATCAAAATACTTTTTCTCTATTCTCAGGAAGTCAACATGTGAAACTTCTGGTTCCTTCTTGTACTCACGATATAACTTTCGATACTTTTCTGGAGTTAGAACATAACTCAATAGTACTCTGCTCTTTATTAGTTCATAATCATTGCATTCCTCTGGAGTCAAATTCAATACTACATCTAGAGCCTTGCCTTTTGTTAGAGCTGAACGTAAAAGTACTGCTTTCTTATCTTCAGGAAATTTATAATCGATCGAGTTTCTATCAAAGACCATAAAGAACTCATCAATGTCCATGTTCTCCATGCTTGGTACATGCTTTTTAAACTTATATAGTTCCACATTTTTTGTTTCCTGCATCGTATGAGTTGACGAACGAGACTTTGCCAATTCAATCCTTTCATTACTAGCGATTCTTTCTTTTTCCAATTCTTTCTCCTTTAACTTTAATTGTAATTGTACTTGAATTTCTAGCTTCTTCATTTCTAACTGGAATTTCATGTCCGCACTTAGTTCATTTCCATTCATTTTAAATTCATGGTTATTTATGTCTGTTTTCAGGGTTTCTGATACATTGAGAACCACTGATTCTTCATTATTCATAGTATTTTCTTCAAGCATTCTACCATGTCTTTTCAAACAGTCCTTAATTTCTTGAATTAATTTACTCCTTACTGGTGTAACTTCAGTAATGTCTATTCCCAGAGAGTTTGCCATCTCTTTTAACTGGGTTAGTGACATGCTATTTAACTGTTCTGACGTGATAGCAAAAATATTCAATTGCTCCAACGTAAGATTAGCTTCCGCCATGTTTTATATTAATGACGTAAATAGAAGATAAAAAATTCAACTTTACCTTTCATAAAGTCCTTTGAAATATTTTTACACCACTTAATATTTGTAGAAGATAAATTTTAAAGATGATTGTGTACAAAGCTGAAAACAGTATGTCCGAACACAGACAGTGCCTCCCACGTAGATAGAATTTGAATAAATATTTGTTGTAAATCGTTTTCACTAAAACAGTTGTATATTCTCAATTTCTTATACCTACAAACTTTAGATCCAGGACTCGAGCCCCCAATCTTTTGTCACGTGCGAAATCAGCTACTGACGTATGATGATATTTTTAGTAATGTATTATTATATATTCTTTTGATTCATATCCATCTTGGATCTCACAAGGTTGTATAAGAATTTGTATTGATGTTATTCAATTAGATTTGATGTTTATTTTACTCGTTTGATGTGAATCTTTTGTGTATGAAATGATTTAGATAAACTGTACCTTAATATAGAGGAAATCCACAATCCTGTTTGAATGATTGAACACAATTTTATTCCAACAAGTTGAGATGATAAATATAACAGTAAAACAGAACACATGTACCAGTATTATATGATGAAACTTAATCAGTTGAGATTCTTCTATATCGTACTAAGCCGTAATCCTATCTTTAAGAAAGTGGTCAAAAACAGTCCTCACACATTAGCGCCCAAGCTAGAACTCCACTAACGATATTCAACCCTCGTGCTATGACGTAGTGTCTAGACATATACATGTTTTATTCCTAACACGGAAACATTTCGGGTTTAAGATTATTTCTTTTTAACTTTAGTTAATAATAATAGAACCAATATAATTATGGAAATAAAACTTTTGTAACAACATGTAGGCCTACTATATATCATTTTATTCAGAAGTGAATCCGTCCGTCTCGAGAGACGATGGTGTAGCTTCTTAGGTGAGGTGAGTATCTGCGCCCTCCCGTGTTGGGTCGGCATCTTTCGATGACGTTGGAGTGTCCTCTCCATTTGAGCCACAGAGCCTGGGCGAGATAATATGGAGAGCCAGCTGGTCCCATGCAGCAGCCAAGGGAGCGACAAAGTCGATACATCTTGGCTTCAGATGCGCCGCAGGAGTTGCCGGTGATGACGATACAAGGTCATACCCCCTTAGAGACTCCGGCTCCGGATTTTCTGTCGTGGTTTACTCCCTTAGCCTTTCAGTGGAACGCCTTCGCCCCTTCTGCTGTCAGTAGAAACACGGGAAGGCCAGGAGCTGGACTTGGTTGTCAGAGGCTGCGACGCATGCCAATGGGAGCATCTTATAGGAAGTAGGAGCTTATCTACAAACCCCCGGCGATGACAACCTTAAGACCAGACGTGAATACTCTTTAAGATTTAATAACATAAAATGCAATATAAACTTTATATAAGATTTTTTAAATCTAAATTAAGGATGCTAAACGTCATAAAAAGCAAAAAAAAAAAGGCATTTCCCCACTGATGTTGAACTGATGTTGAACTGATGTTGAACGCTCCCAACAGATTCAAAAGAAGGAAATAAGAGAGATACAAAAAGATGACACACATAGACTCTAGTGTTTTCTTTTAATCTTTCGCATTTAACCCACCATCAGTTCAGTTTTACTACAATAGCTGCCTATAATTGTCTAGTAGAAAAAGTTATCTAAAAAAGAGTCTTGCTCAAACTTAAAAAGGCTTATTTAAATTTAGATTAGACTAAAAAGCAACTTGCATTTGGGGAACTTTAAAAAAAAAAAAAACATCTTTACAGCGCATGTAGGCCTATGTTAAAAAAAAAAACTGTTCACAACAACACAAAATAGATATTCGGCTGATGACCGAAAGTCAATTTCAGTTTTGGCAGAAACCGAAATCAAACCGAAAGCTAACTTTTTGCTACTGCCGAAACTACACCGAAAGAGGCAATTTACCTACTTTCGGTGCCGAAACTGAAACAGAAACCGAATTTCGGTTGACCTCTGGTTTTAACTATTGATAAAGCATTTTGGTATTCTTGACTATAGGCCTAATAGCCTCAGCTTATAGCCTATCTATAAGCGTATAATTATAAGCTAATAAACTTATAAGAAAATAAGTTAAGACAATATAACCATTTCCATGCCAAAAAGCCCACCAAAAAGAAAAATAATGTATATGTGGTAGTGAAAGGGATAAGGCCTCAATGTTTTTATCCCCTAAACTCCTAAACCATACATTTCTGAGTATTTTAACAAATTACTGATGACTTTCCTAAAGTTAAAATATAATATAATGTTATTGGCTAGGCTATTAGGCTAGGCCAAGGGTCTACTTTTTTCACCTATTATAGGTCTAGCATTTAGCATGTATATAGACCCTCTATAGGCACATATTCTTTCCTGGAGTGTTTCTAAATTTAGTAATTTTACTAATGACTATATAATGCCAATATAATTGATTTAGTTGGGGGGGATTTGAACAAACTACAAACTTTTGTGAATGGCTGCCTACGTAGAATAATGGATATCAAATGGTATGACAA
This sequence comes from Anisus vortex, assembly GCA_949126835.1. Lineage (NCBI taxonomy): Eukaryota > Metazoa > Mollusca > Gastropoda > Planorbidae > Anisus > Anisus vortex. Next base: position 4,826,553 of record OX421509.1, read on the forward strand.
AATTACAAATGCAACTGTATGCTATGGGAAAGGACAGCACATATTCCAGTAGAACAAGAAATAAAAAAAGGAGATGGAGAGGGATAGGCCACACATTGAGGAAACCAACGACAAATTTGACTAGACAAGCTCTTTCGTGGAATCCCCAGGGTGCAAGACGAAGAGGTAGACCAAAGAACACCTGGCGGAGGGAAGTAGAAAGGGATGTGCAGGTGATCGGGAGAACTTGGAAGGAGTTAGAGAAGATAGCCAGAGACAGGAGGACATGGAAAGAGATTGTTGATGGCCTATGCTCCACTAGGAGTTGATAATGGCGAAGAAGATATAATGCCAATGACGTGGAATATATTCTACACTCGCTACACTGTTGACTAATGATTGACACATGATTCAATGTTTAGTAGGCTGCTATAATTATGGTGCTATAATATATAGCTCAGTGTAAGGCTGTCAATTTCGGTTGTTGCTGATTTGATTTTGTGCTTTATTTATAATCACTTCCGCCTTGGTTAGATCATTTTCCAAAACAAACTTTCCAGCTTGGAGTATAAAACGAAGTCGTTCTCTTTTAAAGTAAACTGCGTTTAAAGCTGTAACTGTAAATAGTTTGATTGCCATTTTTTAAACTAAAGTAAACAAAGTAAGTTTAATCATATTTAAGCTAATAATTAATTTAAACTAAATTGAATTAAATTTCGGGGGGAGAAATCAAGTTTGGACAAACTTTGACAAAAAAGTCAAAAGTGATTGATGTCATTGGTCAATGACTGTGGCGAATTTTTGTGGCGTTGAGCCCCATTGGTACGTCAGGTCAGCAATGTCTACACTACTGACATGTTTTTCCTTTGACGTAATCTGTTAAGAAATGGAACAGTAACTATAGATAGCCCTAATAAAGAGGCTAATATCGAGCATAATTAAATTAGATAAAGATAAAGTTAAATAAAGCTAGGGGGCTAGGCCTAATAAATAATTATAATTAAAAAACCCATTAGGCCTATTATTATAATTATATTTTTATAAAATCTTTTTTTTTTACATTTACAGGTAGGCTACACATTTTTTAAAATCTAAATTATAATTTTAAAATTTTGAGCACCTGGACCTGAACTTTTTATTGTAGGGCCTACTAGTTATAATTTAGGCCTAGATTCTAGATATAAAAATATAGACCCTACTTATATTTCTAGGGCATAGGCCTATATGATAAATGATAGATATCTTTGACTTTAAAAAAAGCTTTTTACTTTTACCTACCCTTACTGTATAGTCTACAGTCTAATGGCAGTCTCTGATAACGTCTTCTTCTTTGTTCTCAAAAGTTATGATTGGGACGATTCAGACAACAAGTCCAATAGTTGTAATGAACTGCGCTGTGGCTGTCAGTTGCTCTAGTCCACCGTACAGTTTGTTATTAAAGGTAGCCTCCTGGGGCCAAATGGCTGACTGGGTAGAATGGTACAGAAGGCAGGTCTGAAGGACAGAGTCCGCATTTTCGGGAGCTGTTTCGCAGGGGTACATTTCGCTTGCTCTGATTCGTATCTCTGATAATAGGGATAAAATGAGCCAAACAAAATTTACTTTTATATCTAGAAAACAAAGATATTGGCTTTGGTACTAATAAATATGATTAGACAATACCAAATCCTATACTATAATACGAGTTAAAATTGTATGTATATATATATATATATATATATATATCTGGAAATTTTCTTCAAAAGCGCTCTAACGATTATCTTCATGTTTTAATGCACGACTTGTTTCACCTAAAAAAAAATCTACACCTTTTCGGCCACACAAATAAAAATCGGAAATGATCGTTAGACAAAAATACACAAAAGATTTATCGTAGATAATTGATTTTGGCCGTGAAAACATGCCATTGCACGATCCACATGTAGCGCGGCATTCAAGAGTGGTGTTTTGTTGCGTCGCAATTATGACGTTGCGGAAATACCCGTTCAACATTAACAAGAAGTTTAATTTCTTGTTTATGCTGGCTGTTTTGCGCACCGATGATAGATATAATTTAAAGCAAGACCAAGTGTAATAATTTATGTAATGCAGGGTGTGCAAACTACAGCCAGTGGTTGACTCGCGGGCTGACAAATAATAGTATGCGGCCATTGAGGCTTATTTAGATAAAAACGTCCTCAATATATTTTAGATTAAATTAAAAATATGATAAAAAATAAAATATTTACGTATTAATTACTAGTGAGATAATAGTTTGCCGTTTAAATAATAACAGAATTAGATGAGATTTCTCCAAACTATATGCCTTTTTGTAAATTTTGTTTATTAAACATTATTTTGGGAAAAAAAACACGTCGAAAATAATAATAGGAACTACTTTTTTTATACAAGACATATGTTTACGAATGTTTTATTAAATATATTTATGATTTGCTTATATAGGCCTACCCAAGTAAGATATATTAGAATATGTTAACATTGTCAATTCGAAATCTGGTAAACGAGAAAAGATGTATTCAGTATATTCGTATTTTCCTTATAACAATAGTCAGAAGTGTAATATACTGTTAGTTTTATTGAGGGGCGGGGGGAGGGGGGAAGGAATTAAACACATCATCTAACGTAGCCTATATATATTATAATCTTTTCATTTGCAGTGTTTTCAATGAATAACCTAATTTCACCGTTAATTATTTAGTATTTAAGTTTAATGCTAAAAATTAAAAAAAAAATTAAAAAATGTTTATATTAATCAATATTATATTTTGCCGCGATAGTTTATTTTAAATAGTAACACAAATGGAGGATATTAGATAATGTTAACACCAAACTATATTTTTTTACTTTTTTGTCAATCAATGTTTGGAATAATACATTGAAAACATTGAAAATCTATATATATATAAAGATCGTGTTTGTGTCCCCACGGATCCCCATTGGTCAATTTGTGAGTTTGTGTCACTGACTTATTTAGGCCTAGTCCTATATACTGTCTAATAGCTTATCACATCTGACATGTGCTTTCTCTAGCTAAGTTGTTAACGTAGAGGACTGCTGTGCGGGCGACCCGGGTTCGATTCTCCAGTTAGACTATGCCTATTTTTTTTACCCGATTTACATTTATTCGTAGACCTTTTTAATTCATATCAAACATATTTGCCGGCCGTAACTCATTGTTAGCTTGAATGGGTTGAGGGAGGGAGTAAAAAAAATTAACATAATTTTATAGGAAAGTTTGACAGTTGTTAAAGTTAATTAATTAATTGGTCATTTATATAGCGCCTCACTCCATGCTAATAAAAGCTTGCTCATCGCGCTCACAAAAGCTAAACGACAATAACACTCTAAAGTTTCGGCCGATGGAGGCACGAAACGACAATAACATTTTAAAATAGTCTTAAACAAGTTTTTTGCTGATGGATGTGTACTTGATCAACTTAGTTGAAAAGAAAAGTCTTCAAATTCTTCTTGAATGCCTTTTTTGACACAGAGTTTTTCAGTGTCTTAGGTAAGCCGTTCCACAGTGAAGGCGCCACAGGTTCAAACGAGCGTACACCAATAGGGGAAGGGGTAGAAGAACTAAAAATTGTAACGTAATTCACGATATTTTAAATTTAAACTTTTCATTTTCAGTTTTTTAAATACATAACATTATTACATAACTGACATACATTTCTGTTGGATTTAAAACTGACAACTCTAGCCTACATGTTGTTTTTTTTGGGGGGGGGGGGGTTAAAATGAGATTAAGTTGGGTTTTTTGTTGTTGTTTTTTTTTTTGGGGGGGGGGGGGGGTTATCGGGCAAAATTTAGATTAGATTAGATATTAGACTGCACAAATAAAAATCTGCTTCGACTGTTAGAATTTAAAGCCCATGTTATTCATAGTAGAAAAAAGAAAAAGACAAATACAATTTATTGGTCTGGTAAAGACGTATTTTTAAAATTTATGCACTGTTGTTTTACATACACATGATGTTAAGGTACAAGCCCCTGCTCTTTATTACCGATCGAATGATCGGTCACCTGGTACTATTATTTTATTTTAGCATTAAAAAAATCAGTAGGAAAAAACAAACAAATGAACATATGACAATCTTTTCAATTTTAGGTGATGAATTTTAATGACATTTGGATACTGTTGATATGAAGCCGTGCTGTCATTGCTGACCTTGCATTAAAACAACTAAACAGTAAATTACCACCTGGTAGAAATAGAGAGTTCACAACCTCTGGTCAGTCTTGGATAAAAATGGGTACTACAGGAGCGGATGATCAGTATGATTACATTTGGAAAGGTAAATTTTGGTGTCTTACATGAACTTTGTTAGAAAAAAGTAAGCAAGGTGGCTGGGCATTGTGCTGGCCACTCAATCTCCTTGTATGCCATGATCAAATCAGTCTGAAAGGGATACTTACTTTTCATGAACTTTTTTAGAAAAACATTTACAAATAAGACAATTGATACGATTAGATCAAAACAACTCACTCAATCCTCTCCGTGCCGACTGGCGCTTGAGGAGAAAGCCAAAGCTCTCCATTTATTTCATTCTGTTGCAGCTCTCAGGGCTGTTTCTTTGTTCATGCCTCTAGCCTTCAAGTCCCTCTCCGCCGTTCTCCATGTTTCCTTTGGACTTTTTTCCCTCAGTCAGCTGACATTCTTCAGACGTGACCCAGCCATCTCTATCTCCTTGCTGAGATGCTCTCAGCTAGCGGGACTACTCCTGTTTTCTCATGCAGGTCCTCATTTAATCAAAACAGGCTCTAAGTGTTAAATCCTGAAATCCGATTTACCCTTGATTCCTAATAAACTAGGTCGGTATTTCTCTTTTGTCATTATTTCCCATAGCAACATGTGGCACTATCTATTCTTGGATATTAATAGAATGCTCTCTAGATCTGATTTCTTGTTTTCTTCAAAAAGAAAAACAAACTTGGCTTACTATTTACTAGGTCTGAAAATAGGCATGCATAGAACGTGCATTTGCATTTATTCAAGGGTTTATTTTTTGTGTGCATCAATCTACATCTGTTCTTTAACTTTAAAGCAAGTATTTTTATATTTTAGGGACTGGTTTCTGCTAAAAACTATAAAAAACAACACATAAACACCTTTCTATGTATGCTGTGTAATTGGACTTTATTGTTTTATTTTTTCAGTGGTGTTGGTGGGTGATTCTGGTGTTGGAAAGACCAATTTACTTTCTCGCTTCACAAAAAATGAGTTTAACAGTGAAAGTAAAAGTACCATTGGAGTAGAATTCGCTACCAGGTCAGAACATTTTTTATTTTCTCCCCTGGCTACTGCAGGATTTTTTTTTATTTAATTGCTAGCAAATGTTTTGAAACAGTTATTGTTTTTACTCAAATGTGTTTTTTTGTCATTTGTTCAGGCATGTTACCATTAAAGGAAAAACCATCAGGGCACAGATATGGGATACTGCTGGTCAAGAAAGATACAGAGCCATTACTGCAGTGTAAGTTGTTCATAACAAAAAAATGGTTTGAAATTCATCGCTGTGACACAGCATTCCATGGAGGGGCTTTGGCCTATCTTTTTTTCACCTTGCTTGACCCACAAACTGGGGTAAGATAAATTTACAACACCATCCATCCATCTAGTCCTGTGTGTCTCACAGCTTGGGTTCTAGTGATCTATATATATATACAATTACCACACAATCCACCCATCTAGTCCTGTGTGTCTCACAGCTTGGGTTCTGGTGATCTATATATATATACAATTACCACACAATCCACCCATCTAGTCCTGTGTGTCTCACAGCTTGGGTTCTGGTGATCTATATATATATATACAATTACCACCTCTCTTGTCATTTGATGGGAGGCACAGTGACCAAGCACTGGTTCGGCTGGTGTACAGAAGGTCCTGGGTTTGAATCCTTGTGAAGGTTAGGATTTTATTCCCCAGGACTCGAGGGTGTTCCTGAGTCTACCCAGCTCTAATGGGTACCTGACACAAGTTGAGGTAAAGTAAAGGTGGCTGGGTATTGTGCTGCCCACACATCCCCTAGTATGCCGTGCCCACAGAAAATGGCAAATGCTGCTTCACCGGTCATATGATCAATTTGGACCAAAGAGTACTTTATTTATACTTTACTTGTCATTTGACATAGTCTCTAAATGTCCTGACTTTAGCCAGTCCGTTTACTCTGCTGGCCACACAATCCCTGTTGTATGTTACTGATACAGAAACTGATGAGCGCTGTACCCAAGGATCAACTGGGTCTGATTGGGATACTTTACTTATAAAAAAACACAGAGATATATATATATATGTAAAAGTGCTTGCACTAGTTTCCTAATTTAAAATTCTGCTACAATAAAACAGACAAATGACACAAATGAAAACAAAATGTCTGATCACATTTGTGTGCGTTTGTTTCAACTGACAGATATTACAGAGGAGCTGTCGGAGCTTTGGTTGTCTACGACATTACCAAGAGCCAGACGTTTGAAAATTTGAACAAGTGGCTGCAGGAGCTGAAGGACCATGCCGACAGTTCTGCCAGGATAATGATAGTCGGCAACAAGTCAGACTTGAGGCACTTGCGGGCAGTCACTCAGGAAGAAGGGAGGCTACTCTCAGGTATGCGTTGGACCTTGATCGCCATTTCGTATTTTGATCAATGTCCTAAAAAAAACAACTCAAAACCTTTATTACTTGGAAAGATTCTTATGTCAGATATTTGATTGTGTTATCAGCCCTGCTCGACAAGAATAAAGGATATTAGCAAAGTCCATTCCCTATCATTAGAGCTTGCCCTATGTCTCTGCCCTATGTCTCTTTATGACATCTCCACTTTCGGAAAACTTTCACTGTTTTGAGGTGTAGGGCCATACTAAAAATTGCCTCTGTCATTTGCCACTGACAATTTACCCTGTTTTTTGGCACTCTTTGCCTCAACAAATGACACACACTCACATTTTAAAACAAACAAAAAAAAATTGTTATATATTTCAACTTTTAATATTGACCAAAATTGAATACAAAATCCAGACTTGATAAGTTTTGCCTATATCCTAACTACTGCAATAAAGGCATAGAATGGCGTAGAGGAATGTAAAGGGTTGATTGTTCGGGTTGGAAAAGATTTGCACATGATAGCGAAACTCCTCCAGAGCTGCCGCTACTACTCTGCTCGTACCCAGATTTGGCAAACAGTACGTCCAAATGTGCTCAGACTTTTTGTCCCGAGGAAATCATCTACACGGTTAGGCCCTGCCTAGGCTTTATTCTCCTCCTAGTTAGGCTGTTACTTCATGTATTTTAGCTGTACAACTATTGTTTTTCCATTGAGCTAATAATATAAGAGATATGAGAAGGTGAAATGTAACTAAACCCAATAAAAGGTTCAAGTCAGAAGAATAGTTGTTACGGTACAAGTGGTTCCGGCTTGTTATTAAGCTTGTCGATTGTTACATGTAATTTATAAAAATTGTTATGGTTCTTTATCTTTAGAATTATTGTTCCGGGTCTTTTATAACTCTCACACAAGAAGGTTAATAGTTTAATCGTAGTACTACAACGTTACATCTGCAGTCCCTAACTAAAACAAACTCAGATTCCAGTCTTTAACTTGACAAAATCAAACTCCAGTTGTCACAAAAAAACAAAAAAAAAACAACTTCAGTCTTCAACTACCAGCAACCAACTAACATTTTTGAACACACTTTCCGAGAACGTGCGAGGTGTGTATGTGTACCCCCCAAAAAAACTGTTTTTTACAATGCGTGCTGTTCATTTGACCCTAGCGAGACCAGGTAACCAGCTACATTCATGACATTGAAAAGGGGAGGTGACTGGTCGCATGGTTTATGATTGTAACAATAGTACACTCTACAAAATTGCACTAATTAGCTTTTACTGTTTTATTAGAGCCAAAGTCGTAATAAATAAATAAAATTTTCTCGTATGTTTTTTTTTTTAAAGTTTATATTTCTAGTGGCTAGGGCTACCTGTAGTGTATTGTGATCCAGCTGACAGAGCATTGGATTGCCATTATGAATATTTGGGTTCAAATCCACATAAAAAAAAGTCTGACTTTTTATCCTGGTCTAGACGGTTGGTATATCAAGTCTTCTCTGTGTTTTGGCGACTAATTGTGAACTGCTTTACCAACCATTTGGACCAGCCTGATTTGAAAATTAAACTTTTATTTATTTGTGTGCCACCGTGCATTGAATAACTTAAACAACAGAGTTGCTTTCTTTGTTCTAGAAAAACACAAGTTTTCATTTATTGAAACTTCAGCTTTGGACGCTACGAATGTTGGAGAGGCATTTAATAATTTACTGGTTGGTAAGTAGCAAAACTCTATTTAAAAAAAAACAATTTTGTGAGGTTGGCAGACCCATTTTGCTAATATCATATCATTACAAAGTAACCATCCAACCCCCCCCTCCCCCCACCCTTCCAGGGTCAGTGTGGTAGGCTCTGACATTTTTGTCAGAAACTTTTATCTGACTCAGTGATTGACATAGAATTTTAGTTTACTTATAAAGGGTTTTTGAAAACTGACAAGTTTGTTAAACCTGACTTAAGTTTAGAGAAAGTTTGTGTAAATGTCATTATACAATAATGACAAGGCAGTCCAAAAAAAAAAAAAAATAATTTTAAGTTCTTAATTTGTTTGGGAAGTTATTCAAGAGCTCTTCTGAGTGTGCTGAGAAAGGTTGACTGTTTTATTGCTCAATCTGAACATTATATGTTTACTCCTGGTTAACATCAAGATAAACACCTAAACTATAAACATTGGTTTGTGAATTTTTGGGAAATTTTGGGGATAATATATTACAGGATTATATATTACAGGATTATATATTACAGGATTATATATTACAGGATTATATATTACAGGATTATATATTACAGGATTATATATTACAGGATTATATATTACAGGATTATATATTACAGGATTATATATTACAGGATTATATATTACAGGATTATATATATATTTATTCAAACAATTTCATATTGGTGTAAAACTAAATCTTTTGATGTAGTTATTATGTTATTGTAGCTGTGCAAAAGCAAATTTAAAAATTGGGTCCAATACTTGGAGAAAACATATTCAATAGGCACAGTATATGAAAGTCTGTGCCTTTTTGGTAGGCATACAATACAATACAAAGGACCAATGAACACAGTACCTGCGAATGTCCTCATTAGAGAAGAAAAAAACACACCAAACAATCCATTTTCAAACTTGAGCAGCCATTGAATGCCAACTGTGCATTTCTGTTACCCAGCCGTCAACCTTTTTTTCATTTTGTTTAAAATTTCAGACATCTTCAAATCCCAAGTTGAAGACCCCACCACCGTGCCTCCCCCAAGCCACCAGCACAGCGCCGCCCCCAACAACGGTCAGAACACCAGCCGCGTGCACCTGCCCCGGGAGGAAGCAAGCGGCGGGCAACAGGAACAGTGCTCGTGCTAGCCAGGGTAACACAGCTCCCCCCCCCCCTCGCCTATTTCTGCAAAACTAAAAGAGTCGATTTCCGTCTTCTTTTTTTTCTCCTGGAAGTTTTGTTTTAATTGGTTGTGTCAGTTTATTATTTGTACAGTATTTTTGTATCAGGGTGGTTTGTTTGTTTATTTCACATCCCCTGAGAATTTTTAATGAGAAAAACAAATGGTTGTAGTGCTGTAAAATTATAAAATGTACATTTTTTTTTGTATATGTGTGAAGAACATCTTTATGCTGAAGACATTTATTTGGCTCCAATATTTATTTCTTGCGTAAATGAAAATGCCTGTTAGGGGTTTATCTGAACGTAAAAGGGGCTGGAGGAAATCTTGTCACTCAAAGTCTGCAGCCAGTGGTTTCTCAGCAATGATGAGTTGTGGTTTTTCCACGGGCGAAATTATGTTGGCTCATTAATGACCTTTGGTTTTGACCCCCAGCCTTGCCACCGGACAAAAATTGTGTGGCTGGTTGTTGTATTTGTGTTTTTGTTTTGTATAAACAGAGAATGAGCAGAGAACAAACTTGAGGTTGAGGGCGACTTTTGTGAATATGAATTTTTCTTTTGTAGTCCTCTTCCACCTTGTTAACGATTTGCTAAGCTGGGCGACTGGATTTTTCAGCAGGGCGTCAGCAAGGAGGAAACATGGGGGCGTTCCGAGGGGTAAAAGCACAAATTTGCACCACCGCATCCCCCTCCACGGAAATTTTGCTAAAATTTCTGGCGCCTAAAATAGTTCACTCCTCACCATGAGCCTGGCTCTGGCACCTAAAATAGTGCCCTCCTCACCATGAGCCTGGCTCTGGCACCTAAAATAGTGCCCTCCTCACCATGAGCCTGGCTCTGGCACCTGTAAATGAATCAATTTATTTTTACATTCATGGTTTGGCTTTACTGTTACTTAAGTAAAAATCTGTCTCATTCATTTGTCAATGACAGGACAACAAAAACAACAACAACAAAAACATCATAAAGGCTAACCAGGGCCATTCACTCTTGTCAAAACAAACAGCTTAAGTTATCCCCCCTTATCCATGTATATATTATATAGCCCAGTGTTTTTCTATAGAGCTGCCTTCATATCACCATTTGTATATATTTAAGTTTAAAAAAAAATGTGTCCATATTTTGTTTGTAGCATGTCAATCTATTTTTGTGGTGACAAAAATTTTATTCCCTTCATTTAGCTTAGAAGTAATTTGATGGGTTTACGGTTGCTTTGTTGTTTTTTTTAAGTGTTATATAGCGTAACATTATTTTTTTGTTTTTTTACACTGAATTTACAGTTTTTATCAGCCATTTGAAGTTTTCTTTTGATTGTAATGGCTTGAATTATTTCTACACCGTTCATGTTTTTTTCATCAATGCTTTGTGTATGTGGCTATTTAAGGCTATATGCAAAAGTGAAGCTGGTACGGTTTTGAAAGTTTTTGTCAGTTAAAAATAAAACTGAAGATTTTTAAAATATACATTTCACTCAGAACACATTATTGCTTATTGAAATATTTTTTTTAAATCACATTTTTGGACTAAATCTCACATATTTTTATTCACTGTCTGCTTTTAATTTAAATCTAAAAGCATTGTGTTTTCTTTTTTAAAGTAAAGTTAAACAACTCAGGCATGCCCACATTGCTTGCATATTATGTTTCTTTAGGACAAAATGATGGATGTTCATTTTTTTTTAAATACATTAGGCGTCCACCTCCCCACACACACACACCCCTCTCATGTCAGCCCTGGAGGGCATACCTGAATCAACTCTGGCATTTGCTTTAGGGAAAATTGATGTATTGTGCTGACAAGGCTTCTACAAACTTTTTATTTTACATGGGGTCAATTTGACCTATCTATTTTTTGTTTTTCTTTAACATCCCACATGAAATAAATGGTATTGGGGGGGGGGGGGTTGTAATGATTGGAGAGTTAAACTGGAACGTGTCTCTTTTTAAATCCACATAGCCATGTGATCTTAGTATCCAGTCAGTCCTTTTTGTTTGCAACATTCAAGGGTATTGGTGTGCCATTCAAGGGTATTGGTGTGCCATTCAAGGGTATTGGTGTGCCATTCAAGGGTATTGGTGTGCCATTAGAAAATGCCAGATGCCTATCAGGCCCCCATAAGTCATGTCAGGTGTACCAGGTTTTTCACAAGTTCCCAACAGGACAGCTTGGTCCTGAACTCAAGGGCCCATTCTTTACCCTCTAGATGAGTTATTGTTTGTATTTTATGAAGTACATATATTAAAAAAAGCAAATAAATAAATGACAACTATCACACCAAAGTGTTTAGATCGTGTCAACCCAGCTCTAATAGGCACCTGGCTTTAGTTTTGAAAAGTAAATGGTGGCTGGGCAATCTAAAGGCTACACAATCCCCTTGTGAGGTTGCTTCACTAGCCCTATGCCTATGGGAAAATGTGGTTTAAAAGGGAAACAGCCCTCTGCTGACATATGTTCGACTCCTAGCCCTGAATGAGTTTAGGAAAAGAATATTCAATATGCAAACAAGAGCAAAAACTTTCTGGAGTAAAACAAAAATATTAATGACTGATTCTATAAAGCCAAGTGCCTTTAGGCCAAGCACTTTTATAAACATACACCCAACCTTGTAAGATGCAATATAGGAGTAGTATCTGTAAAAGACTCTGTAACCTATAAGATAAAGGATGAGTGGTGAACAGTTTGATGTGACTGGATATATTGAGGTTTGACTTTCATGTTCAATATATTGAGGTTTGACTTTCATGTTCAATCTTCTTGTTTCTTTTGCTGCTTTTTGTTTACACCACCCATTTTGTTTAGACCATTCACCATTCATATCAAAGAACTCAATTTTATTTTTTTAACGACATTTTTCATTAAGTCATAATGATAATAATAAAAAAGAAGGAAGTTGCAGTTCTAATTTTTTCTATATAGAATTTCAACTTAAAAATTAGATGAAAAATTACAAACTATTCCTAGTAGTTGTAGAAATTATATTGAAGAAAAAAAACAGCACCAAAATTCCAATGATTTTGTTATTATTTTTTTTTACTGGAAGGCTTATTGGCATGAAATTGAGAAACACATTGTTATTTATGAATCATTTTACCATTAGCCCTTGACCAGTCGGCTGTTAATTTGTCTTTAAAAAGGAATCAAATATCACACTCTTCCTCTGTAGATCTGAACAGGTGCTAACAATTTTCTCTGTATTGACATTTTAAATAAATTTTTTTAATTTTACGTCATAAATCTTTTTTTTTTTTACATTTTCCAAATGAAATAAAAAAAATTGTAGCATTTTACATTTGTTTTTACACCATAGCATTTATTGTACCAGAATAGATGTTTTGTTTCCAGTGATAAAAAAAATGACTTTTAGACAAGATATGCTTTTTAGTTTGTCATTATTCCAGTTTTAACTTGTTAAGAATATCTCTCTATCTATAAATATATATATATTTATGATTGACATGCATGCCTCATATCATTTTTTTAATGGACTGTTTGGAATCATATTTTTTTAGTCATATTTATTGAATGTGCTTTGATGTGTTGTTTTTTGTATTTTTTTTTTAAGTCATCACATTAACAAATATTTTTTTTTACATTGTTACAATATTTTACGTTGACATATTATTCAACGGAATGGTTGTGAAATGAGTTTTTTTTGTTTTTTATGTACAACCCATATCTTGATCACATTAAGATAGTCGATATAACAGGAGTAAATTTTTTACTTGTGAATTTTTAGTCGCAAATTAATTTGAAATACAAATAAAATTTTAAATGATCAGATTTGGCGAGGGTTTAAAACTGCTACAAACTTGAGCCTATGATAAAAAACTCAAGCCTGTGGTCAAAACCGGAGCCTAAAATCTGATTGTGGTAAATAATGACCTTTTAAGGCTGAAAGTCCAATATAAAATAAAGCTCACTAAATTTACTGCAATATTAAAGTATCATTATTAATTTTTGGTACTATATAATGTAAGAATATCTTTATTGTAAACCATTGTTCAATTGTTTTGTTGTTGTTTAAATTCAATGAAATTTAGTTGTTTTTATTTTAATGTTTAGTATAAAAACTTAAAAAAATATGTTTATTTACAAGCAGTCCAAAGCTTAGAGTCTACATCTGTTCAAATTAAACTTAGTTCTGTAGACAAGTTAGTCCATTAAATCCAGGGTTCTCACATTTTTTCTTTAAAAAAATTCAAGGCTGTTTCCAGACTATTTCAAGGCTATAAGAGCCAAATTCCAGGCTGCTGGAACACGTGATTTGGAAAATGGTCACCGCCTCCTCCCCCTAAGTGACCTAAATATTGCGTGAATGAGGTATTAATCTAAGGCTCAGTCAGTGGGCGTTTATGGCGTATAAAAACAGGATTGGCGTTTTTTTTCTGATTTTCATTTTTATAATAAATTTAGATATAAATATAGATTCAGATAAATTTCCAAGCTGACAGGCTATTTGTCCAGGCTAAAATGCCAATATTCAAGGTTGTCCAGGCCTTGATTTGTTTTTTTGGAATTCCAGACTTTTCCAGACTTTGTGAGAACCCTGATTAAATCTGTTTGTACCTGTGATTTCAATATGCTGTGTGCATGGATCTAAATTACTGTACCTTGGCCAGAATTTGTAGGTTTTAATTGTATTTAAAAATTCATCTAGAAAGTAAATACTATGAATTAAGCCACAAACCGGTTAAGACTTGATATGTTTGATCAGAATCTAATGCTAATATTAGGACTTGAGATTAATTTAATTTATCCTAACCATTGGGCTTGCAGCTAAGTAATGCTTATCATTTTAAATTTTTTGAAATTATTGTCAATAGTTTTGTTTTTACTTGATACAATTGATTACGGTATGTAAGTAAGTAAAGTACCCTTCAGATCATATTGATCATAGGGCCGGTGAAGCAGTGTTCACCAATTTCAGTGGCCACAGCATACTAGGGGATGTGTGGCCAGCACAATTCCCAGCCGCCTTTATTTTACCATAACTAATGTCAGGTAACTATCAGAGCTGGGTAGACACAGGGACACCCTCAAGTCCAAGGGAAAAATCCTAGGCTTTCACCAGGATTCAAGCCAGTTGAATGAGCTGCAGCTCAGCCACCATGTCCCCTATGTATGCAATAGCTGCACATCTGGCTGTAACATGATTTGAGTAATTTTTTTTTTTTAAACCATCAATGACTTTAGTAGAATGCATTGCTCTCTTTGGACAATCTTTAAGTTGGCAGTCTTCCAGTCTTTCTCTTGTGGATGATTTCTATGTGTATGATAAACTGTAAATATCTGAAGACCACACAGGAAAAAATGACAAGTCACATTTTATAATTTTTAGAGTTATGACCTCTGGCCAATATATAGTCATACTTAACTATTTTTTAAATGAAAAAAATGACATTAACTAATGGGAAAATTAGAAAGAACTAAGCATGTACAGAGAAAAAAAAGAGGCATAGTCCTTTGTAAACATTTAAATAATCCTTAAACTACAGAAGCGTGACAGCCTTTTTTTCCGGGTGTGGTCTTCCTCTGTATCAACCATATTGAACAAAGCATATTTTTATGACATTGTGACAGTCAACTTATCACACTGTTGATAAGTAGTTGAAAACTTGTAACTTTTTTTTATAAAATTTTGGTTTTGAAATGTAAAATAAAGCGATACTTTCAAGTTTGTTAAATAAAATTTATTTCAACAAAATTATGGTCATTTCTTTATTACTGGTAGTAGAGTAAGAGACCTATTAAAACTATTATGTATGATCAAAGAATTTCATTTTACACAAAATTTAGTGTTTTATTTATTATCACAGGGAAGTCTATAGCGCACACAGACACACACACACAGACACACACACACACAGACACACACACACACAGACACACACACACACACAGACACACACACACACACAGACAGACACACACACACAGACACACACACAGACACACAGACACACAGACCAAACATGGCTCTCAATTCCAACAACAAAAAATATAAAACATAAAACAATCACCAAGTCAGAATTAAAATCTTATTTATTTTTAAAAACAATACACATAGTTCTGGATTTGTCCATTGACAACAAACTTCACTTTGGCTACCAGTCTACTACAACTACACTACTTATAGACAAGTTGGTCAACACATAAACATACACAGGTTATTTTTTTCCTCTTCTGGTTTGTACACAATATGCATAAATAAAATTAAAAAGCAACATAACTTGATAAACATAATTGTAACATTTTGGTGCCAAAATTTAAAATGTTTGAAGAGAAAAAAAAATAAATGTGAAAAAACACACAAAGTTGTGAGTAATATACCCCCACCCTCTTCCCTCCCCTCAAGTTGCCAACATTTGAGTCCACCAGTTGTTCCATCAAATAAAAAAACAAATGTATTTACTAAATATACTAACAATATTTAACAGTTCGGGGGGGGGGGGGGGGGGGGGGGGAAGGGAGATAGTCTATATACACAAAGTACAGGAAGTGTCAAGTTATAAGATACACTGTACAAATGATAATGAGCCGACCAGTTGCACACACACAAGTTCAGTCTATATTGTATGATGGTTTGTTTTTGTTCAATGCTAAAATATCCTCCAAACTGAGAAATTGTTATGGAATAAGCCAGGGAATCACAAATTTTCACGACTTTGTAATGTACACACAGGCTTCAGTCAATGTACACACAGGCTTCAGTCAATGTACACACAGGCTTCAGTCAATGTACACACAGGCTTCAGTCAATGTACACACAGGCTTCAGTCAATGTACACACAGGCTTCAGTCAATGTACACACAGGCTTCAGTCAATGTACACACAGGCTTCAGTCAATGTACACACAGGCTTCAGTCAACAAAGGAATGTCCCCAAACAAGTCACACACACATGCAAACAAATGATCAACAATCAGATCAAGTTCAACTCATTGATCCAGGATAAATTAAATTCTATTTTTTTTTGGGGTGGCGGGGGCTTCACGGTCAATGGCCTAAATACTATACATGTTAATGGCTGGCACACTGGACTCTCTGGCCCCCTGGGTGCTCGTCATCTGAGTCGTACGCCTCCATCCCCATGCCCCTGTGACCCCTGCCCACACCTTCGGCAGCTGGGTCAAAGTCCACCAAGGCGCAGTCTTCGGCACCGTCAGGGACTATAACTTCCTGTAAATGTTTTGAAAAAAAGAAAATGTTAATTCTTTTAGTTAACGTCAAGTGAAATCATTTCAAAATTCCCAAACTTTGCTACAGATTTGTATAAGTAGTGTGTTGATGTTAACTGGTAGTCTATAAAAGCAGACCACACTTTACACTTTATTAACCTACATGACAAATATATAGAAAATATATAGACTATAAAACTTATATTGAAAAGTAGACCTATAGAAAAAACACTTAGACTGCAGAGACAAATATGGAGAAAATATTAAGTGCCTTTTTACTAGTAAGAATACAATTATAGAGAAAAAAACTATTTGATGGTTTAAAACTGATTATCTGTTTGAAAATTTCCTCAAATGTATTAACCCTTTCTTCTTTCCACTCCCTTTCTTTTTTTAACCCTCACCATCCGCCATCACCACTAACCTGGAAATTAGTTGCCAAAAAATACACTAAGAAAAAATACACTAAGACTAAATGTGACTATAAAGTTACACACAACGGAATTTATTTATTTTTTTGATTAATGACTATTTTTTCTTTAAATGCTTACTGTAACTTCCTAAATATTTTAGATATTGGCATAAATTTGTTTCTGTCTTGAATATTTATCTAATCGAATAGTTTTGTTTTGAATGTATTTTATAACTTTATTTAAGTCTGTGATGTATATTGATATAATATGTCTATGCCTATTTCAAAAAAATATCACAGCCACAAAATGTTTAGATTGCATGCGCTTGAAAGAAACCTCAAGAGTGTTGACAAAAAGACAACGCAGAAAAACATTTAAAAAACAAAACAAAGGCTGTCAAAAACTTATGTAATGTCGCTTTGATTTTAATAAAATTTTTGAAAACTTCTGGCTGCCCGGTTGTGTGAGATCCCTGTTTTAATAATACTGACACAGCTTTTAAAAAAATAATTCTTTTTCTGCTTTGTCAATTGTAGTGAAATTGACACATTTTCCCCATTCGCTGGCCAATTTTCACACAAACTTAATAAAAAAGCCAGTTTTCCTAAACTTTTCCAACTGATATGAACCCCGCCACTTATTACCGTTTTATTTTCTTTAAATAAACAGATTATAACTGAAATGTTTCCACTATATGAAATAATTTAGACATACTGACAAGTTAATAATAATATTTTACATTACAGGGCAAGTGACCAGTTTAAATACAAATTATACCAGACTATAAGAAACATGTACATTATAAGAAAAGCATATAAGATGCACTAAAGACCAGTTCAACGCAGGCCTATACAAGTATAAAAGCATATAAGATGCACTAAAGACCAGTTCAACGCAGGCCTATACAAGTACTAAAGCATATAAGATGCACTAAAGACCAGTTCAACGCAGGCCTATACAAGTATAAAAGCATATAAGATGCACTAAAGACCAGTTCAACGCAGGCCTATACAAGTATAAAAGCATATAAGATGCACTAAAGACCAGTTCAACACAGGCCTATACAAGTATAAAAGCATATAAGATGCACTAGAGACCAGTTCAACACAGGCCTATACAAGTACTACATTCTAAGGAAATCAAATGTATCTAAGTTTTTTGCTTGACGCCTTGCAGTGCTAAATGACCAGACAAATATTGGACTGCTTACCTGTCTTGGTGGCAGTACATCCTCCAGGGCAGCGATGGCTTGTGGGCTCAGGGTACCGCTGGGAGGGAAGTTGACATTGAACTGGATGATTAGCCTGCCCTTCTCAAAGGGATCACGGTACACTGGCATGCCCTCCCCCATCACACACTTCACATCTTGGTGTTTGATAACCTCACCTAGCAGATACACAACAGCACATGAGTCATAAACTTGTCAATATTGTCCATTCTAACTTTCATTATATTTATTTAATGATTACATTTAAGGACACCTGCGTGCCAAAAAAAACTTTTTAGTTAGTTAAGGATATAGGTACTGTAAAACCCCTATTAAAAAGACTAGTAATAAATCTGATGTACTATGCTTACATACTGCATGAACAAAGGTGATCATTTTTGTGATGCTTTTGTTCAAGCACTGCTTTATTATATTCATTAAAAAATCAATACAAGGAGGGGGAAATATATATGTTACGCACAGATAGTCTCGGAGCGTCCACCAGCTCCTTGGTTTTCTGATGACGTCAAAATCTGTCAAGCAAGAACGACAACGGGCGGAGCGCACATGGCGACTCTCCGGACTCTAGGCCCACCGTCAGATCTTCAGGGAAAAGCTACTCGTCGTCAAGGAAGCCATCACTGCTGCCAAGGACCTGCACTTCCACGACCATATCAAGCATGCTACGTCATCCAGGGAGCTTTACTCCATCTTATCCACCCTTCTTGGCTCTTCTAACTCATCGCCCCTCCCCACAACCCACCCACTTGACGACCTCCCTGATCACTTCTCACAGTACTTTAACTCATTTGCTACTAACCTAGTTTCCAAAGACACCCGGGAAAGTACTAGCCAAAGGGAAGGAACTCCGAATTAAATTTAGTAAATTATTTTTTAATATTTTTTTTTATTGACTAAATATTCCCCAAAGTGAATAAAAATTACATCATAAAATAGATAAATATCTTAGCTTTCTGGAAATGTATACTTTTATACATAAAAAATGCAGAATTATCGGTAGAATCATTCGCTGAATGTTGAGACCCTATGATTTGGCTACTAAATATTTTCGATAGCCCTACCGTCAAAGTCCGATAAAGTATAATAAAGCCCAAAAATCGAGTTGTAATGGAAATTCATCTAAGTCTATATCTGCAGCATCCTTATTATCAGAACTGTTGTTATATGTTATATTTGGAGGTATAGAGCTATTAATAAATAAAGTAAAAAATTAAAAGCGAAGGCTATAAAAAAAAGTATTACAAGACGAAAGGCCACTGAAAACTACCCGTATTTTGAACGCGCAGCGGAAAAAAACGAAACTAGATAAAAACATCCGGTTTTTATTAACAAAACAGCCTATATTTCTACTTTTTAAAAGCCGTGCTTGCAGCATTAAAAAAAAACCAGAACGCATGACGAAAAATCAAGAAACGACAATAGGTTAGTCACACACGTGGCGGCCGCTTTAGGGCGCATTAGTACGGAAGGGGGTATGTCGCATTGAGTCGCAGTAGTAGCAAATGAGTTAAGGAGAAGATTGAGACGCTATTCCCTGGATCATGATGCCTACCTTCTTGGACTCTCCTCTACCTGCTTCCAGCCCGTAACCATTGACTTTGTCAAGCGCATCATCACAAGGAACCCCATCAAGACCTGTGAACTCGTTCCCTTGCCTGGCTTCCTGTTTACCAAGTGTTTGGACAGTCTCTTACCGTTCATCACCGTCATTAACACCTCTCTATCCACAGGTGTGGTCCCGGACTGCTTTAAATACGCCATTGTCCGCCCACTCTTAAAGAAACCCAGCCTCGTCGTAAATGAGCGCAAGAATTACCGCCCAGTATCCAACCTCCCCTTCCTTTCTAATATCCTGGAACGAGTTATCCTTGAGCAGTTAAATGCACATCTGTCTCTGCATTCACTGATGCCCGTGCACCAGTCCGCGTATCGCCAACATCATAGCACTGAGACAGCGCTTTTGCGGATCACCACTGACCTCCGAAACACCACAGACAGAGGTATGGTCTCTGCCCTTGTACAGTTAGATCTGTCCGCTGCCTTTGATACGATTGACCATCACCGACTCAAAGATCGCCTCAGCTCTACGTTTGGCATTTGCGACATCGCCCTCTTCTGGTTCCAAGCTATCTTCAGAATCGCTTCCAGACCGTCATGACCGAGTCCTTATCATCCCAGCCCGATCATGTCTGCTATGGTGAGCCCCAGGGGTCTGTCCTCGGCCCAGTTATTTTCACCCTTTACACCCAACCCCTGTCCTTTGTCATCGAACGCAACAACCTAAAATATCATTCTTTTGCCGAAGACACCCAGCTCTATAACAGTCCAAGCCTGAAGACTTCGATGGACTCCTTTCTTCCATTTCCATCTGTTTCCTGGACATAAAGAACTGGATTACGGAAAAAAAGTTGAAGTTGAACAGTGAGAAGACTGAAGCTCTTATCGTCGGTACGAGACAGAGGGTCTTGTCCCTCATTACGTCCGATCTCCAACTGGCCGTCGCAACAGTACCTTTCTACCTGACTGTCAAGAGCCTTGGTGTCTGCCTCGACTCTACGCTGTCCATGCAGCCCCACATCTCCTTCCTCGCCAAAATTTTCTTTTTCCATCTGCGTCGCATTGCCACCATCCGTCGCTATCTGACCAAGGAAACTTGTGTTAAGCTCGTCATATCTCTCCTTTTTTCCCCGCTTGGATTACTGCTATTTGCTCTTGGCTGGCCGCTCGACTTCCTCCCATCAGGGCCTCCAACGTGTTCAGAACTGTGCTGCCCAACTGGTCCTTCAGAAGAAGAATTCGACGCACATCACTCCTCTGCTCCGATCTCTGCACTGGCTTCCCATTAACCACCGGATCTCCTACAAGCTGGCGTCTCTATGTTACAAGTGCCTGAATGACTCTGCCCCCTACTACCTCGTCCTGTCTCGAGCTATATACTCAATCCCGTCCACTCCGCTCAGCTTCTGATGCGCTACCCTGAGGATCCCTCGTGTGAGGCTAGTGTCCACTGGCGAACGTGCTTCCTTCTAAGCGGGACCGTCCGCTTGGAATCACCTCCCACTACAGCTTCGCCAGAGCTCGAGCTTCGGCACCTTCAGAAGCCGACTGAAGACTCACCTATTTAGTTAGCAATATTTTCGTATACATATTCTCATTTTCGTCTGTTGTTGTCGTTTCAGCGCATAGAATTGTTATCAACGGGATATGCGCCATATAAGCATCATTATAGTGTAATTGCCCAGGTTATGAAATGGGCAGTTTTTTTGTTGTAATTCACTTTGAAAATGTTTTCTTGAAAACCGTATTTAAAAAGGTTTATAATTTGAAAAGTTATTAAAATAAAAACATCATTGCGATTGCAAAATGGAACAAATAGGGACCAATTTTTTTCCTAAACTTCAAGAAAGACATTTTAAAAAATCATAACTCTGTTAATATTCAAACTATAAACATATAACAGTTTTGTAAATGAGAAAATCATCTCTTTCCATTGATATTACTTTTGGGATGTTGTAAGGAATAGAAAATTTTACTTAGATAAGAATAATTAAGTATAAACCCTCTTTTTTAACCAATGCCCAGTTCATGAAATGAGCAAAAATATAACTGCCCATTTCATGAACTGGGCAAAAAGTTGCAAAGTTCATGTACTGGGCAATTACACTATCTGTGCGTAACATATATATAAAAGTAAGTGATGTTAAAATTTTAAAATGTAACTAGAAAGAATGCTAAATCTATAAATATATTCACTTAAGGTCTGTCAATGATTTAACTATAACTGATTTACTTTACCCCAACAAAGAATCATTATTTATTAAATTATTAAAATTTAAAGAAATTCTACAAATATGCAGCAAATATTTTTATGAAATGCATTTCGGTTGTCGAAAGTTTATGGATATTTTTTTTCAGTTTTGAAAAAAATGGGATTTTACATTAATGACTTTTCAACTTACTACATGATGATTTTTATCTGTTTTGTCTATTTTTAGTGAAATTTACAAACTTTCCCAAACCTTCATTACTTTTCCCCAAACTCGAAAATAATCAAATCAGTTTTGCGTAAACTTTTCATGAACTGTATGAACATAATCAAATATACGGAGCTATGTCGCCTAGCTCAGGGATTATCAAGTTACAGGCTGTCAACTGACGAGAGCTTGAAGGAATATTATCTTACCAGGTAAGTTTGTAATAACCAATGTCCGATTGTCCAGGGTCTGGACTGTTTTCTGGAACCCACACAGGGCTTCCACCAGCTCCAGTTGCATTGTCATAATCAGGTCGTTTGCCCGGCGACGGAACTTTTCATGCTCCTGCTCGTCTAAGACTATAACGATGTCACCAGGCTCGAGGCCAGGCTCCTGGTCCCCTTCACCAGAGAATCGGATCTGTTGATTGTCACGCATGCCTGAAAAGTTGGAAAAGAAAGCTCAAACCACATCCATTTGATACAAACATCTATCACTATTATCATCTTATATATTATGGAGGCTCCTTCTATAAAGAAGATTGTTTTGTTCTACACTCATCCGTGGTCTGAGTCTAGCTAGTGATTTTCCTGGTTTGTTTGGGCAACCCATACCATGCCTGGATGCCCACTCTTGAAGAATGAGTACTAATATGCATTAGTTCTTGCATTGACCTTTATGACACAATACTTGACAGAGTTAACAATTATACCCTTCTGATTTATATTATGACCAACCATTTGGAAATCCATATTTGGAACCTTCTGGTTTAACCCTTTCTCCCCTGGAGTCGCCGGCACCCATAAGCCCCTGAAGTTGCCGGGAGTCGCCAATTTTTAGTTGTTTCGTTTGATAGCGCTTCGCATTTTTAAATAATATTTAACACCCCTTTTAACTCTGACGAAAGAGAGCTATAGTGATGCTATTTTTACACGTTGGTTTGGTATTTTTAGCTCGTTCGATCGTGTTTCTGTGAATTTTTGAAAAAACTCATTTTAGTGCTAATTATAGGAAATTTGATGGCTATTTCTGAAATATTTAGGGATCTTTGGACTAGGCTAATAATGGAAAGGCTATATTAATTTGATACGGCTATGATAATAGTGTTATTAGTAAACATGTAGGCCTAGATGTTTATTAGTATTAGGCTTGGAATAAGTGGATTCGGGTCCGATATGACAATTACTAAATTCCATTATGAATTTTGTCAACCGATCGGCGTATGGTCAGTGATTTATTATTTTTTATTTTTAGTCATCAGTTTTAATGATTTGTTTTCTAGTGTAAATTGAACCTTATATATTTCATATTTAAAATATGAAAAAATTAATTCCTTTGCTTATACAGAGTTATGCAACTTGACTTAGGGATGGGGTAGATAAATGCAACTTGACTTAGGGATGGGGTAGATAAATGCAACTTGACTTAGGGATGGGGTAGATAAATGCAACTTGACTTAGGGATGGGGTAGATAAAAGCAATAAAAGCAACTTGGCTTAGGGATGGATAAGATAAATGCAACTTGACTTAGGGATGGGGTAGATAAATGCAACTTGACTTAGGGATGGGGTAGATAAATGCAACTTGACTTAGAGATGTGGTAGATAAATGCAACTTGACTTAGGGATGGGGTAGATAAAAGCAACTTGACTTAGGGATGGGGTAGATAAATGCAACTTGACTTAGGGATGGGGTAGATAAATGCAACTTGACTTAGGGATGGGGTAGATAAATGCAACTTGACTTAGGGATGGGGTAGATAAATGCAACTTAACTTAGGGATGGGGTAGATAAATGCAACTTGACTTAGGGATGGGGTAGATAAATGCAACTTGACTTAGGGATGTGGTAGATAAAGTCAGCCAGCTTCCTAGTGGCGAATAGGTTAAGATTGTTATGACCAACCATTTGGAAATCCATATTTATGACATCACCTACTTATTAATGGTGTGTAACACCAGCTTATATACATTCAAATTTACAACAGCAACAATTTAGTATTGGCATTATTTCAACTATTTAGATAAATTCAAGCGCCTCTTTTAAATGTTTGTATATTAAATTAATTAACCCAATATGTCATTGAAGCAACATGCCTGCATTCACAGTTAAGCTTAATGGACAATGCCTTAACATTTCAAGCTCACCTTTATCAATGTGGACCTCCAAAATCTTTCTCTCTTTCACTATTTTCTTTCCATTGCAGACCTTACATCTGTTTTTGGGATCAATGACCTCTCCCTCACCCCGGCACTCTGAGCACACACTCTGGATTTGCTGGACCATGCCAGGACCCAGCTGCTGTATTCTAACCTGCATACCTGTGCCACGGCAGTTGGTGCACTTCTGAACTGAGCCTTCCTTGCCACCAAGACCTACAGCGGATTCAAAAAAGAATGAAAAAAATAAATAATTTAATGATGAAAGATATACCCATTAAATACACCAATGGAACCTTTAGTCTCGTGCAAGTCTCAGAAAATACTACTTTTTAAGTGATATAAGTAGCCACTGTATCAGTAATCACTAACATTTAAATATATAACACAAAAAAAGTTATGGTAAAAAAATTTAAATCGAAATACATTACATTTACAAGTGTTTTCTTAGTGTCTAAGATTATATTGTTGTCTTAGAAATGTTCTATATTTAGAAGAAGAAAGAAACAGTCTAGTTACCATCACATTTACTGCATATCACATTTTTCTGCAGAGCCAGCTTTCTGGTTGCTCCTTGGTACAAGTCCTCTAAAGTAACCTATGGGAGAAAATGTTTTATTTTTAACAATAATTGCAAACCGGCCCAGTCTCTTACACCTCCCTTTTATGTCATACATCAGTTACCCCAAATACCAGGCTTCTTAATTAAGTTTGAGTTAGTTCTTTACCATGAATGAAGTAGTTTGCTATTATTTGTTTCTTTTTCTTGGATACCCTTATTAGTTGGCATTTTTCTGGGTGAAAAGACATACTCCAGTTTGATTCCCATTTTTGTAGTTCATCTAGGTCTTTTTGTAGGAGTTCACTATCTTTTCCTGTCTTTATTATTCTACAAATTATGCAATCATCGGCAAATAATCTTACTTTTGTTCCTGTGTTGATGCAATTTGGCAGATCATTAATATAAATTAGAAATAGTAGGGGTCCTAGAACAGTTCCTTGTGGAACTCCTGAGTTTACAGTTATTGGTGATGACTTAGAGCCATTTATTATCACTGTTTGTTCTCTGCCTATAAGAAAGTCCTGAATCCACTGATGTAAGGGACCAGAGATGCCAAAATATTTAAGTTTTTTTAGTAGACTAGAATGATGAACTTTATCAAATGCTTTTGAAAAATCTAGTAATATAGCATCAATTTGGTTGTTATTATCTAATCCCTTTGACAAGTCATCTATTAGGCCTATTAATTGAGTCTCACATGATCTATTTTTCCTAAAGCCATGTTGGTGTGGGCACAGTGCATTAAGTTTGTCTTGATGATTTACTATACTACTATATATAATATGTTCAAGTAATTTACATGTTATGCTGGTTAGAGAAACAGGTCTATAATTACCGGGGTCAGATTTATCTCCTTTTTTGAAAAGGGGGGTTACATTAGCGACTTGCAGGTATAGACAAAAGCACCTTATACTGTTGTTGCTCTTAGCTGGTGATGTTGAATCTAACCCAGGCCCAGTCAAGACAGTTAGAGATAGGTGTAATATTTGCAGTAAGTCATGCACAGCAAAACAACGAGCCATTCAATGTGACACCTGTGATGAATGGTACCATGCTTCAAGCTTACATATGAACACCCCAGTTTATATAGCGCTAGGAAATAAAGATGCCTCTTGGCACTGTGTACAGTGTGGGTTGCCACAATTTAGTTCAGGTCTGTTTAATTCTCATGACCTGGACACCACTAACCCCTACAGTGCCTTGACAAGCCCAGAAGTTAATAACTTAGACCTAAATAAACCCTTAGCTAGATCAACACCAATTAAAATAATTAAAAAGACACTCTTCAACACTAAATAGCTACTCTAAGGCTTCGACCAGGTTAAACCACTACCAGGCCATGAAAGCAGAATTGTCGGGTCTCAAAAAAGTTCAAATAAGGATTCTCTAGATATATTCCAGTCTGACCACATTGAAGCAGCATTCGCCAGTTTCTGTGGCCACGGCATACTAGGCGATTGTGTGGCCAGCACTATGCACAGCCGCCTATCCTTTACCCCAACTAAAGACAGGTATCCATTATAGCTGGGTAGACTCAAGGACACCCTCCATACCCTGGAAAAAATCCTACAGGGATGCCAGCAGGCCTAGACAAAAAAGCCTGAAAATTTTTTCCTCTCCAAAAACTAATATGCAAGCTTGAACGCTGACTGGCGGCCAGATCAAAGTTGCAATCCAGACGTAATTTTCGGGGCTAGCCGGAAATTTTCAAAAAGCCTGAAATCCGGCTTTAGCCTGAAAACTGGCATCCCTGATCCTAGCCTAGATATATTCTACTGCAAGCCCATGGGAAATTTTGTGATAATTGAACCACATTTTAAGTACAGCCCTTTAGTATAGACTCCAACTGTGTGTAAATCTTGTGCCGATTTCTTAAATTATATTTTAATATTATGTAAGGAGCTCTAAATGTTTGTGGTTTACAACATAGATAAAAAATAACCTGGCTGAATTCATCCAGCTGAATTATTTCATTCCCTATATTACTATCTCAACCCAGATAAAAAGGTCACATTACTGTTGACTCATTTTGTACTCGAGTCCACTCAGCCCTCATGGGCAGATTAGAGGCATTCGATGAGGGAAGTAATGGCAGCTGCGCCGTAAAATCTATATTTACCTTCATTTGATGAATCACATCCTTCCCTTTCCTTGGGCCTCTCTGGCCACCTCTGCGACCGCCGCCACCGCCAAAGAACAGGTCAAATATATCCATCGGAGAGTGGAAGTCAAAGTTACCGCCGGATACGCCACCTTTGATAGCCTCCTCTCCACCCTTATCATAAATTTCTCTTTTCTTAGGGTCTGAAAGAACCTCATAGGCCATGCTAATTTGCTTAAACTGTGAACGAAGAAATGTTTGAAAATTGCTGACTCCATAGTCTACATAAAAAAAAATTATTTACAAAAATACAGTAACAATGAGCATATATGCTTAGTTACACCATTACAGAAAAAAGGTGTTGAAAATAAACAGAAAGTGCTAAAACAAAATGGTTACCTTATCACCAGCATCTGGGTTTTTATCGGGGTGGTACTTCAGGGCCAGCTTTCTGTAGGCTTTCTTAAGTTCTGCATCTGTGGCCGTAGGTTTAACTTCCAAAATATCATAGTATCCTGTTTCTTTTACCATTCTTTTTAGTGCTCAATGCAGTGGGTAAAATAAAACTGGAAAAACATTAAATAAAAAAGTTAGTTAGCAACTGGTTGTTTGTTACCGTGGACTGCTCAATTGAAGAACCTAACCATGACATCCATCGAGTTTGATATTTAAATGTGCTCGACTTGAGTTTATTAAGTAAGCCATTAACCAAAAATGTTAAAAGACAAACATAACAAGATGGGATAGGCTCTTATCTTATCTTATACATTACAGACGCTCCTTCTATAAAGAAGATTATTGCGTCCTACGCTCATCCGTGGTCCGAGTCTAGTCTTGCATTTTTATTAATGTTTTAAATGATGTTAGGTTATTGGTTTTCCTGGTTTGTTCAGGTAACCCATTCCATGCCCGAATGCCACTCGGGAAGAAAGAGTACTTATATGCATTTGTTCTCGCATAAGGGACAAGGAAGGTGTTTTTGTCTCTATGTTTATCTGAGCTTTGCAACAGATTGTTATTGGGTTGTATTTCTAAATTAGAGTTTAATGCCTTATGTATTATTACTACTTTACTCTTTGCCCTTCTGTCCTCTAGTGTTTCTAGGTTTAGTGATTTGACTAATGGTGTTACTCTTGTCAATGGGGAATATTCACTAGTTATAAACCTTGCAGCTCTTTTTTGAATTTGTTCTAATTTTTTAATGTTTTCTTTAGTTGATGGGTCCCATACAGATCCTGCATATTCTAGTATAGGCCTAACTAATGTGAGATAGCATTTTAGTTTTATATTCTTATTACATTTGTAAAAATTCCTTTTTATGAATCCTAATGTTTTGTTTGATTTTTTAATTACTTCATCAATGTGAGGGTTCCAAGATAACTTATCATTTATTATTACTCCTAGATACTTAGCATTGCTAGTTTGAGTTAGTTCTTTACCATGAATGAAGTAGTTTGTTATTATTTGTTTCTTTTTCTTGGATACCCTTATTAGTTGGCATTTTTCTGGGTGAAAAGACATACTCCAGTTTGATTCCCATTTTTGTAGTTCATCTAGGTCTTTTTGTAAAAGTTCACTATCTTTTCCTGTCTTTATTATTCTATAAATTATGCAATCATCGGCAAATAATCTTACTTTTGTGCCTGTGTTGATGCAATTAGGCAGATCATTAATGTAAATTAGAAATAGTAGGGGCCCTAGAACAGTTCCTTGTGGAACTCCTGAGTTTACTGTTATTGGTGATGACTTAGAGCCATTTATTATCACTGTTTGTTCTCTGCCTATAAGAAAGTCCTGAATCCACTGATGTAAGGGACCAGAGATGCCAAAGTATTTAAGTTTTTTAAGAAGACTAGAATGATGAACTTTATCAAATGCTTTTGAAAAATCTAGTAATATAGCATCAATTTGGTTGTTATTATCTAATCCCTTAGACAAGTCATCTATTAAGCCTATCAATTGAGTCTCACATGATCTATTTTTCCTGAAGCCATGTTGGTGTGGGCACAGTGCATTTAGTTTGTCTAGATGATTTACTATACTACTATATATTATATGTTCAAGTAATTTACATGTTATGCTTGTTAGAGAAACAGGTCTATAATTTCCGGGGTCAGATTTATCTCCTTTTTTGAAAAGGGGGGTTACATTGGCTAATTTCCAATCTTTGGGCACTTTGCCCTGGTTTAGAGAGGCCTGAAAAAGTATTTTAAAGATTGGAGATATTTCATTAGTTAGTTCTTTAAGCAGTCTTGCTGGTATTTCATCTGGACCAGAAGCTTTGTTTACTTTTAAGTTGGTTAGGAGTTGTTTAATGCCTTTTTCATCTACATTTATATTTCCTATCTCTTCTAGTTTGTTTAAATTTATGAATATTTCTTTGTCACCTGGATTTGAAAAAGATGATGCAAAGTGTGTGTTTAGGATATTAGCTTTAGTTTCATTATCATTATAAGTTTCATTGTTTTGGCCTTTTAGTGGAGCTATGCCTGTAGTGTCCATTTTTCTTGATTTAATGTAGGACCATAAGTTTTTATTATTATCTTTAGAAATTACATTGTTTACATATTCATTCTGCAGCTGTCTGCTTAGTTTCTGAGTTAAATGTTTAATTTTTAGGTATTTTTTATGTAGTCTAATTGAATTAGTTGCCTTAAACTTTTTGAAAAGATTTTCTTTTTGTTTACACAGTTTCTTTAGTTTAGTGTTAAACCAACATTTGTTAATTTTATTTGATGTTTGTTTTGTTGGCACAGAGTCAGCCATTATTGCTTTTAAGTTAGTTTTTATAAATTGCCAAATATCTTCAACTGGACTATCTATATTGTGTTTAGTAAGAAAATTGGTTTGGAATTTTATTGCTGCTTGATGTAGTTCTGTTGTGTTACATTTATTCCAGAGATAAATTATTCTTTTAGGTTTCTTGCTAATTTGGATTTTTATTTTGTTATTTACTCTGACAATATCATGATCTGAAAGTCCAGGGATTATTTCATAATCTAATACTAGTCCTGGTCTGTTCGTTAAAAATAAATCTAGTATATTATGGTTTCTTGTTGGTTTTTTATTAATTTGGTCTAAGTTTAGATTTTGGATGGTATTGATAAACATTTCATTTATTTCTTTTGTGTTTTGGTGCTTTTCTATACAGTAGCTATTCCAATTTATATCAGGGAGGTTGAAGTCCCCCATTATCCAAATTATAGCATTTTTATATTTAGTTTCAATACTTGTCAGCTGATTACACAGATCAGACATGTACTCTGATGTTGAGTTTGGTGGTCTGTAAACACTGCCTACAATTATTGGTTTGGAATTAGGTCTGCTTATTTTACAAAATACTGACTCTATGTTATTTTGAGGTTCTAATTTAATTTCTTCAGCTATTAGGGTAGATTTTATGGCTAGTAAGACTCCTCCATGCCTGTCTGACCTATCTTTCCTAAAAATTTCATAATTATTATTGAATATCTCTGTGTTGTAAATATCTGGGCTAAGCCATGTTTCGGAACCTGCAATTATGTCTGGTTCTTCATTATTTATTAAAAGTTCCAAATCAGCTTTTTTATTTTTAATGCTTTGGAAATTTATTGTAAGAGTTTTGAGGTGATACTGATTTGGGGTTTTATGGGATTTAGTGTTAAAGAGTGTCTTTTTACTTTTTTTTATTGGTGTTGATCTAGCTAAGGGTTTATTTAGGTCTAAATTATTAACTTCTGGGCTTGTCAAGGCACTGTAGGGGTTAGTGGTATCCAGGTCATGAGAATTAAACAGATCTGAACTAAATTGTGGCAACCCACACTGTACACAGTGCCAAGAGGCATCTTTATTTCCTAATGCTATATAAATTGGGGTGTTCATATGCAAGCATGCAGCATGGTACCATTCATCACAGGTGTCACATTGAATAGCTCTATGTTTTGCTGTGCATGGCTTACTGCAAATGTTACATCTATCTCTAACTGTCTTGACTGGGCCTGGGTTGGATTCTACATCGCCAGCCAAGAGCAACAATAGTACTAAATGATTTTGTCTGTACCTGCAAATTTTGTGTTTAAAATGGTTTAGGGAGATCTTTTTTAGGAGGATATAAGCATGAGTGTTGTCAATATCTTTAATGTTGTGGTGATTAATTATTATCTGCTTATGGACAATTTCATGTTTGGGTAGTTTTAGTGCCCTTACCAGAACTAGGGCTAAGACTAGGATTACAAGTTTCATTTCCTTTTTTAATACTTTTATTTAAAATAGTTTGGTGTATTTTATAATTAAATATAGTAGTTATAATTGATGTTTATTGTTTTGTAAATAGGCTATAGCCTAGGGACTATAGGCTATAGGCCTGTTACTACTTAGAATTTAGATTTAGGCTAAGATTTAATAATTTGGTAACCTTATATTCTTATATAGGTCTAGTGGCGATTGTAGGCCTATTGTTTAAATACTAATAAAACGAATGTTATTATTTGTCTCTTATATAATTAATTATGTTTTATTACTATAATATGTATTTATTTGTCTGAGTTTCTTTATTATTTATTATAATTGTGCTTAAGTTATTATTTTAAGCCTGGCCTAGACCAGTAGGCCTAATTGTAAACAAACAATTCGAATATGGGGTCAATACTATACACACTCCATAATTTAGGAAATCTTTTTGGGAGATCATGCTTTTCATTACCCAAAGTGTCTTATGACGAGTCGTGTGGGCTACATGCTTTTTATAGAGAAATGAAATTAAATTAATGGTCGCAACGATACCAATATTATATGTTAATATAAATAAAATTAATTTGATATATTGTAAAGCCGCAAAGAAAAAAAAATGCATTTAATCAACAATCATCATTATTAAGATTAATATTACCTAAATTGTATAAAGTTAAGGATAATTAAAGCAAACGGAGTGCCTACGTGTCCAGACAAATAGTGCACGAGATATTTGTCGGCAGACCAAGTTACGTGACCGCCATAGCCAAGCTATGTCATGTGACCACCGGCTATTGATATGAAAGATGGCGCTGAAGACTGAGAAACGGGTTGGTAATTTGAGATCAGTTCATTTAAAAAAGATAGTTTAAAGACCAATATATGAATAAAATCATACATTTTATTTATAAAAAAATGAAATTAATGTATTTATTTTATTTAAGTACTGTATCAAGCTTAATCAGTTGACAGGGTTGTGGAGTCGGAGGAAATTTGGGTACCTGGAGTCGGATGTTAAAAAAAAACCTGAGGAGTCTGAACATTTATCTACCAACTCCACAGCCCTGCCTGTTGAATTAGAGAGAAATTTTTTTCAGTCTACGCCTTAAAAATCCATACCCCGGCAGACTATTTCAGTCTAACACGACACACCAATTGACATTGTAAATATAGAAAGACGCATTAAATGATGACTCAGACCACACAAGTTTGTAGAATTTAGCAGTAATTGTAATGGTGGCACGCATGGTTGAGTATGTTTAGTATTTTCAATATATTTTACAATATAAAGTAGCACTGAAAGTGCAATAATAGACTAATTATAATGCAATTTACAGCAAAGCAAATGGTAAACTACTTTGAATTAAACAAACAGTTTTAAATGAAGATTAATATGGAATCTAATTAAGAAGACATATGTGACAAAATGTGTTTGGTTAATGAACTCTTTTTCTCCTAATCAATGGGATTGTCGATTTAAAATGGTCATTTTGTCGGAACGGCGATGCCATCATCAATTAGTTAAATTATGTTTATTTAATATTATTATTAATTATTAATTAGCTCATTTTAATACAATTTTATTAGTTTCAAGGCCAAGGGCCCAAAGAGGGCCTTCAAACAAAACGTTTTAGGCGATGAAGGGGGGGGGGGGGGAAGTAAGGTTATAGGTTAATAGAGTCAATAGTAATAGACCTAGACTAGGCCTAGGCCTAATCATTTTGATTCTGAACTACCACCTAATATTGACATTTCATAAAAAGTTTGCATTATTAGGCCTATCTACAATTAAATAGGTACAATTAGGCCTAATTATAAAAATTCATTTTAGGGTTTATCATAATTAGGCCTATACTATAAATAATATATATATTTATATATGACATGTAGTACTACTGTAGTAGCCTAATTACTAATAATTAAGTTAATTTTTTTTATAATTTTATTACGGTAGGCCTAATCATTTAATTAATCATAAATCATAAAATTAGTCAAGTCATACGACTCATACGATCCACTATCACTAGACTACTACATGTAACATTGTCACTAGTCTAGATCACTAGACTAGTGTCTAGATCTAGATTCTAGATCTAGATTAGACTGATGACTGATGTGATGACAATTTATAATATTAATTGTATAATAAAACAAATCATTCTTATAGGCTTAGCTATTGAGCCTATGATGAAAACTAAAATAAATGAACAAAAAATCCAAAACAATAAATATTTTTCTTTATTATAAATTCTAACTAAATCTAACTATTCTAACCGGTACCAATGCCCGACTAACAAAGTTTACAAAGGTTTTTACTTAACTTTTTACTATTAATAAAAAGTACGGAAAGGAAGGCAATTAAAAACACGAATTAATGTTAGTACTACCTTTAATATTCGCTTGTTTATAACAAAAATGACCCAAGAAACGATCGCCTTTGAGCTGCAGCTCTATGACAGTAATTTATGTGGTCTCTCCACACAATTCTGACTAAATATCTTAATCGTCTCCTGTATTTTGTAGCGATTTTACCAGAACTTGAACACACTAGAATTTTCTGATGACTCCTAGTGCGCATGCGCAAGGAAGAATTGTTGCTTTTAATTTCGATAAACTGTAGTCATCGATATCAACGATGTAAACCGTAGAAGGGGCTAAAAGGAGCTCTTGGTTTTTTGAGGGGGCGGGGGGATATTAGACAATTATTTTAAATAAATGTAGGCCTATTTTTTATTGTGATTAAATAAATCGTCCTATAATATAGTATGCTTAAAATCATTATAAATATTTTAAATAAATTCAGACCTTATACATATAGTATAGAAGGCCTATATAGCCGATCTGTTTGCGGAGAGAATTAGGGGGCCTATTGCGGAAGGACATGCAGGCTACAGTCAGGGACGCAGTGTTAGGCCTACTGAGCGTATACCTATCTTTAACATTTTAAGCGTTTTAACATACGAGTATGTAGAACATTCTTAACTTTCTCAGACTTTCTGTTTGCCGACGACTGCGCCCTTAAAGCTGGCCCTGAGGCTGACTTGCAACGCAATGTTGATACATTTTCCAATGCATGCTCAACTAA
The DNA here is from genome assembly GCA_949126835.1 of Anisus vortex. Taxonomy (NCBI): domain Eukaryota; kingdom Metazoa; phylum Mollusca; class Gastropoda; family Planorbidae; genus Anisus; species Anisus vortex. The sequence continues at coordinate 4,860,942 of OX421509.1, forward strand.
GAAGACTGCCCCTTAAACATGCCGGCATTGGCCCCATTCGGAATCAATTAGAGTTTTCCCCTCTTGCCCTAACCCGTACCTATTAGGTTGCCAGCAGTTGACCGCATGGCGCCCCAATGAAAAGCGATATCGCTATGCTAGGAGGCCTTAGTAGGCCAAAATGGCTGCCATTATGGCGTCTGTACCCGCGCCGATATGTGTCTCGATTATGGGCCAATGCGGGCATTAGACATGCGGGCGCGATTAGGTTTTGCCTGCATTGGGGCTTAATGGATATTTTCCCTCCTCACCGGCTTTTCATTTCGTTTCCATATCGGGCCAATGGCGGTAGTTTATTACCGGCGCTATGCGGTTTTTGCCTGCATTGTGCCTTAATTGACCCGTAGGCCTATATTTAGTCCTTATCAACCGACATTGGATGGATTCGGATTTTACCTTTATTTACCCACTTTTTCGTAATTATACATATAAATAAAAAAAAAAATATATATAGTCAATATAAGTAAAACAAAACAAAGAAAGTAATTTCGTTTATATTTTATTATATTTGTATTCAAAATATTTTTTGCAACATACGATAAAAAGTATATATATTCAATCAATAAAGCAAAACAGTGACAGAAAAAAAAGTGCAAAAACATGGCAGTGGTATAGTATTCAAGATAATTACATTCTTTTTGAAAATAACAACATAAAATAATTTTGGTAAATTTACTGTAATAGAAGCCTACAAAATAGTCAGAAATCTGTAGATATGCCTAATTATGATATAATATAGATTAAAATATTTTATATTTACTTGATATACAACTTTATTAATTTAACAATAGCCAGGCAGCAGAGTAATGGGAAAAAAATATATTTATGTGAAAAGAAATATAGGCATACTGCAGCCTATATCATTACTACAAGCCTACACATAAAAATATATATTGATAAAATATAACACTATGTAAACAGATATTTATATGTAAACATTGTGCAATCAAAAAAAAATATGTAGGCCTATACAAGCCCAGTAGTTTTTTTAAATATAGGTAGGCCCATACATTCAAAATACCAGTTTTTACAAATTTTGTGAAACATTTTTTATTTTTTGTAAAACAATAAAATAGCCTACATGATGTGATGTTTAAAAAAAATAGCATTAGTGCAAAATGGAAGATTAATTGGACAATATTATTTAACCCTGAATAATAGGCAGGCCAATATTATATATAAGTTCATAAATATAGACTATTGTATACAAATGTATTCCAATAATTAATTAATTTAACACTCTTTGCTAGGCCTACAACAATTAAGATACATTTTACACAATACGACTACAACTAAAATTGCATTATTTATTAAAAAAAATAGGACTCAAAATGTATAAAAAGATATACTATACATGAATGTCTTTTAGACTATTCATATATTAAAATAAATAAATCTTTGACACAAAAACTTGTAATATATTGAGAAAAAACAACAACATTGCTAAGCAATGGATTTAAATGGAACACAAGATATTTTAGGGCTGTAATTGTTTTTTTTAATATTATATAGGCCTACACACACAGACACACACTTATATTATTTTAGTCGGTAAACTGTCTTTTTCATAGCTTTGTCCATAAAAATTTTCCAAAACATTAAATAATGCAATGAATTGTCATCTTTAATTATAGGCCTACTTGTCCTATAAGCATATCATAAAAATAAATAACATTTTGAACAAATTGTGATATTGTAAAAAGCACAGTAATGGTAATGGAACATAAGAATAAGATTTTTAAAAAATATACATTTGAATATTATAATTATAGACAATCCGACACATACGGTCATCAAAAAGAGGGTCTACATTCATTAAAATATTATGTAATGATTATCTTGATTACCGTTAAAACGATTACTATTATTAAACAAAATTAAAACAACTTTGACACAACTTGTGATATTGTAAAAAAGCACAGTAATAGGCCTGCAGTAATGGTTTCAGAATATAAGACATTTATAAAAAAAATATATACATGATTATAAATTGCTTGAAGTTAACCAATATGAAAGAAGTAAGCAATTAAGTTGCATATTTACCAAAAAATTAATTATATTATAATCAGATCAGGTAAGTAAAAAAAACTTTTCAGAAAAATTTTTAGTACATATATTTCACTTTAAATTATAAAGATAACTTTTATTTTTCAAAGTGAAAATATTTTAGCAAAAATAACACTCACTACCCAATGCCACAATTGACAATGAGTACTTAGTTTAACCAATAGATTTACAATTTTCAAAAACAACTTTAATAATTAATAAATATGAGCTGAGCCATTTATCATTTAGAATACTGGGTACATTTGCATACAAAGAATACATGTGATACATGAATATTAATCCAACACTACTCCCACAGAAAAAATTAAACAGATCTTCTGATACGAGTGAAAGGTTTCTCAGTATATCATGGTCTATTCATCGGCCAATATGTAATCCTGTAGAAATCCTTTATTAGCACTATCTGGTGGATACCACATCTTAATATACAAGTAGAGAACTTTTGTTAGATGTATATACTGTCCAATGCACACAGCCTTCCATTAAATCCAGTCATAGAATTGTCCATGCTCAAATGATTTGTGAAAAAAAAGTACACTATGGTTGTGGAAGGACCTGACTTGTCAGGCAACTTAGCGAATGCATTATTTGTGAATTGTACAAGTCAAAATCACTATAAGTGGTCTTGGTTAAAGTGTTTGTACAATAGTCCACATTTCATAAAATCGTAAGACACATAAAAATGTCATTTGCTGGCCTGTTGGGTCCTCTTGTGGACATGATATTTGGGCTTTTTGTAAATGCAGCTTGGTTAATTGATGTTTACTGCTTTCCATAAATCTTCACACTTAGCACTTGCTCATCAAAAAACTAATTGCCTGGATGTTCAGTAAATTGTATAGGCCTTAACCAACGACATACTAATCATAGCCCACAATCAATCTCCATCCATCACGGCAGTACACGCTATACATCATCTTCAAAATCTGAAAATTAAAATGAAATTTGAATTATAACATGTTTAAGTTTTAAAAAAAAAACACTACAAGGTTAACAAGGATAAACAGAAATCCAATTAACAACTGCTGGCAAGCAATTTCTTTTAAATATTGGTACTGGTTTTCACCATTGCAGAATAAACAGAACAATTTTGGCTTTCATAGACTGTGACATGATAATAATGAAATTTGTCTCCGGTTTATATGAATAAAAGATTTTGATATCGAAAACAGACAGTTTTAAAAGACTAATGTTAACAGAAGTCAGTCCTGCAACTCCACAGAATTGGTACCTAAGTACCAGTAGGCAAAATAAGATATTAAGGATCAGGTTTTTAATTTTAAAAAAGTCAATTCATTTATCGATGCAGTGGTGAAAACATTTCTAAAATCGATTAATTACTTCAAAAGTTATTCAAAACTACAGGTAACGGTAAGTTCTTTTGGAGACAAATGATAATAAAACAGTACCGATGAAAAAAAAATTGCATTTTTTAAATGTTTAATATTTCCAAGATGAAAAAATATTACATGATTGACGTTAAATTTAGAAAAAGCAATAAACAAGCTGTTGTAAATTGAAACAATATTTAGACAAGTTGACTTAAAAACTATATCTTTTGTTTGATTTTATTCTAAAGCTGCATAAAAACACATTTTAAGTAATGAATTTCTCAAAATAATATTAGCTTAAAAATTTCACAGCTATAACATTACAAAGCAATAAGAAACTAAAAAATGACCTAGAACCTTTCACATTAGTTTGCTTTTTATTGAAAAATTGGTTTTACCAACATCTGAACTGGTTTGTGGGATAGCATCACATTATATATGAATTTGAGTGTTTTGTAACATAGTCACTGACAAAAAATTATCTTTTGACCCTTACTTGGCCTAGTGTTTTATTAAATTATTTTTTTTTTTTTAAATAGTTAAGTTCAAACATAACTATGATTTAGACTTAACAAATAGACCTATTTAGTTTTACATAGTATTTACTCACCCATTAGTTATGTCATTTTATATCCTTTAACATCAGCAATAGTGCACCATTTTCCAACATGCGACATTAGAAGAACTAAAAAGTAAAAAGAAAATTAAATAATATAACCTCTATAAATTAATAAATATTAAATAATATAACCTATATTCCTATAAATGCTATTTAAACTACCGGTATTGAATGTCATGAAATTAAGTTAAATAAGTATGCATAATAATATATAAGCCTATATAAATATACAAGTATAAAAAGTTATTGTTCAGACTTTAAAACTAACAAATAGGCCTATGTCAACTTTATGTTTTACTCACCCGCTAAGTAAATCAGCATATGTCATCTCTATCAGCTGACTGTTGTCTAGTAGTTATAGGCCAACAGGGTGTAATAGTAGATTATAAAATAGCACTACAATCTTGACTCTGTCTACACTCTACACCATCATCAATGCTCTGCCATCTTCAGACTAAAAAAAAAATGAATTCCTTTTAATCAAAATAGAAATACAAAATTATATAATTTATATTAATATTATTTTTAAAAATCCATCATAACAGGACAAGATTTGTAGAAAAAGGTTTATACTCAATAACTACAGATTGTAGACCCTCTCAATGTTACATAATTCAAGAAAAAAAATATTTTAGTTTTATCTAAGCTATGCTAACACTTTTACCAAAAATTTTAGTTATAATTTCTAACGACAAACTAAATTTTACTCTCACATTTTCCATAAAAAAATTTTTCAAGCATTCAAATATTACAACATAATATAATAGTCAATAGGTATAACTAAACTTTAGACCTAGACTCATACAGGCCGCTATGGCTATAATCTATTCTATTATAGTATATACATATAAGTAGGCCCTATAATCCTATAAATATAAACTATAGGCTATAACAATAGCCAGTCTATAGTAAAGGGTCTAATCATAATAACCATAACTAACAACAAATAGTAGGGGATAGTTCAATTCAATATTATGGACATGTAATATATATATTATATATATAGCCTATAAGTTACTATAAGTTTAGGCGTATAGCCACTATATAATATAGACATGTATAGTATAGGCTATACTATAGGCCCTATTTCCCTCTGAAATTTAGCACGATAAACTATTTATTTTCCTGAAATGATTCAAGTTTAATAGGCCTAGGCAATTATAATTACAAAACAAAATTTTTATTTAGCCTTACTTTTTTTTTTAATCTGTAGCCTACATCAAAGTTATTTTTTAATCTTTAACATTAATTAAGTTAACTAAACTGTTAACTCATTAACTTTCATTTAGTTTAAGTTTCATTAACACGTGTATCTGGTTAAAAAATATAAAACAGGCTAGTATACTAGTATTTACTCACCTGTTTATTAAATCATCATCTATATCAATATCGGATGACTGCATGAATGTTGTCTAGTAGTTAGTTATAGGTCAAGGTGTAGCCTATCAATAAATTTAATCAATGAGATTCAATGGTACTACTCTTTTGACTCAACTCTACTCCACAGCTTCTATCTTCAGACTGAAAAAAAAAATTGGAATTCCTGTTAATTAAAATACAAAGAAATAAAAGCCTAGGCCTACATTATAATAGTCATAGCATCACATTATTTATCAATATAATTATTAAATTAGTATTTTATATATTAGGCCTAGACTCTATATAATTATATCAACCATTTAGCCTCAGCATTAGCCTTAGACTGTAGTAGTTATTTTAAAATGATTTATAATTATAATTATAAATGTAAACTTTTTTCTGCAAAGTAAAAATCATATTTAAATTTAAAGCATGTCCTATTATTTGTATGAGTATGACTCAGTATGAGGGATTTTGATAATAAAGTATAATAAAGCCTAGGCCAGGGCTAGATCCTAAGCCTTTAGAAATGATGAGGCTAAAAGGTTGATCTAAGCTAGATCTAGACTAGAACCATAGAACTTTATCTCTAACACTCTATCGACTCGATTCAATTGTTCAATGTCAATGAGGTATCAAGGACTAAACTAAATAAATGATTAATTATGAATTTAATGATAACACACGTACTTGACTGATTGTAAATCATTCTAAAATTAAAATCATAAGAACGTTTTAAAATACTAGAAGGTGGCGTAGACCTAAGCACGAGGGCCTACTAGTCTAGTAGTAACTAGTACGTACCTACTTAGTTAGACTTACTTGACTTAGGCCCTACTCATAGTCATAATCATAGTAAACTCATTCTCATTCATACTCCATTTAAAATTGTAATTTTGTAATTCAATAATTGTCAATAAAATATCAACAGATAGCCTACTAACTATAATTAAAAATTCGACTACTTAAAATTCCGAACAAATATATATGCAAATTATATTATAATATTTACTCACCTAATAAATATCGTCCATATATGATATAATATATATATCAGCAAGTTATGCCGTTTCATAGGGCGCGACATCTTGGTTTGAAATACACCACGCTGCACGCGACTGAGCGGGATTTCAAATCAGCTAGTTGTTTCGTTTTCGATAAAATGCTTTTCTTAATTAAAAAATATATCATTAAATTTATCATTTTAAAAAACACACATTTTTTAACTATCCTGTTTTATTTTTAATAAATTTATTTCATTAAAACGTTAATTATAAAGTTCAATTTTTAATTTCTTAACTTTAACTTGGCTAATAAATTAAATAAATGCTCGCAGTCTCAAGAGTTAGTGGCCGAACGGCATAACGAACTGATTTCGCACCAGTTGGTAATGGGTTCAAATCCAATACGATCCCACTTTTTTTCTTTAATTAATATTATTAAATTATATTTAATTTTACACAAAAAGCATTGAATTTGAATAGTCCAATAATTTATTTGAATGCATAAATATCATAAAAAGGTTCAACATTGGACAATACAGGCAATAAAAAAAAACAAAAAACATCAACTTTCCTATCGACATTGAATATATCTTTATAGACTATAGTACTATAGGCTTACCTACTTATTAAATCCGATATTTAAAATAGAGTAATTTAAAAAATATATAAATATTTCACGTTAATGAAATATAATGTCTCCAAAAATAAAAAAAAGATAGCCAACTTTAAATTATTTAATTCTCTTTTTTTTTTTTACATCTAGACTCTAGACCGTCTCCTATACTTATACGTAGGCCTAGATCTATATTGTACTAAAAAAAAGAATTTATAATTTTTAAATTAAAAAAAACACTATAAAAATTATTAAATAGTATATATGTAGGTTACAATACATGTACTAGTCTAATGTAATTCAAAGACACCAAGACGGCAAGTAGCTATTAAGTAATGCGGTCACATTAAAAAAAAACATGAAAGAAGAAACTATATTACGGTACTATTAGATTCTGCCCCAGTCAGCCATAAAACTTGTCACTTTTTTTATTACTTCAACGTGTATAGCCTAGAGCTATTCATTGTAATTAAAAGATGGTAACTTTACAAAATGAAAGAAGCGTACTATCCTCTTAGATCTACTGACCAAAGGTAATAAAACTGGTATATTTTTAACGCTTCAACGTGTTCATCTCAGTGTCCAAACCACATGGCCACTTAACATTTAAATTCACACAGTCTAGTGAAGTATGTCATCTCAAGAGCAATTGGGCTTACCGACATTAGGTTTCGATTCGGACATTGTAAAAGTCAGCCGTAATCAAAAACCCCAAAGCGAGCCGATTCGGATTCCATGCAGGGAATCGCGGGCTAAAACCATTATGGCAAGATAAGGGCAAAACCCAATCGAGTCCATTTACGCGTTGTGGGGGCCCTAATGGACCTAATCTCAATGCGTTTTTTTCCAAATGGCTGTCATACGGGCATGTTTATAGGGTGAGGTCTTGCACCAGCCGGCCCCAGGAAAGCCATATGTCGAGCCTTTAACATAATCGTAAATGGCAACAAAATAAATGCAGCGAACCGCTTCACCTACCTAGGCAGCACACTGCCTCAGGGTGCCACCAATGACGACGAAATGACCTCCGAATCTCAAAAGCCAGTGCAACTTTTGGCAGACTGTGTCAGTGTCTGGAACAGCGAAGGGCCATCCGCACCCAAACAAAAATAAAAGTATAGGCCTATAATAGATCAGTCGTGCTCCCCATGCGAGACCTGGACATAGTTTACCGACACCATGCTAGGTTACTGAAACATTTCCACACAACAAATCTGAGGAAAATACTAGATCTCTAGTCATCAAATAACAGGACAAAATCCCTGACACTGAAGCGCTTGCCAAGGCAGGCCTATCACAAGCTTACACACATGTTTATATGATGCAGTGATAACTACGCTGGGCGGGGGCATGTTGTACGCATGCCAGACCATCGGCTCCCAAAGAGGCTCTTCTAAGGTGAGCTAAAATACGTACAGCGAGCCCACTGCTGTACAAAAAAAAAAGCGCTATAAGGACACGCTTAAATCTGCTTTCAAAGCGTTTGATGTCGATATCGACTAATTGGAGATGTACACCAATGACCGAGCATCATGGCGCTCATTAAGATAAGATTTCTTTAATGATCCAAATAAATAAAAATTTGTCTTGATTAGGCCTACAGATGTCTTGTCTTTCAGCATATTTTAAACAATTAAAAAAAACTATTTGTCCTCATGCACGCACGCACACTTTCACTCAAAAAGGCGCTGAAACTTGCGAAAGCAACAGGCAAAGAGCTGCTAAGTCCAGGAGGCAAGACCAGAAAAGACCACAAACAAGTTTATTCAAATTATAATAAGCCCTAACCATCAATATCCACAACAACTAAATAAATCCATCGTCTACCAACGCCATTTCTAACTAAATAAATTATCATCTCTACCAACTCTTAATGCACATACTACAAAATCATAATTTAAATCTTCTCATCACTTGACACACTAACTAATATCTAACCAAGAAAATATAACAACAGATCTAGCAATTTATAACATCTAACTTAAAATTAAAACCAACATATAACAAGAGACTAGCAGTATATACAAGGACCTAGCAATTTCTAACATCTAACTTGAAAATAATATGTAGGGGAACCTGGGGTAAAACGAGATACTTAAGGGAAAAAAACCTGTCGTATCAAAGATAACATTGACATGTAAACGACATTCTGTGTACTGAACAAGCAAGTAGTGGACAACAATGTCACAACAAAAAAATATGAGATTTGTTAGTTTCAACAGAGACACAAATGATTTGTTGGGCTAACCGTATTTTCCCGTTTTGCCCCATGCCTGGGGTAAAACGAGACATACGCTGGGAATATGCTAAATCAAATGTCAGTCGTCGCAGAGTTCACAAACGAAAACTGGGGCTATGTTTCTTTCATCCAGACCTGCACAGCTGTAGTGTGCCCGCCTGTTACAGTCACCTTGACAGGCTACCCAGTTTTCTGCACTCTCAGAGTAGGGGAACCTGGGGTAAAACGAGATACTTAAGGGAAAAAACCCTGTCGTATCAAAGATAACATTGACATGTAAACGACATTCTGTGTACAGAACAAGCAAATGGTGGACAATAATGACACAACAAAAAAAAAGATGAGATTTCTTTGTTTCAAAAGAAACACAAATGATTTATTGAGTTAACCGGATTTTCCCATTTTGCCCCATTGTTTTGTCCTGTTTTACCCCAACATAACCTTGTTCACAAAGCCTGCAAACCACACACTGCCCTGCTTAAGTAGGTCAAACTTAGATATCTATTACCATTGCCCACATAAATATATATCAGAATGTTAATTCTTGTTTGACAAATCTGTATTTTTTTCTTAATGAACACATTTGCATCGTAACCATAAAAATAGATCAAAATATTTAAAATTGAAATATTTGCCTCTCACTGACGCACGAAGCTCAGCCAAACAAAATGGATTTTGCCGGCAATGCAGTATCACGTTATCTCTTTAATAGACTCATTTCTAAAGCGCTCCGACTTTCGGTTTTTCAGTAATTTGTGTGTCTCGTTTTACCCCGCTATCCCATTTTACCCCAGTTTCCCCTACATAAAGACCAACATGGTAGGTTTTATCCGACGAGAGATGCAACGCTGGGCCACACACTGCTTATTTACTGCTGACCAGAAGGGGATTAAATAGCCCTCTAGGGTGAATCGACAACTATTACTGAATTACCGACCAATCCGATTCAAATAGGATTAAATAACAGACCAATCAGAACCAGGCAAGGTGACCAGGCGCTCAAAAATAATTTGTAACAAATGTGCTTTATATTACAAGTAGGGTCTAAAACGAAGACCTCTAAATATATAAACAACTTAATTAAACTAAACTATATCTATTTAAAAACCACAGTACATTTCCTACTAATTACTAATACCCATCTTCCCTCACAATAATCGTTAACAAAGTTATTTACCCAAAACAGATAAGTTTTGGTACAAAATTTAGTAATTAACAAAGAAAATATAGCAAAAAAAACACACAATCATACACCGTAGACTGGTATAGTAAAAAAACAAAAATACAACGTAAACTGGTCACCAGTTCACATTAAAAAAAAAAAAAGATTTCCCCACATGCTGACATGCTGGACACAGACAAACAGACCGATAAACGTAGGTTGCCAAATCCTTGGACTTCAAAAGAAAGACACAGCGAGACAAAAAATGATGACATATTTAGTATTTCATTTTAATTTTCCGAGTTTTTAACCCGCAATCAGTTCAATTTTATTACAGGAGCTGCCATAATTGTCTATTGGTAAAACTGACCTAAAGATAGTCTTTAGTACTTTAGTCTTGTTCAAACTTAAAAAGGCTTTACATTTAATGTAGACTGAAAAGCAACTTACATTTAATAGTAAAGTAAATTACCCGTCGGACCGAATTGAGACATAGGGCCGATGAAGCAGCGTTCACCAGTTTCTGTGGCCACGGAATACTAGGGCTGTTGTGTGGCCAGCACTATGCACAGTTGCCTTTACTTTACCCCAACTATGGCCAGGTACCCATCAGAGCTGGGTAGACTCAGGGACCAGGATTCGAACCCGGGATTCGGTATGCTTGGTTCTTGCCCGGACGTCTGGCAACCCTAGATAGATGTGTCTGGGATTTTATTTATATTATACAAATATAATTTTAATGTGTTTTCAATATTGAACATCCACTGATTGATAGAGCTAGGCCTCTGCTAGGCCTATTAAAATTATATAAGTTTAAATTCATGATGTTTCACAACCTTTTAAAAATCAACGAGTTATTATTTTTAAAAATAGATTTCGACAGGTTCTTAGTAGGAACGGTTCTTCCTATTAACTTCCTTTGCCCTGGGGTGGGAACCGAAAACTGGTTTAAAATCGGATTTCTAGAACCCAAAATCGGTTTTGCGAAACCCATTTTAATATCCCTAACATGCCTAACACAGACCACGGATGAGCACAGGGCCGTATATTTAGGATTGTGAGGCTCTGTTCCCAAATTTATGTGGGGGCCCCTCGTGACCTTGTCCCTGCCTTCCGACATTGCTGTGTAATAATAATGGTTATTTATAAAGCGCTTCTATTCTTCTATCCATGCTATTTTAGCATGCTCAGTGCCCTCTAGACTAGAAGATTATTACGTCGACTAGGCATAAAACTCACGCAGGGCGACAGGGCTCGGTCGGCGGCAGAGATAGAACCCGAGACGTGTCGGTTAACAGTCCGTGAACTAACCGCAGGACCAACCGGTATCACAAATGATGATAAATGATAACCAGTCACTCACTGCCTGACTCTTACTGCAAATTTGGCAAGAAAATTAGCAGTTCACTTCATTTAACTTCAGTTGCTCGATTGAACACCCATACATGAACAACCATGTATAAGGCCTTTATTGCTTGGTCTTGTCCATCGCTTTCGATGAGGACCATATCCTTTGTCAGAGTCAGAAATGCTTCCTTGTGGGTTCGAAGATGGCTGGTGAGGCCTATTCTTGCCCGAAAGTGATGAAATGACAATAAATTGACGAGGATGACGCGTGAATTGGATTTAAGTGAGGAAGAGTTGCGCAGCGTCATCCTCACTCTCTCATCTAGGCCCAACTTTGTCCAGTGGCAAGACATGGTCAAGACAACTGGGGTAGAGACTGGATGCAGTGGATGACCAGGGCATTCTTCGTGTCATGCCGTGCTCTTTGCGTTTCACCACACATTGCTGGGATCGCCTTTCAGCCCGTTGATCACCTAGTGATTCCTCCTCGCTGTCCGTCGAATTCCAGCCTTCACATGCATAGGCGACAAGCCTGAGTCACCTTGGTTTTAAGGCCCTTTTGGACCTTTGGTTACCCTCATTTGGTTTGGCCGGCCATTCGAAGCCGTTTTCCGGGTTGTGGCCACTGCGCATGCTACAACTACTTGGAGCCATATATGAGAGCTGGGAGCCTAGTGCCACTAGTGGGGACCAAAGGTGGGCGAAACTGTTCCCAGGGGAACACGACATGTCTTCCACACCAGAGGTGTTACCCTCTCAAAGCACCCCATACACACCCCAAGGCCTATGTATTGTGACAATGTCAGTTAACAATCAAATGCGATTTCTCATTCGCAGTATTTGTTGCAGTTTGCTAGTTCAGTTCAGTCTCTAGCTGACTGTTCCTGACAGTTACTGGTCTGTCTTATAATTATTGATTTACAAAAAAAAAAAAAAAGTTTTTTTTTTTTTTACTTGGGTTTTATTAAAGGAGCAGTGAGTAGTATAGTAGGGTCTTTTCGGTTAGGATTTGTGGCGCGCGCCACAACCGGAAGTGACCCCGTGACCTTTGACCTTTGACCCGGAAGTGCCCTTTGACCCCGTTATCGGAAGTGACCCTACCGGAAGTGACGTCATCCAATATGGCGTCTACTCGTGTCGTTACACGACCGACCGTGACCTAGTGACCTAGTGACCCCGTCACAGGAAGTGACCCCTACTGGAAGTGACGTCATCCAAGATGGCGTCTCGTCGTGTTGTTACACGTTCGGCCGTGACCTAGTGCCCTTTTGACCTAGTGACCTTTTGACCGCGCGGTTATTTTGTGGTATTACACGTGCTTTGAGCACGTGCTTTAATTAAAGATGGCGGAACCAAGATGGCGTCTTGTCGTGTTGTTAACACGTGTTATTAAATTATTATTTTGTGTGATCTTATCACACGTGGTTTAATTATTACACGTGATTTGTTCACGTGCTTTCATTATAGTATTACACGTGATTTAGCACGTGGTTTAAGTATTACACTAATTAAATATATCCACAACAGTACGACATATAGATAAAAACAAAAATAGGTTTAACGTTATATATGAGTTTTATTCATAGTATTATATAGGCATAGCACTATTGTAGACAGTGCTTCTTTTATTTACAACAATTATTTGTATCGATTATTCGATTATTGTATTTACAGCAAACAAAAAGTTTATTTATAATAATATATACATACAATAGCAATCAAACAATTTCATTTATTAATAATAATATCATGGAAATAAACAAGTTTATTTGTAATATACATATATACAATACATAATCCAATACATATATACAATAGCAATACATAACCCAATACATATATACAGTATAATGTATGTTCGTCAGAAGACAATTTTTATTTAGCAACAGAATGTTTTACACAGTCCAATGTCTGTCAATGTCGGCCCCTAAGTGTAGTCTGTGTGTATGCCCTAGACACTCCAAAACTAATTAAATGTCTAGTGGTATGGTTGTAAATGCGTCTGCTTGTACTTGTCTTTTGATATAGAAATATGAAAGTGAACTGCGGTGTTGTGTGTATGTAAAGACTGCGTTTTGATGTGTTTTGAATCCTATATTTGTACCACCCCCCGCTTTTTGTGTGTTGAGTACATGCATGAAGTGTGTGATGTCTAATGGGTTGTGATGTTTCGACAAACCTTTCGTGGATGTTTTATTATTTGTGTTATTCTCGCCGAAGCAGTGGTAAGTTTTGCTGCATAGCGAGACCATACCCACCCCTTCATACTCTAATTTAAACAACCCCGGTGTTCTCTTTTCATAAAGTTTCCTAGCCCTACACTGCTGACAATTTACAGTACCCTTATCACTGCCAAACAGCTCTTTGTGTTTTTCGCAAAATTCAGAGGGGAACCAGTTGTCGTGTTCTTTGTAAAAGTCCTGTCTTTTGTTGGGTCTAACAACATCAGTCAAGTCAGGGGCACTAAGCGCTAAATATAAACTGTCCGTATCCATCTCACAGAGTTGAAAGTCGGCCCTCTCAATGTACGTATCTAGGAAATCATAATAAAAGGCTAACATCCTAAGCTTCGCGTATTGATAAACGAAAAAACCTATCTGAAGAGGGAGATCCCAATTTATATTTTTCTTTAACATCTCTACTTCAAAAATGTCCGCGTCGCCTAGCTTTGTCATTTTTTTAAAGAGCGGACTATTTACTAATTTACCAGTCGCGTCACCGCAGCAATAAGACATGTCCGCGTGTTTTGATTTGTTTGTCAGTGTCTTGCCGTACGCCGCGTTTCCTAACAATTTCATCGTCTCGCTAGTTATCGTGTAATTAGGGTCGCTATCGCCTTTGCGTCGCGCGTCAGACACCTTTTCCCCAAAGGACTTGAAACATGCATTAGGATTATACTCTACTATCTGATAAATTTTGGTTACCTCCAACCCATGTTCTAAATACCACTTTACTAAAGGTGTCGCTAATAAAATCTTTTCCCCTTTATACGAACCTACTAACGTCCGTCGGGCGGACGTCAAGAGCTTGTTTTGCTCTGCGTACTCGCGCATGAAAGGGCCGATGTCGTCTCTACCAACAGTTGTGTTTTTAAAAATAGGTGTCATCTCACTGAAATGGTCTTTCAAATGGTCAGGAACGTTAAGGTCAGCCTCAATCAGTCCAAAAAACGTCTCATTTTTAACAGCATCGAGGATCTGTTTTTCTGTCATGGGGCCTTTGAATTTATTATATGTCGGGGCAACGAGACTCGTCGAAAACGTCTTGAAGTCAGCTACAAAATCTTTCACACTAGGATCAGTCTTTTTACATTGTTTCCACTCACACTCCCACATTTCCACTAGATTAACTTTAATTGTCTCCCTCAAGTACGTACTTATTTCTTCTGTCTTCGCAAACAACTCTGTGAGAGGTTTGTCATTTTTGGGATTAACGTCTCTATCTTTGGTAATAGGGCACTCTGGTCGATGTCCATGAAACAGGCAGCCATGAAACTGATATACTGTCCTAGTCTTCGCGTCCCACCCATCTACTCTAATGTACCTATTTCCTAAGCGCATTTCTCCATTTGTGTCCTCTGTCTTTAGTGTCCTTTTTGTCGTATGGGAAACCCACGCTAGCCATTCCCTACACTGCTGTCCATAAAAATCTTGTTTACGCGGTTTAAAACTATCCTCACTCTTTCTAATAATGGGACGATAGGTGGGCATTTTTTGCATAAGTGCCCATAAATATAGGGCATTGGCATCAAAGCCTTTGATCCCCTGGACCGGCTTGTTCCCATTCCCTCTAACATAAGTTTTACCCTTCTCATGGTACCTATGAAATATTATAGCCGGTCCCCCAACTATATTATTCCTGATGGTTGTATGTAAATCTCTATCACGTTTAGCACATAAAGAAAAGTGAACCCCATCTGGAATTGTCCTAAAAAGATAGTTTAGAGTTATCCCAGGGACGGAAACGGCTTGTTTAAAAATATCGACCCCTAGATCCTTGTAAAAACTAACTTGTCTTTCTAACGCTTGGATAAATGGAACCACGTCTTTGTCGTTATACCATACTAGAAAATCCCTTAACGTTTTCATGCCCTTTTCCACCCAGATACTTTGACAATAGGCATATTCGTCTTCTGAAATGTTACTGTTCTTAAGGGATGAAAAGAAAGCACTATGTGGGGGCAAACTAGTCTCGCCTAGTACTCCTAGGTTCCTAACATACTCATACGGAAAATGTCCTTTTGTTTCCTTAATGTCATAGGCGGCTAGGTACTTACTATAGCTAAACCCCGGGGCTAGATAGTTAACAATGTCTAAAAACTTTAAGTCATCTGTCGCTACGCACATAAAGTTATTATTCCTCTTAATGACAAAATTAAAGGGGGACTGTTTGTCAAAGTCAGTCGGTTCATCTGTCGCTATATAGGGAACACCACCCGCTTCTTCTTCTAACCCCTCTTTGTCTTCTAACCCCTCGTCCCTGTCTTCTTCAACGGTCGTCCCACCCACCTTTCCCCCCACTTTCTGAGATCCCACAAAATACTTTATAAAATAAGGTTTAATTAAATTAAAATCATATTTTCCTGAATTAAATCCTATCACTGGCAGCTGTTGTAAGTAACCCTCTAATCTAGCCCAGAGTTTACCAATCATCCCAGCCCCCTCCCCTTCTTCACCCCCTGCTTTCTTACTAGCCTGGTTAATCAATTTACCTAATTCCTTAAAAACCCATTCAAACTTGTCTTCTAAAATTTCAAAAGCTGCCTCACTTATATCTTGTAGTTTTTTTAGTGCCCTATTAACCAAATCTTGTTCATTTCCGGTTGAAATAAAGCAGAATGGTCCTTCTTGGCCAGGGACATTTGAGGCGATAGAGCAGGATAAGGGTACATGCTTTGCTACTAAATTAGTTACGTTCCCTACCAGACGAGCTTCCGAGTCATCAAAGTAGCACTCGAAGTCGAACGTTGCTCTATAGGGATACACATAATTGATATCGACATCAATGCCTTGTGCTGCTAATCCCTCCCAAATGGTCTCTTGCAGTCTATACATGCCACCCTTATATCTATCTTTCGGTTTCCCACCCTCACATGTCTTTTCGTGCCTATTTAATAGTTTTAATAGCGGCCACAATTTCCCGCATTTAGCACATGAGAACGCATGCCCCACAGCATCAATATCAGAAATGTACATGAAATGCTGTTTAAAAAGTAACAGGTACATGGTCTCATTAAAGCTAGTCCCACCCCGGAGTTTTGGTATAATTTTCTCTTTCTCATTAAATTCAAATACATCTATATTAACCCTAAAACACTGTTCTAAATCTGGTATCTCTTTTAAACTAACCCCACTAAACCCATTCGAGGTCTCTACACCCCGATAGACTTGCCACTGCATCAACAATTGTTTTGTTTGTGTCCTAAGGTCTGTAATGGGGTGTCCTCTGAATGCAGCTAAACAGCGAAAGAAACAAAGATTGTCTGTATATGGTTTTGAACTTGAGTCGAATTGTAAAATTTTTATGGCCCTATTATGTTTAATGAAATTAGGTATGTCTGTGAGAGTGCAGCCTATAGGAAAGTCTTGAAGGGGGTATATGTAGAAGGTCGTAGCTGGAATACTCTCTACCTGAATATTAGTATTGGGTCTGTTTTGAAGTCCTATGTCTAAAATGTCTGTTTCATTTAAGTGTTCTAGGAATGAGTGAAAATCATGTATATTATTAATTAGTCTTGGAGTGTCTAAGGCAGTTGCGTTGTTAACTGAGCTATGAAAGAAACGAAGTTCATTTGTCTCCTTATGTCTTAAAATGAGATGGTGACTGTAATTTATTTTGTATCGTTTTGTTTGTTGTGTGAATAGCTGGTCTGTTAGTCGTGTCTGCCAGTCAATGGGATGTTTACTTAAGGGACTATGGAAATAATTATAGGTTGAAATGTGCTTATGGATGTTATGGTGCGTTTGTAGAGCAGTCCAATGATCGATATACGTAGCCCTTATGTCTTGTGGCAAATGATCTAACAAGTCAAGTTCGTCTTGAATGTCCATTAAATCAATGTCATTATGTTGGCTGTCTAATACGGTAAGGTCTAATAATTGTCTTTTGGTTGTTTGCTTTAAATCATTAATTGCCTTCCTTTTTTGTGTAGTTGTTGTCTCTGTAGATGTGGACGCTGTTGGTGTTGTCTCTGCTGCTGTTGTTGTCTCTGCCGATGTTGTTGTCTCTGCCGCTGTTGGTGTGGTTGTTTCTGATACACCAACTGTGGAAAATATATAAAGACAATTATAACATTATAATATATTAAACAATTATAAGTTGTTTTTATGTAACTTCTTAATAAACACACCAATACATATAAGTTAAAAATATTTATAACATACCAGCAACAGTCTGTGCATGGGTCTTCGTATGTCTTTTTAATGCATCGGCTCTGGTGTAGACACGGCCACAAATATCACAAGTATGTCGCGTTCTATCGTGGACTGAATCTGTATGTCGCTTTAAATCACTATTCTTGGTGAACACACGCGTACACAAAGTACATGCAAATGTTTTGCGTGCTTCCATCTGTATATAATTATAGAAAAAACTACATTGTATATCTATATAACTGTATAAAGATAGATTATAAAGTTTGAATGAAAGACATATCCAAGGGTAAATATTTTTCTTACCGTCTGTAGTAAAGAATTTCTCTACATTTTTTCAATCAGACTAATATTTACGTTTAAAATACTCGACAATAAAAAAAAATAATTTTTTTTTTCCCAATGTTTAGGGTAGGCAATCTCCCCTTAAAAATATTTTTTACAATGAGACTAATATTTTAAAGTGTTTAAAAAAATACTTACTCTTCAACCAAAAATACTTTAATACACACAATACACGCTGGGGATACATATGTAAATGTATTAAACATAAACAACTTATAAAGAGAGAATGCAAAATGGTTTTATTCTATGAAACAATTATATTTATTTTCAAAATATTAAAAACTCACTTACTTTATTGTTAAGTACTGATAAGCCGCTATTTAAAATATTTTAATGCATTTAAAAAATACACAATTAAAAAATTAAATAATTTTTTCAATGTTTAGGGTGGTCAACACCCCCTTAAAAATATTTTTACAATGAGACTAATATTTTAATACATTTAAAAAATACGTACTCTTCAAGCAACAATACTTTTATATTAGAATAAAGTTCTGTTACAAGGAATGTATGCCCTGGGGATAAATATAAAATGTATTAAACAGAAATAAATTATAGAGAGAGAACGCAAAATGGTTTTATTCTATGAAAGTATTTTCAAAATATTAAAAACTCACTTTTTATCGCTTGGAAAAAGTTGGTCAGCCGTTAGACAGGTCTTCGCAGAGCTGCTAGGCAAAGTGTGAAGGAAATAAACTACCGAGCTGTATTTATACACACCAAACACACATGCATTAACGCACCTGTTCGTGAGTAAAGCTATAATCACACATTCCCAAGAGCAGGGTAATGGCTTCCCCGTTCAGGTGGTCCATTAGCGTGCCATGTAATTAATGGTTTCCCTGTCCAGATGGTCCCTTATCGTGTCATGCGCGCTGCGCAAGGTAATTAATGGCTTCCCTGTCCAGGTGGTCCCTTATCGTGTCATGCGCGCTGCGCAAGGCAATTAATGGCTTCCCTGTCCAGGTGGTCCATTAGCGTGTCATGTAATTAATGGCTTCTCTGTCCAGATGGTCCCTTATCGTGTCATGCGCACTGCGCAAGGCAATTAATGGCTTCCCTGTCCAGATTTGATCGATAAGCCAAAACCCATTAGTGCAACAATGTTGACCTTAGTGTACTAAAACCCATTAGTGCAAAAATGTCAGTAGCCACGTGGACTAAAAAAAGATTTAATTGATAAGCAAAACCCATTAGTGCAAAAAGTTGACCTTTAGCCCTGCACTAAGTGCCTTAGTGCAACAGCTGGCGAACTAAAAATGTCTGAATTGTTACATCATCGTGTCGAGCCAGATGCCGTAGCCGAGATTCAGGTTGGTAGATAAGTAAATTTTTGACCAGTGCAATGAGTAAAATGCACTTAGCCAAGTGCAACTAATGGAAACTGACCATAGGGCCAGTCAAATCCAATTACCTGTACACCGAAACTCTCAGCCTATGCTTAATATACGTAACCAGAAGTAATGTTTAAATGGGTTTAGACAGTGTTGGCTTTTAAGATGATACTGATAAATACAGGTGTGGTCAAAATACGATATATATAGTCCGAGTCAGATTGCTAAATTTCACTTGTTCTAGTATCGTAAATCAACCCTTGTTCCAGAATTCCAGTCTACAACTAGTTCAATGGCCTGTTGCTATATACAGAAATATGTAAGTATTTTTGTTTTTATATCACATGTTAACTTAATTCGTTATATAGATAGCTGTACAGAAAGGTATATAATCAACTAGACATATAAGCAGCTAGATAGCTAAAAAGATATATAATCAACTAGATATATAAACAGCTAGATAGATAAAAAGATATATAAACAGCTAGATAGCTAGATAGGTGTACAGACAGGTATATAGATAGCTAAAAAGCTATATAAACAGCCTAGATAGCTAAAAAGATATATAAACAGATAGACAGGTATATAAACAGCTAAATAGACAGGTAATTGGATAGATAGACATTAAAATATATTCAATACATTTTTTCTAACATCATTGTACTCAGTGTAAAACATTACACATAGAGAGAGAGAGAGAGAGAGAGAGAGAGAGAGAGAGAGAGAGAGAGAGAGAGAGAGAGAGAGGCAGAGAGTGGGAGAGAGAGAGAGAGAGAGAGAGAGAGGCAGAGAGTGAGAGAGAGAGAGAGAGAGAGAGAGAGAGAGAAAGAATGAACGAGGGTGGGAGATAAACAAATAGATAAATATATTATCTACATAAATACTAATTCAACTATATATTCTGTTCATAGTTTAGTTTGCATTTACTTTATTTATAAATCTAAGCCAAATGATTCCAACAAATGCTTAATAAAACATTCTTTATAACACAACGCGTGTATTCCACAGGTGTGTTTGCCTGTGTGTGTGTGTGTGTGTGCGAATCTTTCACTGACCATCGTCCGTAGATTTAGCCAATGTGTGTGTGTGTTTTTTCCCCCAGACCAGTATACCAGAGATTCAATGAAGCGCGCAGCGGGAAGTCCACCACAGCCTCCCCGCTCACTAAAGAGTCTGTAATTTTTTTCCCCTAACTGTGTGTGTGTGTGCGAATCTTTCACTGACCAGCGTCCGTGGATTTAACAATGTGTGTGTGTGTTTTTTCCCCTGACTGTGTGTGTGTGTGTGTGCAATTAGCAAGCCGTGTCTGTGGTAAACCAAAGATCCCCCACCCTCCCCGCTCTTTACAAGAGCCCTGTATTTTTTCCCCTGCCCAGCACAAATGCAATCTATAACACCTGTTCATCGCGCGTATGTCTGATCGTGTGTGTGTGTGTGTGTGTATGTATGTGTAGAGCTGGTTGTGTGTTTGGTTCCAGAATGCTAGGTTGCAGCTTGCACTACGTATGCTAGTACATACATTAGTTTTCAATAAAAACAATAATTATTATTAATTTTTAATATTATTAATTACAAAAGCGGAGAGGGAGAGTGCCCGCACGTATGGCTGCTTGTGTGTGTGTGTGTGTGTGTGCGCGCGCGCGTGTGTGTGTGTGTGTATGTGTGTGCTAGACTGACATAGCGAGTTTATTCTTACTGTACACCCTTGAAGATTTAACATGCTTACAATGTATATATATATATTACTATTATTACCGTATTTATTTCAGATATTGTCACCACTAACAAAATAACAGAATCAATTTTGTGTGTAAGTTCTTTTATTTACGCTTTTGAAAATATAATAATACTTATAATACACAATGTTTACATTTAAACTATTTCACGAATAATACACATTTTATAATACTCTTTTAATTAGAAATTGATGTTTACATTTAAATAGTACATATACAGAATTATATAATGTTTAAGTGAATATAATACATACAATAATATACATTTAAATAGAAATTGATGGTTACATTTAAATAATACATATACAGAATTATATAATGTTTACGTGAATATAAGACATACAATATTATACATTTAAATAATATACATTTAAATAGAAATTGATGTTTACATTTAAATAATACATATACAGAATTATATAATGTTTACGTGAATATAATACATACAATAATATACATTTAATAATATACATTAAAAAAAAACATATACATACAACATTAAACTAAAAAATATGTTAGCACTAAGTTCTGTGTGATTGTTCTAGTTTTTCAAATGCTTGAAGAATATCATCTTTTAGCAAAATTAAATTTAAAAACCCTTCTTTTGTTAACACCAGGGCGCTCGGTGAAGGCATTAAATTATCTCTTTTCCCGTGATAAGATCGCAAATGTAGCCTTGGTTTATTCATGAATAATGAGACACAAGCCATTTTCGAGTCTGTCTGGTTTTTGTCTCCCTTGACTACCCCAGCCGGTCTCGTTGCAAAAACCCATGAATCAGCCATCTTGAAATAAAACGTCTAAATCAGATCGTTTAGTTAATCTTTTCACAATTCTTAAAATTATAATGTCGTTAAGATATTGTCTTTGTGCTGAATTTGAAAATGGGTATAGCACTCTTTGTAGACTGAACCCACGGGCCTTTGCTAGTATGAAATAAACTGCGTACAATCCACACGTTTTAGAAACAATTGTCTGTAAATGCCGGGTATTATATAGCAGTGGTCTTGTTGAATTGTTGTTAATAAACTCTACAATCTCAGAAGACCGTGGTCCAAACCCAAAACTATCGAAGTACGTAAATTGTCCAAGTCCGTTGTAAAACAGAGAAACCCAGTGCGACCCAATTTCGACTTGTTTGTCTAGATTTATGATAAATCCCGAGGCTTTGTCAGCAGCGAGGCAGGCTGGAAGTTGATCACATGCTAAGACGAGGGTGAGTGAGAGTCGGCGTGCAAAGGCATCAGAATCAAGTATGGCTTGTAGGTGGTGTGTGTTCATTCTGAAGGGTTGGCGGGTTAATAACAGTGTTTAGGCTGTATAGTCTGTTAATATTTGCCTCGTTTTAGAGATTTCAAGTATAGAATCTTGTTCGGCATATATGATGAGTTGAATCGGTTCCTTTGTAACTGTTGCAAACTTTAATTCAATGGATATAGGGCCACTTTTAACCATCTCAAGTTGATTCCCATCTAATAGACTGGGAGTTAAGTCGAATGCCATGAGGCTATTACCTTTCCGGAAGTCATTTATTGATATTGAGTTTCCCGCATCTCTTCCTATATAGCCCAGGGCTAAATTGGTTTCGAAAAAGGCGCGCACAACTTGATTTTTGTCGAATGACATCACCAATGGTTTGGAAAAAGATTTACCATCCACTGTTACGTTCAAATAAGATAAATCAAAATGTTCGAAATTAAAGGGGTTTAAGCCATAAGCGCCATTGAACGCTGAAGCCTTAACTAGTCCAATAACTATCCGGGTGGGTGTCTGACTAAGAAACAGATTATCTTGATGATGCGATAACATTCCTTTTGGAATACAACAGGTCTTTATCACAACTCGTTTAAATGGATATTTGGCATTCATTCTTTGTAATGCTTTTTCATGCGCTAATGAAATGGCTGGGTTTAATTTTGCTTTTCTGACCAGTAATTTGGCATACGTGATTACCGATTTGTAACCAAGTTCAGGTTTGGAAGTCAAAAGGTTAAATGTGTCTTTTGATGGGGACAGTTTTATTTTTACATCGACTCCATTTAAAAGGTAACGGTCTTGAACACAAATATCTGTATGCAGACGACCCATTAAGTCAATTTCAGTACTGTTTGCGACAATTTCCTTACGGGTTTTGAAACCACTATTAGTATCGTTGAAATCGTTGAAAAAAGAGGGTGAATCTTTGTAGTACAGCGCTGCCGTTAGAGGTCCTTGTTTGGCATCTAGTCCGTGATTTAACGTTGCTTCAATATAAGCACGGTAGGGATACGTATTTTCAGATGGTGAAATAAGTGTGTCATTGAGCGCTATGTCAACTTGACTAAATAAACCGTGTAAGAAATAATTTACAGGACCTACGTTAGCGTCGTCAGGTAAATTAGTGCCGTCTGGTAACGTTACTTTGACACGGATATGAATAAAGGTGTTGAACAAATCTAAATAATCCTCACTGTTTCCAGAGATTGAAAATTCTATAGGGGCCCCGCCGGCCAGTGAGGCTAGAGGATGTATCTCAACAAACTGACCATCTTCCACAGCTGTTTGTGTTGGTGGTCCGCTAAACAAATCCAAACCAGAATGTAAACATTCACAAGAACTGGGGTGTAGCAAAGACATTGTTTAGTCAAAAATATCAAAATGTTTACGGTGTTGATTGTTCTTGCGCTGGGTCTTCTTATGAGACGTGCCTGGTCTGTGAGCTGTTTTTATCTGTTTACCGCGAGGTTGGCCCGGCGGTGCACCACGTCGTCTCTTTCTAAAACCACTTCCGGACTGACTTATATGATTGACTGCGCCTTGTAGTAAACGCTTACCCGCTTCTTTCGAGTGTTCTCTAAATGACTCTCCCACGTTTCTACCAGATAATGCGTCGTTCGCGACTTGCAAGCCCGTGTTTACACCCTCTTTAAGTAGGGCTTTGCCGCCTGTCTTTAACCATGGAAGCACCATTCGTCCTAGTCCACTAAAAAAAGAGCCAATCCCATGTCCTCCCTGATTCCGACCTCCAATAAAAACAGGAAGTCCTTGTCCGCCTTGGTTACAATAAAAATCTTCGTATAATTTGGGATTGCGCTGTAATACTGTATGTCTCACCATGATTATTCTAGGTCAAAATGTCTCCGTGTTCTAAAATGGAGTGTCAACACGGACGTCCCACTCGTAAATGGAATAGGTTGTCCTAGCGCATCCGTTAAAAGTATTTCCACTGTGTCGAAGGAAAAACGACTCAGGGGTATGTAGTGTGGTTTGTCGTAAATCCGAAAAACAGAAAGCGGTCTTTTATCGATGATAGGTACAGTTCGTAGTAATGGGACTAACACATCTCCCACCACTCTCGAGGCGACTAAATCACAATAGACGAATACCGTCTTTATATTGGTATCGATCTCTTGATCACCAATATTACTGGTTAGTTTTTGTGCTCCGTTAAAATATCCAAGAAAATTAGTCAATTTATCACTAAGGATAATTACATCACCTGGTTCGTTTACTTTTATAACAACTTTCTTTAAGGGCTTGTCACAGTCAGTCGTAATAATTCTGACTTTTCCATCCCGTATTTCTTCTTTTAATGTTAGTTTTTCCAATGTTTCGATAATTTTGTCTACAGAGTGAAATTTCCCAGGTGGAATGGTAAGGATTAAACGTGATTTCGGTTCTTCGCCGTCCTTGTTCGAGTCATACTGTACCCACAATTCATTTTCTTCGATAAGACAATAACGGTTCGGAAATTGTATCTCGACCAAACCAACTTCATAATTCGCTGTGATATCAATCGTCTGTGGTAGTTTGACAAAAAAGTGATCTGCCTTGTTATTTGGAAAAAGTTTTGGGGAAGAGTTGCTTGGTAGTGTTATATAAAAACTCATTGTGAATCTTTTATTCTTGAAAGCTTGGGGTTAGGTAGTATGTATCCTAAGCAGCTGGATAATAAGACGACCCACAATTTTTCCTCCTGTTCGTTTCCGACACCACGTGAGAGATTGAACAACGCCACGAAGATGACTGTGTATATAACGATCATTTGTGAAATGAATACGGCACCTGGTCTTACTTTTATTTTACCCAACCAGGTCACGAGGGTGGATGCGAATGATGATCCGGACGTAGAGGAGACGGGTCTGTCAGATTCAATTGTTGCATCGCGATATATGGCTGGTTCCATCGCTAGTCTTTATATTTCGAAATGTTTTTGTCTGAGATCCAGCTATCGAATGACGAGTTGTAACCAAACCACTTGACTAAATACTCTTTTCCACCGCCGGCGCGTTGTCGTTCTTGTAATATGTTTTCGATCCTGTATATTTGTTTGTCTCCTACTTTTTGTAGTTCTTCTCTATAAAAAGAACCTTTTAGTTCTTCACCGGCATCATCTTTCAAAATGTAAACTATTGGCTTTGTTGTTGACTTGAGCCGACTGATTGTAAACAGCTCCTCTGTCCACGCAGGTGTGTAACCCTTTTTAAAATTTTGTCGGGCTTGTGCGATTCTGACCCGGTCACCTTCTTCAAACCCTTTTCGCCGTGGGGTATTAACAGGGGCGTATAAGGTATTCCACACTTGTTCTTGATTTTCTAAAGTAACATTCACGGGCGCCATTTTAATGCTTCTGTGGAATGAGCTATTATAATTTTGAAGCAATTGATCTAGTACATCAATGTAACGAAGACTATTTGTTTTCGTAAAATAGCGCCACATTTTTTCTTTTAAGGTGCGATTGAATCGTTCTACGATAGCGGCCTTAATATCTTCGTTCTCCGTGGTGAAGAAATGCACACCCTCATCTTTGAGAAATTTTTGATAAGTCTTGTTGGTAAACTCGCTCCCTTTATCGGTTTGAATCTGAAGTGGATTCCGCTTTTCAAAAATTTGTCGTGTTGCCTCGACTAGTGCTTTAGCTGTTTTTGTCTTTATCGGGATGGCCCAAGCGAATTTACTAAATACATCCACACATGTCAGTATGTACGAAATCCCATTATTATATTTTCGTAGCCCTTGCATATCTATTAGATCAGCTTGAAATTGTTGGTTCATACCACCTGTTATAGTTGTTCGTCTTTGAAAACGCCGACGAATCGGTTTGTGTAATGTATACGTGTCCTGGTGACTTAACCATTCTTTAATTTCCTTTGTTTTAAATTTTGGATGTTTAAAAACACCACCGAAAGCGCCAGGACGAGCCGGTTCAAAATAATATCTGCGTAAGTTTACCACTCCTCCCATTGACCTTGTTTTGTACTTTTAGCTTTCCTAGTTCGCTTAGGTTGAGGTGGGGTTATTTTGTCTTTCTCTGTGTTTTTCTGTTTCTTACTTTTCTTTGTTGATTCGGGAATCACGATTGGTGTTTCTTCTTTTTTAGGTTCAACGTCTACTTTTTTAGGTTCAACGTCTAATTTTTGTTGTTGTTGGTCCGACGCTGTTGGTGTATTTGACTGTAGCGTTGCTTGAGGCTGAGGTTTCATATCTAATAATCCTAGTGGTTTTTGTTTGTACTCGCCAAGACGAAATGTATAGCGTTGTAGAATTTGTTGGTACTGTTTGACTTTGTCGCGCGGTGATAAATCTTCCCGCTCTAAGATCTGTTGCATTTGGTTATCCAAGTCTCTTAAATTATCGTTAAGTGTATCTGGTGGTACATATGTTTTTTGATTCATAGATTCCAATAGTCGTGGGTCAATCAAAACCATTTTCTTGGCCATCTTTTAGAAACCTAGAACACCTTTAAGAACACTTAGAACTGGTCCGAGTAACGCACCTATGAAACCACCGCGTTGAAGTATTTGCTTCCGCTTTTTTACGGATAGTTTCTTTTTGGTAAGTTCTCTTAGACTGGTTTTGTGTCGACGTAAACGAAGCTTCTGATGTTTTGTAAGTGGAACGTTCCCTTTTAATACATTGTGACAACACTCGCACAGTGTGTGTATGAGTTGGGGTGTGGCATTTTTCAAAATTGCCTTTATGGCAGGTGGCTTAGCCCGACATAAACACCTTAATAGTTCTCCCTGTCGTTTCGTCTTTTCAGACATTTATTTAGGTACGTAGACAACTTGTTTCTCGTAAGGAAATATATTACTCCGTAAGCGCAAGTGATCCGGTGTGTCTTGTCGAAGGTCGAGCAGTAAATAACCATGAGGGGTCGCTGTTGCATCTTTAAAACTTTCTTGTACATAAGAAACACGCCCAGGGTACATTTGTTTTGCCAAATTTGTAATCTGTGCTCCGTCGCGAGGATTTTTAAAGAGCACTATGTAATGTGAATTTAAACTGATGGTTCTTTGTTCTTTGTTTTTTCCAAACAAGTTTTGTACAATGTATAAAACACTGATATCTCGGTGATGACTCCCTTTAGTAAACAATTTAGTAATCCGATCATCGGTTTCGGCCATCAAATCATCTATGACAACCAGACGACGTTTCTTATCTCCGACCCCCCATTGTTCCATTTCAGGAAGACCTTCCACAAAATGAACACCTTTCATGGTCTCGTATATCGGTTGCCATTCGCCATAACACCAAATGATCTCTTCTGGTACAGGGTCCACCATATCAGATAGATGTGTCAGTAATTTGTTTACAAATACTGTTTTACCGCTACCGGTTGGTCCGGCTATAAGCGCTGTGAAGGGATGTTTCCACCTTGGATCCATTGTGAGAACTGGTATGTTTTAAGCAGTGTGATTCTATTTTTTATATTTTGCTAATATGTTTTTTTTCTCTCTCATAGAACCATGATCAATCAACGAAATATCGAGATAATCTGGCGCCGCCTACAGGACCCTCTGATTGGTTAATAATTTAACTGGGAAGTGATTTTGAAGAATGTCAATAAAATAATATATAACGTTAAACCTATTTTTGTTTTTATCTATATGTCGTACTGTTGTCGATATCTTTAGTTAGTGTAATACTTAAACCACGTGCTAAATCACGTGTAATACTATAATGAAAGCACGTGAACAAATCACGTGTAATAATTAAACCACGTGTGATAAGATCACACAAAATAATAATTTAATAACACGTGTTAACAACACGACAAGACGCCATCTTGGTTCCGCCATCTTTAATTAAAGCACGTGCTCAAAGCACGTGTAATACCACAAAATAACCGCGCGGTCAAAAGGTCACTAGGTCAAAAGGGCACTAGGTCACGGCCGAACGTGTAACAACACGACGAGACGCCATCTTGGATGACGTCACTTCCAGTAGGGGTCACTTCCTGTGACGGGGTCACTAGGTCACTAGGTCACGGTCGGTCGTGTAACGACACGAGTAGACGCCATATTGGATGACGTCACTTCCGGTAGGGTCACTTCCGATAACGGGGTCAAAGGGCACTTCCGGGTCAAAGGTCAAAGGTCACGGGGTCACTTCCGGTTGTGGCGCGCGCCACAAATCCTAACCGAAAAGACCCTACTATACTACTACTGCAGTGCCTACCCTATTTGAATGGAATGATTGGGGAGGCTCTTCACCATACAGAAAGTTACCTCAAGAACGCTATCTTATTATATCACAAAACAAAACTCCAAATCATGTATCACTAAACCAAACTCCAAGTCCAAGGTTTGTTAAATCATGATGTACTACATTATATAAGCCTACATTATAGCCTCAAAATTACCCTACATTTAAAATAGTAATTGAAATGTATATAGATTATTAAAAAATAATATTGCTCACCAATATTTTTACTAGGCATTAAATTTTTAATTGATGAATAATTAGCAATTTTAATTTTTTAATGATTTAACATTGAAATATTTTTATAATATTATAATCTTTCTCTTTTTTGAAAATTTGTTTACAAATCAGACAAATCGTAACATAATAATAATAGAATTACAGGTAAGGCCTAGTTTTTTTGTTAAGCTTTTGAGTTTTGTCCAAACTTAATATTTAATATATTTATCCAGTGATTTCAAAATACCAAACTATTTAATATATTTATCCAGTGATTTCAAAATTCACAAACAAATTAGTTTGTTTTAAAGGTCTAATACATTTTACATTCTCACAAAGTCACATTTTTATAATCATAATGGTGATGGTACAGTTTAATCTTTGGTAATCCTGCATGGAAACGCTAATCTTTTTACAAACACAATATATTAATATAGATAATATACACAATGAGAAAACATCATTAAAAATTACACCTTCTTTGTATCATTCATTCATTATACATGATGTACATAGGGCAATTAAATATCACATAAAAAAACAAAAATAATACTTCATAATTTTACAAATTAAACAGTTTTTGTTTGTAAATTGTTTATCCATTTTAAATACTCAACAAATTTAACAAATCTTTAAACAATATGTCAATGAATTGAACTAATGTCCCAAATAATACTACTATGCAAAAAGGTATTCAATTAATGATTTACTATGAATAAAAGAAACTAAAACATTAGCGTTGAAAACATTCTAGAAAGAATGTAATTATTGTGCTTTAAAAATAGAGTAATTTAAAATATAGTTTTATTGCAACTTAGGTAATTTGTAACATTTTCTTTTATGTTTCTTTTTTCATTCATGGATGGGCACATTACATTACTATACAGTACTATACAGTACTTCTATTACAAAAGTATTCTCTGATATTGATATATCTATATAGGCCTATATATATGTAAAGTAGGATGTGCCTCAAATTATTACCGGTATTTTATGTTTGCGATCTCGCTTTCTCCATGTGTCCTCCCTAGCTGAGTCGTTTGCATCCCAAACTGCCATGCGGGCAAACTGGGTTCCCCGATGAAAGATTTTTATTCTTTTTCTGTTTTAGCAATAATAGGCAGGTTACTTTAAAGTTTTCCTAAAATGTTTTCTCAGTAAGTAAAATCTAATAGCCTAAATATATTTTAGACATGTGGGAGACAGGTGTTCAATTCTCATTCTTTAGGGATAATCCAAACTTTTTGTTAAATAACCCAATTACAATATTTATTTTAAATTAAATTCCTATTTTTTTTCAGTAAATAATTATTAATTATATTTTTAACATTATTACATCGGTCTGTTCATTGTAGTTTATACATTTTTTATCTGTAGCTTATACAGACCTATTTAATTTTCCCTGGGCCAATTCCGGGGAATTTAGATTACTTTTGGTAGCCTATAATGTTGACTAAAAGTTTACAGACGTTTCTTCTAGATAGAAGATCATTATGTCCTATGTCTAAAACTCCTCATTTGAGTAGTTCACACTTATAGCTTTTATAATGGAACCCACACTCTGTGCTATTATAAATCAGTTTATTAATAATTATGTATTTTTCTGAATAATTTAATACACTGAATTGCTTTGAAGTAGCTTACCATACAATGTAGTGTAGTAGGCTTAGTAGTAGTATGATAGAAAGTAAGTAAAATTATTTAAAGAAAAATTAAAGGCAGATCGGAGTTACATCATTCCAAAAATATAAATAAAAATATATTCAAATATTTTCTCCAGATATTCAATATGTTGGCCCCATCAACAAAAAAAATAAATATATATTTTGAATAAAACTGCAACATTGTCGGACTCCAGTGGACGTTTTGAAGAAATAGAAATCCTCTATACAACATTTGAGTTGAACTTCACTGCTTACTCGCTTGTAGGGGGACGTCCATTAATTACGTCAACAATTTTTAGGCGATTTTTACCTCCCCCCTCCCCCTTGTCAACACTTGTCAAACTTTCAGAGGCCCCCCCTACATAATTACGTCAACAATTGGTTACCCCCCCCCCCTCAAAACAAGTAACACAATTTTAGACGCTTGCTTTTATGTTTAAAATATATCTAAAACGGAAAGGTCTATACTATAGGCTAATTAATTGTAATACATTTTAAAACTTGTTAAAAAGATGTCTAATTGACTATAATTCTCATATGTTTACTATTGTTCTTTTCATATACATATTTAATCATGTCTAATTCTACGTTTCACTAAAATAGCTTTTGGTACAATGTTAATTGTCAAATAGTTTAGGGGGAAACTGTGCACCAGTTGTAAATTAGCCTTCTATTTTAACTAGGGATGTTAACCGAATACCGGATTCCGGTTTTGAAACCGAAAACCGGTTTTGATTTTCAAAATCGGATTTCGGTTTCTTGGTTGGGAGGTAGGCCTAATCATTATTTCAAGTAGCACAGGCTTTTTTATTGGGGTTTTCTATTTTTAATAAAAAGGCCTAATGTTGGATTCACACAAAACAATTCTTGAAATGCCTTGCTAACATTATTTAGTTATAGACTAGATACCAACTATGGCTTGCAATAAAAACAACATCAAACCGAATGTTAAGTTACAGTTACAATCCTTTGTGTCAGAAAATTTTGAAAAAAACGTGATGGCTCGTTGTAAATTATGTTCCCGACAGATAATCAGGAGCGGTGGCAGTACCGCTAGATTGCGTACGCATCTGCGAACTGCATCCTGGATTAACATCGTCATCCTCTTCATATGCTTTTTAATATCATGGTCAACGATAATCGCAAATTTGATTATCACTATTGAAAGCTATTATCGGTTTTAATCAATGAACCCAGAATTTTGTTAGTTCTAAAGAATTTTATGGTAAAGTGTTCAAAATCATATTGTATTTTTAAAAAATGAACCTCTTGAATGCCCTGCAAATACTAATAAAATTTGAATTATTTTTCAAAAATACCTACAAAACTACGCACATTTGGCATTTCCGGCCTGTAACTTTTGACATAGCGCGGCAAGGGGGGTGGGGGTGGAGAAGGGTTGAGAAACCGAAATCCGGTTTTATAGAACCGAAAACCGTTTTGAAGAAAAACCAGTTTTAACAAACCTAATTTTAACCATTAGTTCACTATTCCTTCTTACATTATTGTCACACACACACATTATATACACACGGTAGTTGCCTTCCCTGTCCCCCTACCTTGCACTATTTACCACCCACTCCTTGCAATACTGGCGACGCCACTGATACTAATACATTTTTATCTCATTCAATTTTTCAGAGAAATTAGAAACGAAAACGTAAAAATTACTAAATGTAGCCTAATCTTATCCTATAGATTGTATTCGTGTTCTTGGTTTTATGTTAAATGCGCTCTGAGCTTGCATTATGCTTGTTGGCAGCGCTATACAAATGTCATTATTATTATTATTATTATTATTAATCGACCTAATTTTAATGTTTCACCTATTATAACGTAGTGAGCAAAAATATATTAGTTTATATATCAGAATTAGGGATGTTAAAATGAAATAAGGTAGGCTAAGTATTTCGTACTTCATGGGGTGGGCCAAGAATTATTTTTCTGAAGGAAATATTTTTTAAAATAACCATGCTGGATTCACAAAATTCACTTCATTCAATGCTTTGCAAACATTAGTTATAGTCTCGGCGTATTATTGTTTTTAGTTCTATTGTCAATCCCAGCCATCGCTTACATGGCTTATAAAACGAACGCCAGACTCTGGCGCCTAGTCTAATTTAGATTACTGAGCGACAAAAAAAATGGGTTTCTGAAAGTTCTCTGCAGACAGTTTGTTGGTGTGTTTGTGTTCTTTTGTTATTCCAGCCACCATGTCTCGCTAGACTAGGGTTGCCAAACGTCCGGCAAAAGGAGGACATGTCCTCCTATTTAGACTCTTGTCCTCCGTCCCACAGGCAAAGCACAATACCTTTAAAATGTCCAGCTTTTGTAATATGTTTTGTTTTGTAGGCATAAGGACAAATAAATTTTAAAATTAGTACTAACATGTTAGGAATATAATTAATAAAGAAGTGATCACTTGTACAAGAAAATAATTATCCGTTTTTTTAGAAGACTCGTGCATGAGCTTTAAAGTTGCCCAACCAAATGCAAGCTGCCTTTCAGCCTACATTAAATTTATATGATATTTTTAACAAAACTGTTTCTTGCTCAGTTTACCAATACACATTTAAACTTAGTGGCAGCTCTTGTAATAATATCATACTGGTTGCGGGCTAAATGCGAAACTATGCAATTGAAACACAATGTCCTCCTTTTTGTCTCTCGGTGTCCTCCTTTTGACACCCATGTGTCTTGCAACCCTACGCTAGGCAGCGAAGGTGAGGTTTTCTACAATTGGTCGGTCACTTTGCCTTGCTAACAATTGCATTAGTTTCCACCCATACATAGATCTACAAACTAGCAAGATGGACACAAAAAGGACATATCAAATGTAGTTTCCATAATTGATATAAGTCTCTTATTTGTATTAACTTAAAATTATGTTGTTATCTATATAAGTTTAACAGGACAAATGTAAAATTTAGTACTAAATTTGTTTCATTATTTACTTCATAAAAAGTAACATTGTTGACGTCAACTTTTCTCGAACTCCCCCCCTCCCCCATGTCAACAATTGTCAAACTTTTTCAGACCCCCCCTCCCCCCTATTTTGTTGACGTAATTAATGGACGTCCCCTAGGGTGTAATAGTTTAATGGGTGGCAATTAAGTACAACACAACTTTAACAAACTAACAAAAAAAGTCGTCTGTCAACCTAAAGTCTGATTGCCTCCCTTCTCTCCGCTTCTGCTTTGATCTCTAATTTACCGCACTCTCATCACCTCCACTTCATGGTCGTCTTTTTGTTTTTTTACCCTAGGCCCTAGGGAATAGCGAAGTACAGTCGATCGAGCTGTAATATAATTTTAAACAATTAGTTTTTTTTTTTTCAATAAACCTTACACGGAAACGTGTTACTGAACCTTATTACTATTTGTAAACATCAGCAAAAACATTATGATTATGAGTACCTACAGGAATATTGCAACATGTATGTAAGCTTATAACAAGGTAAGGTGGGAGGGGCTAGGTCTACTATGAATTTTTGCTGCTTTAAAATATATGCCCCCTCCCCACACACATTCAGGCTATTTCTCTGATGCGCAGT
This sequence comes from Anisus vortex, assembly GCA_949126835.1. Taxonomy (NCBI): domain Eukaryota; kingdom Metazoa; phylum Mollusca; class Gastropoda; family Planorbidae; genus Anisus; species Anisus vortex. Next base: position 4,895,408 of record OX421509.1, read on the forward strand.
AAGATAGAATCTGTGTACACATTTAAGAAACGATGCGTCATCAGAGTCTTTGCAGTTTAGGCCTATAGACTATAGACTGTCAAAATGCCTCTTTCTTTTCACCTTCACCCATCCCATAGCCCATAACCCGAGTAATTGAGGGTCTTTGGGACACCATTTTTTGCCATTCGTCTCGGTCCTGCACCGCCTTCTGTAAATCTGCAAGAGACAAGCCGGTCCACTCCATCTCTTTTGCCTGCCTCTCTTTCATTTAGCGCTAACAATTAATAAAAAAAATAAAAAAAATACAAATTGGGCTTTATTCACACGTACTTCCGCGTCACGTGATGTGCGAACGGAAGTCGCTACACAACTCATTGTTTACAACATGGTAAAGTACTGCTCAGCTGTTGGGTGTTCCAATTACCAAGGGAAATCTACATGTAACGGAACAAAAATAAGTTTTCATCGGTTTCCAGTGAAAGATAAAGAACTCCTCAAGACATGGTATGCCAAAATAAGACGCAACAATTTTGTGGCAAAAGAATCGAACATTTTATGCTACGAGCACTTTGAGGAAGGAGAATTCGACTTTCAACCTTTCACGGGTAAGGACACTATGACTATGATTCAATATCAGACAATAATCAATAAGGCTAAGGGCAGGGAATTTGTCAGAGGCCCTAGCTAGGCATACATCTTTTATGTATCGAATAGTTAGATGTGAACAGTTGATAAGCCTATTAATTTAATAACAAAATAATATATATTTATATATAATATATATGATTTTTATTAAATCATTAAATGGTACTAATTTGTCTATTCTTAGGCCTATTTACCTATTTATAATTTATAAGCTTTAACTTTTGCACTGAGCATGCTAATTTAATAGCTATGAGAAATGCTTATTATTATCTTAAAAGGTTTACATAATAAATATACATATTCCGTGGATAGGAAAATGCTTCATTTTTATATAAATAATAGGCCTAATATAAATCTCCCAAAAAAATACATTATTTCATATAATGCCATTAGCGGCATTAGCCTAATTATTAGCCTAATATTTAATATATATAATAGCCATAGCTGACATAACTAATGGCTATGATAATTCATTCAGTCAGATTTGTACATGTATCAGGCTTAGGCTATGCCTATATTATATAAAATATAATGTATTAATATCTAATTTATACACACTCTCAAAATACTTTATATTAATTTTTTTAATTATGGTATAGTAATAATTTAATCTTAGTCCTAGGCTATCAAGGCTTAGATATTAAACCTGGGCTCTGCTTTTTTATTCAATGTTTAAGTAGGCCTGCCTATAGAATATTATACTTCTAATATCAAAATATATATTATTTATATTAACTTTATTTTTATTTAAATAATGCATCAAAAATCTATCTCAATCTGTGTTCAGCATCTTCCAACACAAATTGATTAATTATAGTTATCAATAGTAAATACACAATTTCAGGGAGGCGTCAGCTAAAAAAAGGAGCAGTACCCACAATCTTTTCTCACACACCAGTGACCAGTAAGCGCAAAAGAACATCTTATGAATTTGGGTAAGTGTTTCATTCAATTTCTACATTAAATATTAATCTTACATGATATTTTATTATCTCATCTTATAATTTTAATAAACAATGACATACATGGTTTTATGCTAGTTATTTTATATACATGTATATAAATGTTTCAAATGATGTTAAATTAGTAGTTTTCTTGTTTTGTTAAGACAACCCATTGCATGTTCCAATTCCGATGCTCTGTATAAAGGAATGTGTAATTCAGTCCCGATAATCATAGCATGTTTGCATTGATATACTCAATGATCTCCCATCTGGCTTGCTTTTGACATGAACACATTATGTATAAACTTCCTGTGTGGAATAATAATTATTTATAATATATAGGGAATATACTTTTACATTTTTATTATAAGTTTTTATTTTTGTAAAGATTTAAATGTGTTTATATGAAAATATATAATTTTATTTCAATGTGTGTTGATTTCATAATTTAAAATTGCAGTTTTACAATTAATTGTCAAGTGTTTATGTTATTAACAATTAAATTAATGTGATTATTGGATTCACTTTAGTATATATAGTGTCAGCTCCACTACCACCAGCCATCATTCAACCAAACATACCTCAAATAATATAGAACAAAAAATGAACTCCAAATGTAAACACCAATGTAGCCTAGAAAAAAAGAAATACATGATTAATTTAAGATACAAGCATAATATAGGTATTATGAAGTCAAATAACTGCAAAAAGATTTAATAATATTATTGAACTAATGCAGTAAAATATAATTTCAATTACATATATACCAAAATAAAATTACTATAGTATATATATGTATTAAATGAAGAAAATTATTATAATGTGAAAAAAACAATGCAAATCTACATGCAATCAATTATTTACAAATGTGTAAAAGTAAAACAATAGTGCTAGCACTTAATATAAACAAAAGATATTAATTATAAACTCTCTCTATTTAATATTCAGTGTACCGGTACTGTTATTAAAATATTATGATATAAAGAGAATTATATTCAGTTTGTATGAATATATGACAATTAATTAAAAATTTTTGATGACAACATAGGTAAATAATGTTGAAAGTAAAACTTGGACAAATTTGTTTGATTTTGTTCACCAAATTGAGCTTCAGCATGACTAACTTCTAAATGAAGTGGATTTCTAAAATAGTAAAAGAGAGCCAATAAACATTTGTTTTTATTACTGCAAAACATCTGAAACTGAATTTGCTTGTAATAACTGTGATTATGTTTCAGTTTCCATGTCACTTCAGCAGTATTAAACATTAAACAAAAATCTTTTCTCTCTCTTGAAAGACATCCTAAAGTTTTTTTTGAGGGATTAAGTCAACATTTAATCTCCACTAACATGCTGTCCATTTCATTATAAATAAAGCCATTAGGTGATGCACCAAGAAATGGGTGGATTGTGGATGCACCACAAGACCAGTATTTCTAAATATATGATTTGGAAATTTATTTCTAATAATATTTTTTACCATTTCCTCACGGTCCTTACCTAAACAGATTGGAAGAATTGAACTTAAATTGTTGGAAGGTTTAAATAAAGAAAAGGCCAGATCATCCATATCTTTTTTACTATGTAAAACTAGATGTACATTAGATGCTGTTAATCTTTTTTGTCTTTCAATTCTCCAGCAGTCATTATCTTAAGACATGGTGTTCTTTTCTAACTCAACAAGTTCTACAATAATTTTTCTAACATTTTGATGATAAAATAAAATTTCATTTAGTTGTAGCCGTTCAGGAATATCATTCCCAAAACCTGAGGTAATAAATGCACGTAAGGGTAATGTATAATCATAAAAAATGAGATCAGTACAAATTTTCGGACCAATATATAAAGCTGAAAAAATTGGACATGACTGATTTAATTGAGAGAGTGTTGAGTAAGGCACACTTGTGTCAATGACTTTTATATGCGCTGATTTCTTACCAAATAATGAATTGGTTAGTTTTGGGGAAACAGGTTTGATAGCAGGTTGATGCCATTTTTGCAGGTTCTCAGTCGGCGAAGCATACAATTCTTTTCTGCTGTAGTCCTCGACTGCAGATAGGAGACCAAGCAGATGTTTGCAACATGCAGGTTTAATACCGCCAGGACATTGGCATTCACCTTCAAGTACCTGTTGAAAAAAGAAATGAAATAATAATAAGGGTCTTTTCATTTAATAAATAATAAATTATCATATTATAAAACATTAATATCATACACAGTTTATACATAGTACATCATTAAAAACATAACTATGAGGCCAAAGCCTCAAGTCCACTTGTGTGCACATCAAATATAATGCCCAGCCATCTTATTATACTTATCCAAAATTACTTTCTAATCTGGTACGGTATACAAGAGATCTAAATCTACTAAGTTGCACCATTACAAACAATGAAAAAAAACATAGTCTCCAATATGAATTTAACACATAACCATCCTACAAGTGAGTGTACCTACACTAGTTCAACAAACCAACATTTAATGATATATATCCACTAATTCATCATCTATAACCTTTACAACTCATATATATAATATACATTTTTATTTTTATAATATATATTATCATACAGACATTTAAAAGAATGTACCGTATTTATTTTTAATTGAATTAATCTTATGCACTCCAGCATATATAGTAGGCATAATAAATATGTGCTATATTTATATCTTAGGCCTATCAAATAGGCCTACCTATTAGGCCTATCTGCTACATGACATAATATATGTTATATTTTTATATTTTACTAATACATTTACATTATCAATAATATCATATAGGTCAATAACTTTCTTATCTTATATCTTATAAGTTTTACAGACGTTCCTTCTAGGTAGAAGATTATTACGTCCACTAGGCCCAAAACTCCTGCAGGCCCAGGGCGACAGGGATCCGTCGGTGGCAGGGCTAGAACCCGCGACCTGTCAGTTGGTTTTTGGTTGACAGTCCGGTGATCTAACCGCTGGACCAGCCGGCTTCTATACATTTAATTACACATTGAAAAATGAGCATATAATTATAATGCTGAATTTGTATAAAGAAATAATAATTTATATGTAACACTAGTTATATTAAAAAATGAACTTGTTTGGCATCACTAGCATCAAATATGGAGAATTTAATTATAGGGAAACAATTAACCCGATTTCTTTGCGTTAATATTTCTTATATTTTGTTGTTATTTCCTTTTAAAAAAGAAGGTGTAAAATTTAGATATATATAACTTTAAAATGATCAAACGGTAAAATCCAACGATAGAGTCGCACCGCTCGCGACGCCATGTTGTTAATGTCAATAAGCCGGTTTGACAGGTAGTTGCCAGTTTGGCCCACGCTTGCCACAGTGTTGTAATATGTTATTCGAAGAGGTGAAACTAATTACAATAGCTCTTGTATGTTATAAAACTAGATCCTCGATTATAAATTTGTATGGTTGTTAATGTTATTTAAAATAAATTATAATATTTAAGACTTTAAGTTTAAAACCCGATGACATTGCCGTTTATTTCTAATAGAGGTTATATAGCAAAAAACGGTATGTCCCTATCGGATTCGATTTTGCCTAAAATAGTTTATGTAAAAATTAAATGGGCATATGGGTGGATGTACTAGTAGTCACTGCTCATGTGCCTAAAGTTTTGACTTTGTATCTATAACTTTCTTAAAGATGTACAAGTTTAAAACGCGATGATATTTCTAATAGAGGTTATATAGCAAAAACGGTATGTCCCTATCGGATTCGATTTTGCCTAAACTAGTTTATGTAAAAAATAAATGGGCATATGGGTGGATGTACTAGTAGTCACTGCTCATGTGCCTAAAGTTTTGACTTTGTATTTATAACTTTCTTAAAGATGTACAAATATAAAACACGATGACATTTCTAATAGAGGTTATATAGCAAAAAACGGCATGTCCCTATCGGATTCGATTTTGCCTAAACTAGATTATGTAAAAGTTAAATGGGCATAAGGGTGAATGTACTAGTAGTCACTGCTCATGTGCCTAAAGTTTTGACTTTGTATCTATAACTTTCTTAAAGATGTACAAGTTTAAAACGCGATGATATTGCAGTCTTTTTCTAATAGAGGTTATATAGCAAAAAACGGTATGTCCCTATCGGATTCAATTTTGCCTAAACTAGTTTATGTAAAAATTAAATGGGCTTATGGGTGGATGTACTAGTAGTCACTGCTCATGTGCCTAAAGTTTTGACTTTGTATCTATAACTTTCTTAAAGATGTACAAATTTAAAACACGATGACATTTCTAATAGAGGTTATATAGCAAAAAACGGTATGTCCCTATCGGATTCGATTTTGCCTAAACTAGATTATGTAAAAGTTAAATGGGCATATGGGTGGATGTACTAGTAGCAACTGCTCATGTGCCTAAAGTTTTGACTCTGTATCTATAATTTTCTGAAAGCTGTACAAATTTAAAACCCGATGACATTTCTAATATAGGTTATATAGCAAAAAACGGTATGTCCCTATCGGATTCGATTTTGCCTAAACTAGATTATGTAAAAAATAAATGGGCATATGGGTGGATGTACTAGTAGTCACTGCTCATGTGCCTAAAGTTTTGACTTTGTATCTATAACTTTCTTAAAGATGTACAAATTTAAAACACGATGACATTTCTAATAGAGGTTATATAGCAAAAAACGGTATGTCCCTATCGGATTCGATTTTGCCTAAACTAGATTATGTAAAATTAAATGGGCATGAGGAGATAGGACATCCAGGTTCTGGGCATCTGTGAGAGCCGCTGGAATGGGTGTGGTATGAAAACACTCAACAGTGGAGAGAAAATTCTATATTCAGGACATGTAGAAGAAAACCATGGGCACTCAGAAGGTGTTGCCATCATGATGTCCCCACTAGCAGCAAAAGCACTTATAGAATGGCAACCAGTCTCATCCAGAATCATGACAGCCAGATTCAATTCCAAGGGGAGAAAAGTCACCTTTATCCAATGTTACTCGCCTACCAACGACGCAGATGAAGAGACAAAAAAGAACTTCTACGATTCCCTACAGACCACAGTAAATGATCTCCCTAAAAGAGATATTATGCTAGTGATGGGAGACTTCAACGCAAAAATAGGAAAAGACAACATAGGTAAAGAAACGATCATGGGAACCCACAACCTGGGTATAATGAACGAAAACGGGGAACTCTTTACAGACTTCTGTGCCTTTAACGACCTGGTCATTGGTGGCAGCATATTCCAGCACAAAAACATACACAAAGAAACCTGGATCTCTCCGGATAACCGCACCAAAAACCAGATCTACTTTATCAATATATCTAGAAAATGGAGACGATCCCTACAAGACACAAGATCCAAAAGAGGGGCAGATGTAGCCTCGGACCACCATTTAGTGATGGGAACCATCAAAGTCAAGCTTCGAGCCTATAGAAACACAGCAAATATACCCCACATAAAGTTTAATACCCAGCGGTTGAAAGAGAAAAATTGCAGAGACAAGTTCTCAACTGTTAATGGCTGTCTCCGCAACATATTAAAGATTCGGTGGACAGAAAAAGTAAAGATTACTGACTTGTGGCGACGAACAAATCAGGATCCCCTCGAACAGCAGATCGCCAGGAGAAAGTGGCGGTGGATTGGGCACACCTTATGGAAGCCCCCACAGGACATCACGCGACATGCTCTGCAGTGGAACCCCCAGGGTAAAAGACGGGTTGGTCGCCCGAAGACCACCTGGAAACGCTCCTGCGAGGAGGAAATGGCAACCTGTCATGGGGTGAACTAAAAAAGGCTTCCCAGAATCGAGTGCACTGGAGAGCTGTTGCGGAGGCCCTATGTTCCACAAGGAACCAAAGGAATTAAGCAAGCACAACTAAGCAGTTCACCTCGAACAATAAGTCTACTGTGTTTAGACTTGATAACCAACAAGGTGGAAACGCATGTTTACTAAGATATTTTGTTGGAGATGGAAGAAACTGACGCAACACAATCTCAGTCAAAATAGTTTATGACTGCAAACATTTGATTCATAATTTTGTACCTGGCATTATAGAGAAATCAGTTCTCTATGCATCGTTGTTAATACACTCAATGAACTTTGTGCTTTCTCATGAATATCTTAAACTTTGAATGTGAATGGGCTTCTGGCAAGTACATAGATATGTAGTGTCGGGTAGATTTGGAAAGTATCATGAAATTTCGGCTGCAATCATGTGAAAGTGTTATTTCACAGAATTTATCATCGTAATCATTTTGTCAGCTTTTTCAAAGAAAGCAGATAAAGTAGACCAGGAGCCGCATGAGATTAAAAAGTGCGGTTCAATCCCACTTTTCAACACTAGTCAAATCTAGATGATTTTTTTGCATTACATACGTTTATAGAAATCAGGAATCTTTTAAAAGGTCTGTGGACCATTTTATGAAACTGCCATAGGAATTACCATTAGAATGTAATCATATCATTCACAACCTTACAAGCCTATTCACAAACTTTAATCAAGTACAGTTTTTAATTTAAATTAATGTAACATTTCCTAAACTTCAGCATTGATCTTACAAATAATATTACAAAAATAAACTCTTATGGGCCCCGGCGCAGCGCAATAACTACACAAACACACACACACAAATACACGCCCTCTTCGTGGGGCCTGAAGTAGACAGCATATACATTTCATTTTCATCAAATTTTTTATGCAAAAGCTAAATTTCATTTGGAATGATCGGATCTTTTTAGATAAATTAAGTCATGTTATATTTTCGGAGCATCTTACTCGTTGCACAATTGCGAAAACAGTCGACTGTTTAAAGATCTTGTTTTTACAAAAGGGCAAAACTTATGACGCTTTATATTAATTCTTTTAACTGGTGCGACAATGTCTTTGTTGCTAATATTTGTCCATATATCATAAAGTGAGCTCCGATTACTTTTGGTCACTAATTGTTTTGAAATCCAGACCGAACAGAATCTACACTAAATTCCAAAATATTCATGAAGTGTCGGTCGTTTTATCGCCAATACTAGGCCTACTGCTTTTAACACAATGACTGCTTTTAACAGAGAAGAGGCTTTTTAACACAACTCTCTACAGACGTGTTACTGGTCCGCAGGCGTGCATTATGGTGCTGGCCTTGTCACATACACCTGTATTGATGACATTATGCCAAGTAGCCTACACGTAGAATGCGGATGTATCTGCATGTAGGTGGACTCTCTTGGAGACGGAAAGATGAACTGTGTTTCGGCTCCTAGGACCATCAAAAACATACGTTTTCCGAAGGTCTTTGGCGACCCCCGCGAAATGGTCATTCGACCCCCAAGGGGATCGCGCCCCCCAGTTTGGGAACCGCTGATCTAGACATTTATTGCCCTCTGTATGCCCTTTAATTTGATATCAGTTGTGTACAATTAGGTAGACAATGAATATGGCCATATGACTGTTTGAATAGAAAAGCACACAACATCTAGATATGACTAGTGTTAAACTAAAATTGAGGGGGGGGGGGCAGAAAAGATCTCGTACCGGCATCTTTTTTTTCTCTCGAGGGCCCTGGATACATATGTACATAATAGGCCTAAACGATATATCGTCTTGATAGATAGGCCTATGTTAATTCTTCGGGAACATTCCACTCAACTAACAGAACTAAAATAAGGCACTATAATTAGAGTCATCTCAAGAACTGACACGTAGCCTACACTTTTTTTTTTATCTTTCCTGTCAGTCCATTCATACCACCACACAGACACACAATAGGCCTACACACACACAAATACACTCCCCGCTCTCCTCGGTCAGGTGCTCCGGTCTCCGTTGTATTGTAACAAAAGACAACTGACCCCGATCACTGTCTTAATATTTGAATCAACCGGATAGGCTATATATCTGTGTTAAATCCAAATATTACAATGCATGGAGTCATGAAGTAGGCCTACAATTTAATACATACGATTCTAATTTAGAAATTCAACACAATAACAAAATGTTACAATGATCAGCTAAACATAGGACAAAAACACTTTTCTTTTCCCTTATGCGATAACAAAATACAAATGTTTATAACAAAATTGAAAAATGTAGACCTAGTTGATAAGTAAACATTTGATACATTTAAAGAAAATGACAAGAATGTCTTTTTTTTTACCCCGTAGGTCTACAATTATCTTATCTTATACATTACAGATTACAATTATGTGAACAAGTTATACTTCTTCTGTGAATAATAATGGAGATGATGTAGTAAAAAATTATTTCGTTATAGGCCTAAACATATACCAAAAATCAGTTTTTTTACTTTAAATTTAAAAAATTATTTTTATTAATATGATGTACATTTATCTGCAAACCACACTCGGGTTAAAACAAATAAAGAAAAAAGTCAATAATGCGTCAGTTTTAAAATAACAAATATTTACTTAGGAAATAGAAATAGTTTTCAACTGTTAAAATTGATTCAAAACAATTTTACTAAACTTTCTTAACTATTATGTTTATTTTCCCGAAATCCGATTTTGGCTTCTAAAAAATTAATTTTGGCTTTACTTTGTTTGTCATGTTTTTTCTTGTTTACACTAACAACATGGCGTCGCGAGCATTGCGACACCATCGTTGGATTTTACCGATCAAACTATATAAGATATTTGAATTTTATATAAATATTATATGACTAACGAATGTATATGTACATTTTAAACATAACATTAACTACCCAGTGCGTATTAGGCCTATTAGGCCTACCTATTACTACGTATCTATCCCGCTTTTACTGCAGTCTATTATTATTCCTAGAGTTTAATATAATATAAATATAATAATATTAAAGTTAGAAAACTCTTTGTCTCGTAAATTATTTTGTCTTCTATCCCCTTAACTATGTATGAGTAAGTACTGTTCTTCTATCCTCTTTTCTTCATCGTAAAATATATGAGATTGTAGGCCTACAATGTAAAACCTTGAATTAGGGGACGTCCATTAATTACGTCAACAAAATAGGGGGAGGGGGGTCTGAAAAAGTTTGACAATTGTTGACATGGGGGAGGGGGGGGAGGTCAATAAAAGTTGACATCAACAATGTTACTTTTTATGAAGTAAATAATGATAAAAATTTAGTACTAAATTAAAATTATACATTTGTCCTTTTCAACTTACATAGATAACAATAACAACATAGTTTTAAGTTAATACAAATGTAACAATTATGGAAACTACATTTGATATGTCCTTTTTGTGTCCATCGTGCTAGTTTGTAGATCTATGTATTCCCTCAATAGATGTGGTGTTACAGGTAGAGTCTAGGGACATAAGGATGCAGGTGGATACAGGGGCCTCTCTTACAATTATTTCACAACATACATACAGAGAGTTCTTCAACGACGTTAAGCTGTCGACGTTTCACAGCGTTATAACTACCTATACAGGAGAGCACATCGTTGTGCATGGGTATGCAAACGTTAGCGTGGCATATAAAGGACAACATGCGGTCCTACCTCTAGTCGTGTTTGCTGGTAGTGGGCCTTCACTTCTTGGCCGAAATTGGCTAGCAGCTATTCGCCTTGACTGGAACAGCATCAATAACATCCAAACCGTGAATATTGATGACTTACTATTGAAATATTCAGCTATTTTTGAAGGAAGCCTCTGCAAGTATAATGGTCCACCAGTCAAATTTTTCATTGATCCAGAAGCACAACCTCGGTTTTTTAAGGCCAGACCAGTACCTTATGCTATCAAGAACAAAGTGCAGGAAGCAATCGATAAGAATGTAGAACTTGGCATATGGGAGGCGGTTGATTACAGCGATTGGGCAGCCCCAGTGGTGTCTGTTTTGAAAACCGATGGCACAATACGGCTTTGTGGTGATTACAAGGTAACAATAAATCAAGCCTGTAAGGTTGACCCTTACCCCCTGCCTAGAATTGAAGACATGTTTGCAGAGTTAAGGAGTGGACAAACATTTACAAAAATTGATTTGCATCAAGCCTATTCACAAATACCCGTTGATGAGGAGTACCACAAGTATCTGACTGTAAACACTCACATGGGCCTGTTTAAAGTGAAACGTCTCCCATTCGGTGTTAACGCAGCAGTGGGCTGTTTTCAAAGAATTATCTGTACTGTACTGAAAGAACTAAAAGGTGTATGCGTTTATCTAGACGACATTCTTGTGACAGGAAGAGATAACTGCGAGCATTTAAAAAATGTTGAACTTGTGCTCGAGCGCCTCATGCAAGTAGGGCTGCAGGCAAATAAAAACAAGTGTATGTTCATGCAACCTTCAGTTGAGTATCTGGGTCACCGCATAGACGCGGAGGGTCTTCATCCTATCCCAGCGAAGGTGAAGGCTGTAAAGGAAGCACCAACCCCTACAAACAAAACTGAACTTCGAAGTTTTCTTGGCCTCATAAACTACTACTCTAGGTTCCTCATGAATCTTTCTGCTGAGCTTGCACCATTGTACGAGCTTACGAAAAAGGACGTTTCTTGGAAATGGGGGAGACGAGAGGAAACAGTTTTTCACTATGCAAAGGACATGATCAGTACTTCTGATTTATTGGTTCATTACAACCCACTTTTGCCACTTCTGGTACAATGTGACGCCTCGCCTAAAGGAATCGGTGCGGTGCTAAGTCATAGGTATACCGATGGCACAGACCGACCCATAGCATTCGCATCCCGTAGCTTGAATCCAGCTGAAATTAACTATTCACAAATTGATAGGGAAGCCCTGGCTTTGGTATTTGGGGTCACTAAATTCCATCAATATCTTTATGGCCGAACAGGAGCTGATAGATTCATCCTCGTGACAGACCACAAGCCCTTGACCTACTTGTTTGGCCATGACTGCACAATTCCAGCAATGGCGTTGGCACGGATACAAAGATGGGCATTGACACTTTCTGCCAATAATTACAGCATTGAATACAAGCGAGGAGTTGATAATGCTAATGCGGATGCTTTGAGTCGACTTCCACTCCCGGACCTACCTCAATCTGTAACAATGCCCCAAGAGATGGTTTTGGTTGTCAACATGGTCGACTCAGCTGCTCCGTTAGTGAGTTCTCAGGAGATACGGACCGAGACGCAACGGGACTGTATTCTGTCAAAAGTGTTTCAATGGGTCCGGTGGGGTTGGCCAGGCAAAGTTGATAAGTGTTATAATGCATTTTACGTTAGAAAGGAGGAACTATCAATCATGGATGGCTGTCTCCTGTGGGGAAACAGGATTATTGTTCCTAGCAAGTGTCGCGAGGCAGTTTTGTGTCTACTACATGATACTCACATAGGTATATCAAGGATGAAGGCTACAGGCAGAAGTTATGTCTGGTGGCCAGGAATGGACCAGGGTATTAAGACAGCAGTGAGAGAGTGTTCGTCTTGTGACAAAAACCAAAATGCACCAGCGGTGGCAGAGCTTCACCCTTGGGAATGGCCAAGTTCTCCCTGGTCTAGGGTTCATATTGATCATGCCGGTCCTTTCATGGGTAAACTCTTTCTGATTGTAATTGATGCCCATTCGAAATGGCTAGAAGTGATAAATGTTCCTAATACATCAACCCAGGCAACTATTATTGCACTCAGTGGAATATTTGCAACTCATGGTCTTCCTGTCACTCTAGTATCGGACAATGGTACGGCATTCACTAGTGATGATTTCCAAAGATTCTGCACAAGACATGGAATTAAACACATTCGCTCGGCTCCACGACACCCGTCCACCAATGGACTTGCAGAAAGGGCAGTTCAAATCTTCAAGCAAGTCTAGCATCAGGAAAATGGGAGATACTATCCCATGGGAAATGCGGGTAAACAAATTCTTGTTCAAATACAGAACAACGCCCCAAAGCACAACCCAAGAGACTCCATCACAGTTGCTGATGAACCGGTGCCTGCGTACACCCATTTCAATGCTCCAAGCTGATTTGAGAAGTCGCATAGAGACAAAACAAGCGCTGCAGGCCCAGTCGCATGACAAGGGGTGTAAGACACGCACTTTCACACCAGGTGACAAAGTGTTTACTCATAGTGGTGGTTCTAGATTTGAGTGGTTACCAGGGACCGTAGAGTCAGCGACCGGTCCGCTCTCTTATGTCATCAAATTGACAGACGGAAGTACTGTTAAAAGGCATGTGGACCATATTCGAAAAAGGTATACGGAAATTCCGGGTCTACCTGATCTTACAGAAGAGATTCCAAATAAACCCACAACCAGGTCATTTTCAGGAGGCAATGCAGAGCCTGAGTTTCAGACAGCAGTACCGGAGGGAATAGTGAACATTCCAGCAACGGAAGCTTCGCCAGTAAATCAGTCAGCCTCTCATGCAGCCCTGGTACCGGTACCTCGGGTTTCGGACATGCCAATACCATCACTGGAAAATCAGATGTCACCTGTACCTTCAGTAGCTCAAACATCAGGTCGTATTAGGCGTGTTCCAGAACGATTTGGATCTTGGACCACCTAGAAATTAAAGGGGGAGGAATGTTGTAATCATTATGTCTATTTGTTGTGTTGTTTCCCTTGTGTGAACTGTGAGAGTGCTGCCCCTTTTATTGTTGACCCAGATTCCTAGTGTATGTTCGTTGTGTCTTTAATCTTCTATTCTAATGTGTTTATCTTCATTACATAATAAAGTCTTAGTAGGCCTACAACTGTGAACTGTTTCTATTACATTTCGATATATTACAGGGTGGAAACTTATGCAATTGTTAGCAAGGCAAAGTGACCGACTAATTGTAGAAAACGTCACCTTCGCAGTCTAGCGTAGTATTGCCTGACACATGGGTGTCAAAAGAAGGACACCGAGAGACAAAAAGGAGGACATTGTGTTTCAATTGCATAGTTTCGCATTTAGCCCGCAATCAGTATAATTTTATTACAAGAGCTGCCACTAAGTTTAAATGTGTATTGGTAAACTGAGCAAGAAACAGTTTTGTTAAAAATAACATATAAATTCAATGTAGGCTGAAAGGCAGCTTGTATTTGTTTGGGAAACTTTAAAGCTCGTGCACGAGTCTTCTAAAAAAAAAGGATAGTTCTTTTCTTGTACAAATGATCACTTGTTTATTAATTATATTCTTAACATGTTAATACTAATTAAATATAACATTTATTTTTCCTTAGGCCTACAAAACATAAAATATTACAAAAGCTGGACATTTTAAAGGTAGGCTATTGTGCTTTGCCTGCCGAACGGAGGACAAAATTCTAAATAGGAGGACAAGTCCTCCTTTTGCAGGACGTCTGGCAACCTTAGTCTAGCGAGATATGGTGGCTGGAATAACAAAGGAACACAAACACACCAACAAACTGTCTGCAGAGAACGTTAAGAAACCCATTTTTTTTTTCCGCTCAGTAGGCTACATCTAAAATAGGCTAGGTGCCAGATTCTGGCTTTCGTTATATATAAGCCATTTAAGCAATGACTGGGATTGACAATAGAACTAAAAACAATAATAGGCCCTCGCCGAGACTATAACTAATGTTTGCAAAGCATTGAATGAAGTGAATTTTGTGAATCCAACATGGTTATTTTAAAAATATTTCCGTCAGAAAAAAATACTTCTTGGCCCACCCCATGAAGTACGAAATACTTAGCCTACCTTATTTCCTTTTAACATCCCTAATTCTGATATATAAACTAATATATTTTTGCTCATCACGTTATAATAGGTGAAACATTAAAATTAGGTCGATTAGGCTACATATTTAGTAATTTTTACGTTTTGATTTCTAATTTTCTGGAAAAATTTAATGAGATAAAAATTTAATGTATTAGTATCAGTGGCGTCACCAGTATTGGAAGGAGGGGGGGGGGGCAAATAGTACAAGGAAGGGGGACAGGGAAGGCAACTACCGTGTGTATATAATATGTGGCAAATGTGCCTAGTTTTGTAGGTATATTTGAAAAATAGTTTAAATTTAATTAGTGTTTGCAGGGCATTCAAGAGGTTGATTTCTTTGAATAGGCCTACAATATGATTTTGTACACTTTACCATAATATTCTTTAGAACTAAAAAAAAATCTGGGCTAACTGATTAAAACCGATAATAGCTTTCAATGGTGATAATCAAATTTGCGATTATCGTTGACCATGATATTAAAAAGCATAAGAAGAGGATGACGATGTTAATCCAGGATGCTTAGCACGCATATGCGTACGCAATCCAGTGGCACTGCCACCGCTCCTGCTTATCTGTTGGGAACATAGTTTACAACGCGCCATCGTTAAAGATGTTTTTTCAAAATTTTCCGACACAAAGGATTGTAACTGTAACTTAACATTTGGTTTGATGTTGTTTTAAGTTTTTATCGCAAGCCATAGTTGGTATTTGGAAAAAAAAACACAATATCTAAGACTAAATAGTGTTAGCAAGGCATTTCAAGAATTGTTTTGTGTGAATCCAACATTAGGACTATTTATTAAAAATATTTCCATCAAAACCCAAAAAAAAGGCTGTGCTATACTTGAAATAATGATTAGGCCTAGCTACATCCCAACCAAGAAACCGAAATCTGGTTTTGGAAATCAAAACCGGTTTTCGGTTTCAAAACCGGAATCCGGTATTCCGGTTTTCGGTTAACATCCCTAGTTAAAATAGAAGGCTAATTTACAACTGGTGCACTATTTCCCCCTAAAATATTTGACAATTACCATTGTACCAAAAGCTATTTTAGTGAAACGTAGAATTAGACATGATTAAATATGTATATGAAAAGAACAATAGTAAACATATGAGAATATAGTCAATTAGAAATCTTTTTAACAAGTTTTAAAATGTATTACAATAAAATTAATTATAGTATAGACCTTTCCGTTTTCAATCTATTTTAAACATAAAAGCAAGCGTCTAAAATTGTGTTACTTGTTTTGAGGGGGGGGGGGGGGTAACCAATTGTTGACGTAATTATATAGGGGGGGGGGGGGGTCTCTGAAAGTTTGACAGTTGTTGACAAGGGGAGGGGGGGGGGAGGTAAAAATCGCCTAAAAATTGTTGCCGTAATTAATGGACGTCCCCTAAACATATTTGAAAAAAAAAAAAAAAAATTATAATATATTAGTGGAAATCTCAGATAGGCTGAGATCAAACTATAATTAATTTATAGCATATTAGCATTACTAGAACTATATATTGAATCTTGACGAGGAAATGTAAATGTTGATTCATTCATTAACCACTAATGTGTAAGTTGAACAATGAAGTTGTGTATTAGCAATGAATGGATTTAAAAAGATAAAATAATAACAAACAGGTTGATTTGTTATTAAATATAAAACGCTTTTATGAGTATCTCTATATCGCTCTTTTTCTTTTGGTCTTGGTCTTGCTAAGGCACTACCGGGTAAATAAATTGTTTTATAAAAATAAAAATAAATAGTTGAGTAGTTTGACTTTCACTTTCAGGCTGTTTGCACGCTGAATGATTTAGCAATCCTAGTTTCGCACACTATAAGCAAAAGGTTGCCGACCCCTGACCTAGTAGGCCTAAACTTGGCAAATGAAAACTGGTGGCTTTAAAGACTTTAAGAAATAGTAAAGAAGTAAAAAAAGAAAATGTGAACATTTAGGGGATACGACGTTGGCATTATGAAAATAATTGAAGAAATATGACGTAGATCTATATGCTTTAATAATTGTGCATAAATCAAATATAGCCTATCTTGTATAAGAGAAATCTAAAGCTGAGCTTCAGCCTGAAGCCACACTATACCGGTACTCAAGTATCACGTTTTTACTAAAATCATGAGTCAGCGAATCACTAGTATCTTGTTTCAGAGCCAATCAGAAATACGCTGTTTCACAATCAGCCATGCCACACGTAAATCAAGATTCAAAGAAAATCAAGACTCGCAATTTTATTTTCAAGACTCACGGAAAGTGTTGAGAGTGACTGTTCTTGACGCGCCATTTTATGTTCAAGAATCATGAATTCTAGCAGTGACGACGAAGTAATCTTGGTCTGTGCCGCTGCGTCTGTTCTAATTAAAGCACAAAGAAAACGAAAACAAAAATGGTGGGTGAAACCTTGGATAGAAGAACGATCTGTGAAGCATACCATGCTCTTTTATTATAAACTTTTAAGCGAACTGGAAGGGGAAACTGCCATGTTTGTTTTGTTTTTTAACTAGGCTAATGATCACATGATCTAGTTTGCGCTTCCCATTGGCTGACACAGCTTGGATAAAGAATCATGATTACAATTTATTCCAAATTTTTAGAGCATGTTCTAGTTCTATAGGCCCTACTATAGTTCAAAATCTGTGAATCATCGCGAATCCCTGCTGAAACTGATTCTGGTGCTGAAACTGATTCATGCCATATTTGAAATGGGGAGAATCATCGTTATTTTTTAATTGAATCGCAGCGAATCACTGATATTGTTTCTAGTGTGGCTCCTTAAGTTTCTTATTATCTTATTATCAATAGTAAAGTAAAGTACCCGTCGGACCGAATCGATCGATATTGAGTATAGATCCGATGAAGCAGCGTTCATCAGTTTTTGTGGCCACGGCATACTAGGTGATTGTGTGGCCAGCACTATGCACAGCCGCCTTTACTTTAACCCAACTAAGGTCAGGTACCCATCAGAGCTGGGTAGACTCAGGAACACCCTCCAGACCCGGGAAAAAATCCTAGCCTGCACCAGGATTCGAACCCGGGACCTTCGGCTCGCCAGTCGAACGCGCTGCCGCTCGGCTACCGTGCCCCATTATTATCAATAGGCCTATATATAATTGGGTAAATTGTCGTGAGTTTGTTTATTCATGTATTTATTTAGATTTAGATGTTTGTGCTCTGTAGGTTCCTAAGGCGTTTGACTAATCGGGTCAAAAGTTAAATGTATAAATTGGAAATGTCCTCCAAAAGAAATGTTTATTATAATATTATATAAACAATATTGCTTAATTCATTAATTTATTTTGTAAAATAAACTCAGACCTAGCCTATTGATAATCAATCACCGTATGTTAAAGAATGATCTCCCCTCGAACGTTCATTTACTATTTAGGCCTACTATGTTGAACGCGAGGCCTTCCCAATAATTTTCCTTGCATTCAGTTGTTTATTAACGCGGCGTAATCACCAGCAATTTGGCTTCGAGAGTTTTAATGTTGAACTAAAAATAGCGTATGACGTAATGTCTATTAATTCATTTTTGTTTTCATTAATAATTAATGGTAGACGTTTGCTTATTTTTTTTTTAAATTAATTTTAAGTAAATGCTTTAATTATTTCATGGATTCACGTCGCTATTGAAAATATCCTTTAACGAGTGACTTTATACAATCAATATCAATTAAACAATAAAAAAGAACAAAAACTAAATATGCCTACCTACAGAAACTTTCTCACTGACTGCAGTTTTTATTGTATTTTTTTTTTCTTCTCTCTTAACAAAACACATTGTAGTCATTCGTTTCTCCTTCGTTTTACAGGAATAACCACTAGTATATAATATGTAGTATATAGTTATCTTCTTTTTAAATAATGTGAAGAATAATAGTAGGATATCTCAAATAAGTTATTATTAAGTCTAGTGCCGAGTTAGATATAGGCCTATGTAGAGAGCCATATATAGGCTCACCTCCCGTCATCCACAATTTCAGATTGCAGATAAAATGGAGATGGATGTGTTAATTAAAATAAAAGATGAAATTAGGCCCATATACTTAGGCCTAATAATGTCAGTAAGCTTAGTAGGCTAATATTCTATTAAATAGGCTACATGATACTATCATTAAAAGTATTAAAAGATCGACAGATTGTATGAATATATAGTATTTTTAAATTGTGGACGGTAGGCCTATATGTATACAAACCCACCTTAGTTTCTAATCAGCTTATAGTTATAGCTCAGGCCGCCCTAGGCTACAGGCCACGAGGGCCGTAGGATAAAAGTAAAAATGCCATAAGGTATAGGCCTATATATAGATCTAGTAGGTAATATAATGTAGGTTATATGTAGGCCTACTGAGTCCCTAGGTAATATAATGTAGGTTATATGTACTGGGTCCCTAGGTAGGCCTAATATAATGTAGGTTATATGTACTGAGTCCCTGCAAACTTTGAATAAGTACAATTAATCTAAAGGCTAAGTAAAAGTAAAAGGGATACCCCTCTGCTAGTGGTCACCAGGAGACTAAGGGGCCCATGCCTTATTCAACCTAGTTATCGTATATAATATAATATATTAGATTATAATACATTGAAACGTCGCTATTAAACTACTAGTCATATATTTGTATTAATATTATAGTATCCCAATGTTAATATGTTCTAAAAGTGGCTAGGTCTATATCGCTAGCTTAGAAGGCATATTAATACCGTAGTATTATTACTTGGTCAGAAATGCTTATTTGTATTAAGAAAAGAAGGCCCGATAAAAACTATCGTAAGTGAGTACTTTTGGGTTTTAAAAATGAGTAAAAAAAACTTAGTTGTATATTATGAAATTCTTCTTCTTTTTATATAGGCTAATATAGTTATAATTCTAATATATTAGCCTTTACAAGTTTTAAATAGGCCTATATAGGCTATAAAATCAATATCTAATAAATGTCTAATAGTAGGGGTAATAGCAATATGTATTCGGATTAGGATCACATTTTACCCTATCATAACGTCTTTCCTAAAAGTACTTAGATTTATTTAATTATATTATAGTCTATGAGTGGACCTAGATATAATAATTTTTAATAAATATATCCTATACTATAATACGAGTTAAAATTGTATGTATCCTATACTATAATACGAGTTAAAATTGTATGTATATATATATATATCCTATACTATAATACGAGTTAAAATTGTATGTATATATATATAGTACCAGGTGACCGATCATTCGATCGGTAATAAAGAGCAGGCGCATGTACCTTAACATCATGTGTATGTAAAACAACAGTGCATAAATTTTAAAAATACGTCTTTACCAGACCAATAAATTGTATTTGTCTTTTTTCTTTTTTCTACTATGAATAACATGGGCTTTAAATTCTAACAGTCGAAGCAGATTTTTATTTGTGCAGTCTAATATCTAGATTTTGACCGATAACCCCCCCCCCCCCCCCCCCCCCAAAAAAAAAAAAAAAAAAAAAAAAAAAAAAAAAAAAAGTTTAATCTCATTTTAATCCAAAAAAAAAACTTGTAGGCTAGAGTTGTCCGTTTTAAATTCAACAGAAATATATGTCATTTATGTCATTAAATCGACAGGCTACAGCGAATACAGAACAGTACTGCGCGTTTGTTTATGTGCAAGTCTAAAAGAGTCTCGGGAACTGCCCTTCTACGCTCGCTCCACTGGCTCCCAGTGAAAGCCAGAATTGCGTATAAAGTGGCGCTACTTTGCCATCAGTGCATTTTTAATAACGAGTTTCCGTCCTATCTCAAGGCACTAATCACACCTTATGTCCCGCAAAGAACACTTCGTTCTGCAAACTCATCGCTTCTGGAAGAGCCCCGTTTCTCTCTGACGACCGTTGGCCTTAGAGCCTTCTCAGTATCCGGTCCGAAGGTGTGGAATCAACTTCCCATTCAACTCCGGCGAACAAGCTCTACTGTTACTTTCAAAAAGAACTTAAAAACTCTTATTTCAATATTTACCTTAGATAACATTTAACATGCTTTAGAAACTTACTGTCTTATTTATGGGTTGGGTCGGTTAATGCTACATTTATTTGTTTTGTCTTTTTTAAATCATCACTTTAGCTCTGTCACCTGGCCTAGTGTAATATCCGTATTCTTAGGTGTATGTTAAACGCGCTCTGTGCTTACATTATGTTTGTTGGCAGCGCTATACAAATATTATATTTATTATTATTATTATTTAAAAGACTGAAAATGAAAAGTTTATATTTAAAATATCGTGAATTACGTTACAGTTTTAAGTTCTTCTACCCCTTCCCCTATTGGTGTACGCTCGTTTTCATCTGTGGCGCCTTCACTGTGAAACGGCTTACCTGAGACACTGAAAAACTATGTGTCAAAAAAGGCATTCAAGAAGAATTTGAAGACTTTTCTTTTCAACTAAGTTGATCAAGTACACATCCATCAGCAAAAAACTTGTTTGAAACTATTTTAAAATGTTATTGTCGTTTCGTGTCTCCATCGGCCGAAACCTTGTTTAAAACTATTTTAGAGTGTTATTGTCGTTTCGATTTTGTGAGCGCGCTGAGCATGCTTTTATTAGCATGGAGTGAGGCGCTTTATAAATGACCAATTAATTAATTAATTAATTAACTTTAACAACTGTCAAACTTTCCTATAACATTATGTCAATTTGTTCAACTCTCTCCCTCAACCCATTCAAGCTAACAATGAGTTACGGCCGGCAAATATGTTTGATAGGAATTAAAAAGGTCTACGAATAAATGTAAATCGGGTAAAAAAAAATAGGCATAGTCTAACTGGAGAATCGAACCCGGGTCACCCGCACAGCAGTCCTCTACGTTAACAACTTAGCTAGAGAAGGCACATGTCAGATGTGAAAAGCTATTAGACAGTATATAGGACTAAGCCTAAATAAGTCAGTGACACAAACTCACAAATTGACAAATGGGGATCCGTGGGGACACAAACACGATCTTTTTATATATAGAGGTTTTCAATGTTTTCAATGTATTATTCCAAACATTGTTTGACAAAAAAGAAAAAAAATATAGTTTGGTGTTAACATTTTCTAATATCCTCCATTTGTGTTACTATTTATAATAAACTATCGCGGCAAAAATATTGATTAATTAAAACAATGGTATGATAAACATTTTAAATTTATTTATTTTTTTTAGCATTAAACTTAAATACTAAATAATTAAAAGTGAAATTATGTTATTAATTGAAAAGACTGCAAATGAAAAGATCATAATATATATAGGCTACGTTAGATGATGTGTTTAATTTCTTCCCCCCCCCCCCCCCGCCCCTCACTAAAACTAACAGTATATTACACTTCTGACTATTGCTATAAAGAAAATACGAAGATACCGAATTTACATCTTTTCTAGTTTACCAGATTTCGAATTGACAATGTTAACATATTCTAATATATCTTACTTTGGTAGGCTTTTATAAGCAAATCATTCATATTTTTAATGAGACATTCATTGAATTTAAGAAAAAATGGATACTAATACTGTGTTTATTATTTACAGTGTAGAGTATATTGCTACATTGTATGCTATATACAGCGTAGTGTATACTGCTACAGTGAACACTATATACAGTGTAGTGTTATCTGCTACAGTCTACACTATATACAGCTATTCATTGTTTAAACACAAACAAGCTTTAGAGGTGGGTTTTTTTAAAAAAATGTCAGATAAAAGAAAGTTATAAATAGACCTTTAGTTTGGTGAAACTTCATCTAATTCTGTTATTATTTAATCGGCAAACTATTATCTGACTATTAATTAATTCGTAAATATGTATTTGTTTTTCTTTTTTTTTAAATTTAATCTAAAATATATTGAAGTTTAATCTAAAATATATTGAAGACGTTCTAATCTAAATAAGCCGCGAGGGCCGCATACTATCATTTGTCCCCCCGCTCGTTACCCACTGGCTGTAGTTTGCACACCCCTGCATTACATAAATTACACTTAGTATTTCTTTAAATTATATCTATCATCGGTGCGCAACAGTAGTCTAAACAAGAAATTAAACTTCTTTCTGCTTAGTAAGCCTACGGGTATTCCCGAAACGTCATAACTGCGACGCAACAAAACACCGCTCTTGAACACCGCACTACATGTGGGTCGAGCAATGGCATGTTTTCACGGCCAAAATCAATATCTACGATAAATCTAATGTGTATTTTTGTCTAACGTCCATTTCCGATTTTTATTTGTGGGGCCGAAAAGGTGTCGATTTTTTTTTAGGTGAAACAAGTAGTGCATTAAAACATGAAGATAATCGTTAGAGCGCTTTTGAAGAAAATTTCCAGACATATATATATATATATACATACAATTTTAACTCGTATAATAGTATAGGATATATAGTACCAGGTGACCGATCATTCGATCGGTAATAAAGAGCAGGCGCTTGTACCTTAACATCATGTGTATGTAAAACAACAGTGCATATATTTTAAAAATACTTCTTTACCAGACCAATAAATTGTATTTGTCTTTTTTCTTTTTTCTACTATGAATAACATGGGCTTTAAATTCTAACAGTCGAAGTAGATTTTTATTTGAGCAGTCTAATATCTAGATTTTGCCCGATAACCCCCCCCCCCCCCCCAAAAAACAAAACAAACAACAACAACAAAAAAACAACAGCTTAATCTCATTTTAAACCAAAAAAAAAACATGTAGGCTAGAGTTGTCAGTTTTAAATCCAACAGAAATATATGTCATTTATGTCAATAAATCGCCAGGCTACAACGAATACATAAAAGTACTGCGCGTTTGTTTATGTGCAAGTCTATAAGAGACTCGGGAACTGCCCTTCTACGCTCGCTCCACTGGCTCCCCGTGAAAGCCAGAATTGAGTATAAAGAGGCGCTACTTTGCCATCAGTGCATTTTTAACAACGAGTTTCCGTCCTATCTCAAGGTACTAATCAGACCTTATGTCCCGCAAAGAACACTTCGTTATGCAAACTCATCGCTTCTGGAAGAGCCCCGTTTCTCTCTGACGACCGTTGGCCTTAGAGCCTTCTCAGTATCCGGTCCGAAGGTTTGGAATCAACTTCCCATTCAACTGAGGCGAACAAGCTCTACTGTTACTTTCAAAAAGAACTTAAAAACTCATTATTTCAATATTTACCTTTGATAACAATTAACATGCTTTAGAAACTTACTGTCTTATTTATGGGTTGGGTCGGTTAATACTACATTTATTTGTTTTGTCTTTTTTAATCATCAATTTAGCTCTGTCACCTGGCCTAGTGTAATATCCGTATTCTCAGTTGTATGTTAAACGCGCTCAGAGCTTACATTATGTTTGTTGGCAGCGCTATACAAATATTATTATTATTATTATTATTTAAAAGACTGAAAATGAAAAGTTTAAAATTAAAATATCGTGAATTACGTTACAATTTTTAGTTCTTCTACCCCTTCCCCTATTGGTGTACGCTCGTTTGAATCTGTGGCGCCTTCACTGTGGAACGGCTTACCTGAGACACTGAAAAACTATGTGTCAAAAAAGGCATTCAAGAAGAATTTGAAGACTTTTCTTTTCAACTAAATTGATCAAATACACATCCATCAGTAAAAAACTTGTTTGAAACTATTTAAAAATATTATTGTCGTTTCGTGCCTCCGTCGGCCGAAACCTTGTTTAAAACTATTTTAGAGTGTTATTGTCGTTTCGATTTTGTGAGCGCGCTGAGCATGCTTGCATTAGCATGGAGTGAGGCGCTATATAAATGCCCAATTAATTAATTAATTAATTAACTTTAACAACTGTCAAACTTTCCTATAACATTATGTCAATTTTTTCAACTCCTTCCCTCAACCCATTCAAGCTAACAATGAGTTACGGCCGGCAAATATGTTTGATAGGAATTCAAAAGGTCTACGAATAAATGTAAATTGGGTAAAAAAAAATAGGCATAGTCTAACTGGAGAATCGAACCCGGGTCGGCCGCACAGCAGTCCTCTACGTTAACAACTTAGCTAGAGAAGGCACATGTCAGATGTGAAAAGCTATTAGACAGTATATAGAAGTAGGCCTAAATAAGTCAGTGACACAATAGGGATCCGTGGGGACACAAACACGATCTTTTTATATATAGAGATTTTCAATGTTTTCAATGTATTATTCCAAGCATTGTTTGACAAAAAAAGTAAAAAAATATAGTTTGGTGTTAACATTATCTAATATCCTCCATTTGTGTTACTATTTATAATAAACTATCGCGGCAAAATATAATATTAATTAATTAAAACAATGGTATAAACATTTTTATGATGTGTTTAATTTCTCTCCCCCCCCCCCCCGCCCCTCAATAAAACTAACAGTATATTACACTTCTGACTATTGTTATAAGGAAAATACGAATATACTGAATTTACCTCTTTTCTAGTTTACCAGATTTCGAATTGACAATGTTAACATATTCTAATATATCTTACTTTGGTAGGCCTTTATAAGCAAATCATACATATTTTTAATGAAACATTAATTGAATTTTAAAAAAAGTGGATACTAATACAGTGTTTATTATTTACAGTGTAGAGTATACTGCTACATTGTATGCTATATACAGCGTAGTGTATACTGCTACAGTGAACACTATATACAGTGCAGTGTAATCTGCTACAGTGTACACTATATACAGCTATTCATTGTTTAAACACAAAAAAAGTTTTAGAGGTGTTTTTTTTTTCAAAAAATGTCAGATAAAAGAAAGTTAAAAATAGACCTTTAGTTTGGTGAAACTTCATCTAATTCTGTTATTATTTAAACGGCAAACTATTATCTGACTATTAGATAATTCGTAAATATGTATTTGTTTTTCTTTTTTTTTAAATTTAATCTAAAATATATTGAAGTTTAGTCTAAAATATATTGAAGACGTTCTAATCTAAATAAGCCGCGAGGGCCGCATACTATCATTTGTCCGCCCGCGCGTTACCCACTGGCTGTAGTTTGGACACCCCTGCATTACATAAATTACACTTGGTCTTGCTTTAAATTATTTCTATCATCGGTGCGCAACAGTAGTTTAAACAAGAAATTAAACTTCTTTCTGCTGTAGTAAGCCTACGGGTATTCCCGAAACGTCATAACTGCGACGCAACAAAACACCACTCTTGAAAGCCGCACTACATGTGGGTCGAGCAATGGCATGTTTTCACGGCCAAAATCAATATCTACGATAAATCTAATGTGTATTTTTGTTTAACGTCCATTTCCGATTTTTATTTGTGGGGCCGAAAAGCTGTAGATTTTTTTTTAGGTGAAACAAGTAGTGCATTAAAACATGAAGATAATTGTTAGAGCGCTTTTGAAGAAAATTTCCAGACATATATACACATATATATATATATATATATATATATATATATATATACATACAATTTTAACTCGTATTATAGTATAGGATATGTGTATATATGTCTGGAAATTTTCTTCAAAAGCGCTCTAACGATTATCTTCATGTTTTAATGCACTACTTGTTTCACCTAAAAAAAAAATCTACAGCTTTTCGGCCCCACAAATAAAAATCGGAAATGGACGTTAAACAAAAATACACATTAGATTTATCGTAGATATTGATTTTGGCCGTGAAAACATGCCCTTGCTCGACCCACATGTAGTGCGGCTTTCAAGAGCGGTGTTTTGTTGCGTCGCAGTTATGACGTTTCGGGAATACCCGTAGGCTTACTACAGCAGAAAGAAGTTTAATTTCTTGTTTAAACTACTGTTGCGCACCGATGATAGAAATAATTTAAAGCAAGACCAAGTGTAATTTATGTAATGCAGGGGTGTCCAAACTACAGCCAGTGGGTAACGCGCGGGCGGACAAATGATAGTATGCGGCCCTCGCGGCTTATTTAGATTTGAACGTCTACCAATATATTTTAGATTAAACTTCAATATATTTTAGATTAAATTTTAAAAAAAAGAAAACAAATACATATTTACGAATTATCTAATAGTGAGATAATAGTTTGCCGTTTAAATAATAACAGAATTAGAAGAACTTTCACCAAACTAAAGGTCTATTTGTAACTTTCTTTTATCTGACATTTTTTGAAAAAAAACAACCTCTAAAACTTTTTTTGTGTTTAAACAATGAATAGCTGTATATAGTGTACACTGTAGCAGATTACACTGCACTGTATATAGTGTTCACTGTAGCAGTATACACTACGCTGTATATAGCATACAACGTAGCAGTATACTCTACACTGTAAATAATAAACACTGTTTTAGTATTCACTTTTTTAAAAATTCAATTAATGTTTCATTAAAAATGTGTATGATTTGCTTAAAAAGGCCTACCAAAGTAAGATATATTAGAATATGTTAACATTGTCAATTTGAAATCTGGTAAACTAGAAAAGATGTAAATTCAGTATATTCGTATTTTCCTTATAACAATAGTCAGAAGTGTAATATACTGTTAGTTTTATTGAGGGGCGGGGGGGGGGGGGAGAGAAATTAAACACATTATCTAACGAAGCCTACATATATTATGATCTTTTCATTTGCAGTCTTTTCAATGAATAACATAATTTTACCTTTAATTATTTAGTATTTAAGTTTAATGCTCAAAATTAAAAAAAAAATGTTTATCATACCATTGTTTTAATTAATCAATATTATATTTTACCGCGATAGTTTATTATAAATAGTAACACAAATGGAGGATATTAAATAATGTTAACACCAAACTATATTTTTTTACTTTTTTCGTAAAACAATGTTTGGAATAATACATTGAAAACATTGAAAATCTCTATATATAAAAAGATCGTGTTTGTGTCCCCACGGATCCCTATTGTGTCACTGACTTTTTTAGGCCTAGTCCTATATACTGTCTAATAGCTTTTCACATCTGACATGTGCCTTCTCTAGCTAAGTTGTTAACGTAGAGGACTGCTGTGCGTGCGAGCGGGTTCGATTCTCCAGTTAGACTATGCCTATTTTTTTTACCCGATTTACATTTATTCGTAGACCTTTTTAATTCCTATCAAACATATTTGCCGGCCGTAACTCATTGTTAGCTTGAATGGGTTGAGGGAGGGAGTTGAAAAAATTGACATAATTTTATAGGAAAGTTTGACAGTTGTTTAAGTTAAATAATTAATTAATTAATTGGTTATTTATATAGCGCCTCACTCCATACTAATAAAAGCATGCTCGGCGCGCTCACAAAATCGAAACGACAATAACGCTCTAAAATAGTTTTAAACAAGGTTTCGGCCGATGGAGGCACGAAACGACAATAACATTTTAAAATAGTTTCAAACAAGTTTTTTGCTGATGGATGTGTATTTGATCAATTTAGTTGAAAAGAAAAGTCTTCAAATTCTTCTTGAAAGCCTTTTTTGACATAGAGTTTTTCAGTGTCTCAGGTAGCCTAAGCCGTTCCACAGTGAAGGCGCCACAGATTCAAACGAGCGTACACCAATAGGGGAAGGGGTAGAAGAACTAAAAATTGTAACGTAATTCACGATATTTTAAATTTAAACTTTTCATTTTCAGTCTTTTAAATAATAATAATAATAATATTTGTAAAGCGCTGCCAACAAACATAATGTAAGCTCAGAGCGCGTTTAACATACAACTAAGAATACGGATATTACACTAGGCCAGGTGACAGAGCTAAATTGATGATAAAAAACAAGACAAAACAAATAAATGTAGCATTAACCGACTTAACCCATAAATAAGACAGTAAGTTTCTAAAGCATGTTAAATGTTATCGAAGGTAAATATTGAAATAATGAGTTTTTAAGTTCTTTTTGAAAGTAACAGTAGAGCTTGTTCGCCTCAGTTGAATGGGAAGTTGATTCCACACTTTCGGACCGGATACTGAGAAGGCTCTAAGGCCAACGGTCGTCAGAGAGAAACGGGGCTCTTCCAGAAGCGATGAGTTTGTAGAACAAAGTGTTCTTTGCGGGACATAAGGTCTGATTAGTGCCTTGAGATAGGACGGAAACTCGTATTTAAAAATGCACTGATGGCAAAGTAGCGCCACTTTATACTCAATTCTGGAGCGAGCTTAGAAGGGCAGTTCCCGAGTCTCTTTTAGACTTGCACATAAACAAACGCGCAGTACTTTTATGTATTTGTTGTAGCCTGGCGATTTAATGACATAAATGACATATATTTCTGTTGGATTTAAAACTGACAACTCTAGCCTTCATGTTTTTTTTTGGTTTAAAATGAGATTAAGCTGTTGTTGTTTTTTTTTTTTTTTTTTTTTTTTTTTTTTTTTTTTTTTGGGGGGGGGGGGGGGGGTTATCGGTCAAAATCTAGATATTAGACTGCACAAATAAAAATCTGCTTCGACTGTTAGAATTTAAAGCCCATGTTATTCATAGTAGAAAAAAGAAAAAAGACAAATACAATTTATTGGTCTGGTAAAGAAGTATTTTTAAAATGTATGCACTGTTGTTTTACATACACATGATGTTAAGGTACAAGCGCCTGCTCTTTATTACCGATCGAATGATCGGTCACCTGGTACTATATATATATATGTGTATATATGTCTGGAAATTTTCTTCAAAAGCGCTCTAATGATTATCTTCATGTTTTAATGCACGACTTGTTTCCCCTAAAAAAAAATCTACACCTTTTCGGCCACACAAATAAAAATCGGAAATGAACGTTAGACAAAAATACGCTTTAGATTTATCGTAGATAATTGATTTTGGCCGTGAAAACATGCCATTGCACCATCCACATGTAGCGCGGCATTCAAGAGCGGTGTTTTGTTGCGTCGCAGTTATGACGTTTCGGGAATACCCGTAGGCTTACTACAGCAGAAAAAAGTTTAATTTCTTGTTTAAACTACTGTTGCGCACCGATGATAGAAATAATTTAAAGCAAGACCAAGTGTAATTTATGTAATGCAGGGGTGTCCAAACTACAGCCAGTGGGTAACGCGCGGGCGGACAAATGATAGTATGCGGCCCTCGCGGCTTATTTAGATTAGAACGTATTCAATATATTTTAGATTAAACTTCAATATATTTTAGATTAAATTTAAAAAAAAAGAAAAACAAATACATATTTACGAATTATCTAATAGTCAGATAATAGTTTGCCGTTTAAATAATAACAGAATTAGATGAAGTTTCACCAAACTAAAGGTCTATTTTTAACTTTCTTTTATCTGAGATTTTTTGAAAAAAAAACACCTCTAAAACTTTTTTTGTGTTTAAACAATGAATAGCTGTATATAGTGTACACTGTAGCAGATTACACTGCACTGTATATAGTGTTCACTGTAGCAATATACACTACGCTGTATATAGCATACAATGTAGCAGTATACTCTACACTGTAAATAATAAACACTGTATTAGTATCCACTTTTTTAAAAATTCAATGAATGTTTCATTAAAAATATGTATGATTTGCTTATAAAGGCCTACCAAAGTAAGATATATTAGAATATGTTAACATTGTCAATTCGAAATCTGGTAAACTAGAAAAGATGTAAATTCAGTATATTCGTATTTTCCTTATAACAATAGTCAGAAGTGTAATATACTGTTAGTTTTATTGAGGGGCGGGGGGGGGGGAAGAGAAATTAAACACATCATAAAAATGTTTATCATACCATTGTTTTAATTAATCAATATTATATTTTGCCGCGATAGTTTATTATAAATAGTAACACAAATGGAGGATATTAGATAATGTTAACACCAAACTATATTTTTTTACTTTTTTTGTCAAACAATGTTTGGAATAATACATTGAAAACATTGAAAATCTCTATATATAAAAAGATCGTGTTTGTGTCCCCACGGATCCCTATTGTGTCACTGACTTATTTAGGCCTAGTCCTATATACTGTCTAATAGCTTTTCACATCTGACATGTGCCTTCTTTAGCTAAGTTGTTAACGTAGAGGACTGCTGTGCGTGCGAGCGGGTTCGATTCTCCAGTTAGACTATGCCTATTTTTTTTACCCGATTTACATTTATTCGTAGACCTTTTTAATTCCTATCAAACATATTTGCCGGCCGTAACTCATTGTTAGCTTGAATGGGTTGAGGGAGGGAGTTGAAAAAATTGACATAATGTTATAGGAAAGTTTGACAGTTGTTAAAGTTAATTAATTAATTTTATTAATTATTAATTGGTCATTTATATAGCGCCTCACTCCATGCTAATAAAAGCATGCTCAGCGCGCTCACAAAATCGAAACGACAATAACACTTTAAAATAGTTTTAAACAAGGTTTCGGCCGATGGAGGCACGAAACGACAATAATATATTTAAAAATAGTTTCAAACAAGTTTTTTGCTGATGGATGTGTATTTGATCAATTTAGTTGAAAAGAAAAGTCTTCAAATTCTTCTTGAATGCCTTTTTTGACACAGAGTTTTTCAGTGTCTCAGGTAAGCCGTTCCACAGTGAAGGCGCCACAGATTCAAACGAGCGTACACCAATAGGAGAAGGGGTAGAAGAACTAAAAATTGTAACGTAATTCATTATATTTTAAATTTAAACTTTTCATTTTCAGTTTTTCAGTCTTTTAAATAATAATAATAATAATATTTGTATAGCGCTGCCAAAAAACATAATGTAAGCTCAGAGCGCGTTTAACATACAAGTTAACTAAGAATACGGATGTTACCCTAGGCCAGGTGACAGAGCTAAATTGATGATTAAAAAAAGACAAAACAAATAAATGTAGCATTAACCGACCCAACCCATAAATAAGACAGTAAGTTTCTAAAGCATGTTAAATGTTATCTAAGGTAAATATTGAAATAATGAGTTTTTAAGTTTCTTTTGAAAGTAACAGTAGAGCTTGTTCGCCTCAGTTGAATGGGAAGTTGATTCCACACCCTCGGACCGGATACTGAGAAGGCTCTAAGGCCAACGATCGTCAGAGAGAAACGGGCTCTTCCAGAAGCGATAAGTTTGCAGAACGAAGTGTTACTCTTTGCGGGACATAAGGTGTGATTAGTGCCTTGAGATAGGACGGAAACTCGTTGTTAAAAATGCACTGATGGTAAAGTAGCGTCACTTTATACTAAATTCTGGCTTTCACGCGGAGCCAGTGGAGCGAGCGTAGAAGGGCAGTTCCCGAGTCTCTTTTAGACTTGCACATAAACAAACGCGCAGTACTTTTATGTATTCGTTGTAGCCTCGCGATTTAATGACATAAATGACATATATTTCTGTTGGATTTAAAACTGACAACTCTAGCCTGCATGTTTTTTTTGGTTTAAAATTAGATTAAGCTGTTGTTTCTTTTTTTTTTTTTGGTGGGGGGGGGGGGGGTTATCGGGCAAAATCTAGATATTAGACTGCACAAATAAAAATCTGCTTCGACTGTTAGAATTTAAAGCCCATGTTATTCATAGTAGAAAAAAGAAAAAAGACAAATAGGCATACAATTTATTGGTCTGGTAAAGAAGTATTTTTAAAATGTATGCACTGTTGTTGTACATACACATGATGTTAAGGTACAAGCGCCTGCTCTTTATTACCGATCGAATGATCGGTCACCTGGTACTATATATAATATACAGACAAGCTAATGATAAAAAAAAAGTCGGCGGCAACTTTTTATATAGCTCAGTGATCAGTGGCCCAGATTTAACAAAGGGTTATCGTCCCTTGTCAACCTGTGATTTTATTGATTTTTTCCCCCCTTGTTGTACTTGGATATTTAACACAAAAGAAGAAACGCTAAAACATTTAAAACTGATGATTTTATTACATGACCAATTCATCTATAAGCTAATCAATGGTAATAACTATAAATTAACTACACTTTTCTTCATCTGTAAATTTAATATTTTATTTGCATTGTCGCCATTTTGGAACAACAGGCGGTCTTGCAAGCTACCCAGTATCTGAGTATGCTACTGGCTACTGTAATATTTACTATAATTTAGGCCTACTAGTCTAATATAAAATTTATCAAACTATAAAACAATATAATATAACTAAATTAGGTAGGGCAATTATGCCTACCTAACTTATACTACTATTACTAAATAACTTTTTTTTAATTTTATAGTTTAAATAAAAAATATAACAATTTATGTGACTCTAGTGACTCTAGTGTCTAGAGTCTAGACTGACTCTAGACTCTAGAGTCTAGTGTAGGGCCTATGCCTATAGTACCTATACTATACGTTTTTGAATTTATAATATAATATATGTCTAAATTGACTCATAACTTTAAAACATGGTGGCACTAAACTCAACTGAATTTTAACATAATTTAAGATGGAGTTGAAGCTAAGTAGCAGGTAGTAGTTAGCTAAGTTAGGGCTATGAGTTTTAATATATTATTTGTATACATTTGTTTCTTGCACAGT
This sequence comes from Anisus vortex, assembly GCA_949126835.1. Classification (NCBI taxonomy): domain Eukaryota; kingdom Metazoa; phylum Mollusca; class Gastropoda; family Planorbidae; genus Anisus; species Anisus vortex. The sequence goes on from OX421509.1 coordinate 4,928,960, forward strand.
TGCACAGCTTTTTTTTTTTTTAAATAATATATTTCTCAAGTAAAAAAATACTGTCACACATTTTTTTGTGTTTCTTATATCTAGACATTAGGCCCAGGGCTGTGGCGCTGTGGAGTCGATAAATAAATGTTCTGACTCCTCAGTTTTTCGTACTTCCAACTTCGACTCCAGGTACCCAAGATATTCTCAGACACCTCAACTCCGACTCCACAGCCCTGAATTTAGGCCCCTTTATTAGTATAGGTCTATCCTTCAGTTTATGCAAAGAAGTACAGCCTATCTAATATTCATATAAAAAATAGAATTCAATAAATCTCCTATTTTTCCTTAACAAAAAAGAAACATATGTATATATATAGGCCCAACAACTTTCTTTACTAAAGTGCAACAAATTATTGAATTAAATACAAGGCTATATAAACTTAAAATGAGAATTACACTATTATTACATTGTTGTATTAGAGTGTCTTAATTTTTGCAAATATGAGATACAAACAACCCTTCGGGAAAGGTACTGAAATCGGCAAAATAAAGATATATTTAGTTCAAGGTGTTTAATAAAAGCGTATTCATTTATCTAAAATCTATAAATTGGTGAAAAAATGTATAAAATTGATTAGTTAGTTCAAATTTTATTCAAAATTTGATAAGTAAAGGTAAGAGAAGTCATTTTGGAGAAAAATGAAAAAAGAAAACTGTACAGATTTTTTACTTTTTAGCATAGCAAGAGATCAATAAATATTACCATAATGAATAAATATTAACCAATCTCCATAATATTTAACAAACTCAATTGTAATTAGTCATTACATTTATATAAATAAGCTGTTAAAGTATCATAGATTTTAAATAATATTTAGTTCACTTTTAAACAGTATTATCTTTAGAGGACATTTTGTTTGATTTTATACAAACATTTTTTTAAGTAATTTCTAAAAATAATTGTAGTTTTAAAATTTCACAGCTAAAGGGCATTCAACATTACAAATCAATAATAATCCAAAAAATGACCTAGGACCGTTTTTCACATTATTTAGCATTTATTGAAAAATCAGTATCACTGACTTACGTACCGATTCGTGGGGTAGCATCACATATCTAAATTCAATATTTTTTCTTTTGAAGTCCTATATTACAAAATATATTAAAAAAACAACAACTTTTTTTTCAGTCCCAGTGCTGGCAATATGCCCCGGGAAATTAAAACACCCTTGAGATACCAGAAAGAGCCAGAGAAAAGGCCAACTATTCGTACTGGAAGGAGGGGTCGACCAAGACTTGCACGCAACGAGGCAAAGTATCATGACTCGCAGAAAGCCACTCCTGAAAAGGAGCAGGTTTTAAAACAGCCTGACCCAGACCCCGAATCCATCATCATCCCTGATGATGATTCAGATGTTGAAATAGTTGAAGTCACCAAACCCCCAAACAAAAAGAAGAAGTCTGATAATGACCCGGACTGGGGATTTGATAAGAAGGTCAGTTTGATATCATATAGTAGTCATCTAAAGTATATGCTGTATACACTCAGGTTCAGGTCGGACAAGAATTTCTTTCTGTACATACATTTGTTTGCCTTTCTTTTTTTTTGTGTTGTTTGAGAAAATCTTAAAATTCAGGGAACTTTTTGTTTTGGGTAAATAGAACATTATCACAGACAAGTGATGTAGGGTGATCAAGCAATAGAATATTATAAATGAGAAATGGAGAAACTTTATAGAGAAATAACCGGATCATGTTGGCTGAGCAGCCAGGATGTTCAGCTGGCAAACTGAAGAGGTCCTGGGTTTGAATCCTGGAGAAGGCTAGGCTTTTTTTGTTTCGCTGAGTCTGGCCAGCTCTGATGGGTATCTGACATTAGTTGGGGCTAAGTAAAGGCTGGGCTTTGTGCTGGCCACACAGTCCTTCTATAATACTTGTATTGTTAATTGTTGCTTTTTTAAAGAATCATCTGTTAATAAAATATTACATCCTGATGGTCACCCTGAACACATTTTACATGTACAAAAGTTCTTTTAAAAAGAAAGCCTATAGTTAATTGCTCTTTGATTTTTTTAACTTTTATTGTATGGAGTTTTCCGGATTCACCGACTTAACTGTAGCGCTGTACAGTCTGTTGTATTATATTTATATTTTTTGGTGTTTACTTTGAGATGTAGGATATGGTTATTTTTCTTTTAATTTACAAAACTTTTCTGTGGACAATATATGTATCCAAGGTTCAACTAGTAAATATATTATCGTTAAAAAATAATAGTTACATATACCAGTTTTTTTAATAAGATTTAAGAAAGATCTTTTAACTTATGATATCATTCATTTATATATTTAATATAAAAGGGTGGAACAACTCGGTCAAAAGGGAAGAGTAAGGAAAAGTCTCCTAAAACACCCGCATCTGTTCCATCAACCCCGAAGAGCAATTTGTCTAAAAAGACAGAAGAGTCCAAGACCCCGGTGACCACTGTATTGAAAAAGACGCAGCCAACAAGCCTCAGCTCAGGTATTGAGCTATTCATGGAGTGTAAGGATGAGCCTCTTAGCCAAGCCCAGGTAATACACTTGACTGTTTCTTCTCGATTGGCATTCTGGCAGGGAATGGGTTGCCTGAACAAGCCGGGAAAACCAGTTACTTATAATTTAAAACACTAATCACAATGCAAAACTAGACTCCGATCAAGGATAAGCATTGAACACAATAATCTTCTTTATAGTAGGAGCATCTGTACTATGTAAGATAAGACTGCATTTTATTGCAACTTTATGAGTAGAGCTCAAACCTTTTTTTTTTACCTGTGTTGAGTGGATAGGTTGCACTTGTAATTTATCAAAATTCTTTGGTTAAAATAAATTTAGCGGTTACTTGCAAGTTTTAATTAGTGCACACAGTACCAGCTTTGTATAGTGGTTGTCTAAATGGAGGATCAATTTGAAGATTTTTGGGGCTCACATCCTTGAAAAAAGCTAGGACCCCTCAGCTTGTTAACAGGGTGTACAGGCAGACTCTTCTTAGCTATTAATGATTAATGAGAATAATTGACTTAAGCTAAAGTCAGTGAACTTGACTGGACAATGTGATCACAACATAGACCTTTGTTTGCTGTAGAAAAACAAAAACAACACAGGGATCCAAGGGCAGGATGATTAAAATTTGTATACAGTGTTGCACATTATCACGGCCTCAGTTCAAAATTTTATTTTCAATAAATTATAATGGCCTGTTTTTAAAGAAGCCGTAATTAGAAAATGAAGTTAATTCAATAAGAAATAATAAACAATAAGTCTTTGAAAAAAACAAACAAAGATAAGTAGGATTCTTAATATGATATAAAAAAAAACTTATTCAATTTGAAAATGTAATGAAACATCTAAAAGTCAAACACTCGCAAATTAAATTTCAAGACACTTTCCCTTGTATATACTAATAGCTTTTGCTAGCTTATTCTGACTGTCCTAGGTTAGGTTTTTAATCTGCTATTATTTATACTAAAAGGTTTGAGAACTCTTAAATGTAGGAAATGACATACATTTCTTGCAAACAAGACTATAATTGTCTTTATCAGAATGTGTTTATCAGGCCACAGTTATATTGTGTTATAGTGTTTATCAGGCCACAGTTATATTGTGTTATAGTGTTTATCAGGCCACAGTTATATTGTGTTATAGTGTTTATCAGGCCACAGTTATATTGTGTTATAGTGTTTATCAGGCCACAGTTATATTGTGTTATAGTGTTTATCAGGCCACAGTTATATTGTTCCCCACCTTCAACCCTATCAAAATCAGTTTCTTTTATTTGCTCATTGTTTTTATTTCTTCTCTGTTCAGATCCAGTCTGCCAAGAAAGAGCAGAGCTTCTATGACTTGTCGCAGACCCTAGTGAAAGCTGCCAGGGAAGGTAGACTTGTCTTTCCACCTGGAGGTGGCATGCAAATTCTAGGTTAGTACAGAAACCGTGTTGTTAATGTGTAAGATAAGATAAATTGTTTTGTCTATTTTGGGGATGTCACTTTTCCTCATTTTGGCAGAATTCCTAATACTCCATTTAAGTTAAAATTTCATTTTCAATTAAACAATAGATATCAATATAAATGTTGATTAGTAAAAAATATAATAAGAGTAAATTAAAATGAATTATGCATATTATATTGTATACATATGATATTAGTGTGCAGCAAAAATTTCTTTTTCGCTGTCACTGGCAGGAAAATATTTTTCCCAGTTTTTTCGAGAAGACCAGTTACATCCCTGACTTTTTCTTTACTGGCGCACAATTTATTTATTAAGTTGCAGCTTTTCTTTTTTGCTGATTTACCTGAACACCCTAATCTAAACAGCACATCTCCAGGTGGGGGCGGGGTCACAGTCTAAGCTCTTCCAGTCCCAGCACATGGTGTTCCTATTTAAATCACACAAGATTGCATCATCTTAGCTCATCCATGGAGTACCATTCCATGGATGTTTCCTTAATTTTGAACAAGGCTAATGCGCATGGGGCTGAGAGGCAGGTTCTGGGTTCGAATCCTGGTGCCGGTTAGGATTCTTTCCTGGGACTTGAGGGTGCCCCTGAGTCTATCCAGCTCTGATGGGTACCTGACACTAGTTGGGGTAAAGTAAAGGCGGCTGGGCATTGTGTTGGCCACACATCCCCTCGTATGCCGTGGCCACAGAAACTGGTGAACTTAACATTTTAAAAAATGTGCATTGGGTGGTTTTTATGTGAAAAGTATGAACTGAGAATTTAAAAAAAATTAATGTTTACATCAATTTTAAGATTCTTTGTTGGACTATCAGACATGCCTACCGTTCCGTTTTTGGCGTATTTGTTCCGCTTTCTTATAAAAAAACACACTTTGTTCCGCCGTTCCGCTTTCTACTAGTTTTGTTACACCAAATTGGAAAGTTTGGGTTTTTCATGGGTTGAAATATAGTCCGTGTCTAGGTTGATAAAACAAAGGCACAAAAAAGTCGCAATGCTATAATTATCATTACTTGGGTTTTCTGGGTTTATTAAAAGAGATATTGTGGGCTTTTCTAACGTTTTTTGCGGTATTACGCGTGTTTGGCAATTAATATTCTTTTCCTTTACTGTATTGCTAAGATTGTGAAAATGTCTAAACGTCCTGGCTCAGAAAGTTTAAATATGACTTGTTCAAATTGTAAAAAAACTAATTCAGTGTTATTGGAAGGAATATTCAGAGGAGTTTATTCAGCAAATGTGAATTTAATGTTCTATGTAGGCCTACTAGATCTAGATCCATTGCGAATTGTCTGTGAAACGTAAGTCTACCTACATTTTAAATCTAATAATAGGCCTAGATTGTTCCTCTTTTTAGTCCTTAGGGGTAGGCATGTCTGGACTATTGATTAAATGCACACAGCTTTAATAATGTATTTTTGTTTGTTTGTCTTGAATTCACAGAGAAGCCCTATTCAATGATATATGCTCCGATGACACCGGTTCTAATGTCATCCATGCCAACGCCAGCAAATGTGCCGCCTATGTTGACCTTGGGGTAAGCTGACATATCTGTATATTTGTCAAACTGTCCCTGCTGCCTGTTCAAAGTCAGGCCCTCACCTTTTCCTAGGCCTAACCTTTTATTACTTATAATTTCATGGCACTATCATTTTGAGTTCCAGTGTAATCTTGTCTCTGGTGATTCCACACAAGAACTATTTTTGTATCATCTCTTTCAGTTCCTTTTTAAAAATATATTTGTCATTGATACTTTATACAAACAAAAAACAATTGGAATTTTAGGAAGTTGAAAAAAGGCATTACGATTTATTTCATCAAAACTTCAACATAAATAATAATTAAGTCTATCAAATTCTTACCAAAAAGGTTCTGAGGGAGGCTAAAATTGAATTCTGTTGCTGTTAATTATTTGTACATTTTGATTCTCTTCTTAAAAGCTTTTTCTAAATGAGAAAAAAAGTTTTTTTAATTGAATAAAGTATCCCTTGTTGCATAGTGTAACCCTTGAAAACATTGCCAATAAATTTAACACTCTCTCAAATCATCTAATCACCATGAACATAAACTATTCCTTCGCTCAATTTGATACTTTTTTGTTCTCTTCAAATGGTCTGATGCTACGCTAGGTGCATTAGAAGCCTTTAAGAGAGAGAGCTCGAGTATAATTCAAACAGTAGTTGGCCCGCCATATTTTTTTGTTGTTCGAACTCGTCTGCCTGGCGGCAAAAGCGTCATTTTTAACACTTGGGGAACTGCTCCAGTTTGTGCTTGGGAGTAAGTATTAAATATTTGTCATGTTTAAATGTAAAGTGGGCTTTAAAAAATTTTTTTGAAAGAAATGATTGCAAAGATGTATGCTTGAAATGGCAACAATATGGCTAAAAGAGATAGACAAAATATTTTTTAAATGAATTAGTCAAGTCAAGATTATTATCATTTTTGGTACTTCTAAAATGAAATCTTAAAAGCATTTGGTCAGTAAATATAATTATGATCAGTCATGAAGTACTGTATGTACTTGCATATAGGTTGAGCCCTTAGAGTTATTAAAGTAATATTTTCCAGTTGACTTGCTGATAGGCTGCACTGTAAGATAACCGTCCAAGAGTCAAACTGCAAAACAGCCCTCTGCTGAGATTGCTTTTTCAGAGCCGAGTTGTGCAATAGCGGCAGCAGGCCATGCATCTGCTGCAGGCAAAGTATGAGGCAGTTATCTTAGCTCCAACCTCTGTCCGTGGCTAACCAATAGTTTGCAGTCATGTATAATAACAAACATAAACAGATGAAGGTTGGATTTCCAATTTTTTTTTTATTGAGTTAACATCAAAGAGTTTTTTTAAAATAACGACTCGACACACAAACAGCTCAAATAATGGCAAGCGTAGGCTTTTCTATCCATCCTTTGCAACCATCAAATTGCAATATCTGTAAGATTTACATACATATGTGACATACTTACAAAAAAACAACACTTAATAGACGACATCTATATTACATTTTATTTAGTTGGAATCATATACAATATACATATACTGAAAAAGACCTAGAAAGCTTTTGTAATGCATCCCCTAGGCGCAAGCTTTTCTAATCTTACTAACTCACCTTCTATACTGATGATCATTATATCAACGATACAGGTGATAAATTCAACTTTATGACAGAGTAGTGCTGTTTTTTTTTAAAAACTTTTTTACAACTGTCTTTGCTGAGTAGATAGGTAGAATATTAGCTTATCTGTCAAAATTCTGTTTTAAAAAAAGTGCAACCTATATATGCAAGTATGTGCAGTAATTCTGATATTTAAAAAAATTTCTTGATGGGTTGAGCATTTAATAACGGAAGGATTTAATAGCATTAAAATGGGAATTAAATTCTTTGAATAATAAAAAATGGATGTTTCTTACATATAACTGCCATATGAAAGAAAGAAATTTCTTAATCTTTAAACCACAGATATTAAATTCTTGGACAACAAGAACTCTTTTTTAACACCTTTTGGGTATTTTTAGCATGACGTATATATCATGTTTTTTGTGAAAGCTTATAATATTATAATAATAATGGTAATTTATAATAATAATAATAATAATTTATATAGCGCTTCTATCCATGCTATTTTAGCATGCTCAGTGCGCTCTAGAAGACTATTAATCTGTGAGAGGTTTTACTGCTGCCGGTTAAGCGCTCGTGATAACAACTCAATATTAATGTCATCTAGTCCCAAAACTCCTGTAGGGCGCCAGGGATCTGCCGGTGGGGGGGATAGAACCTGCGACGTGTCAGGTGTTTTTTTGGTTGACAGTCCGGTGAGCTAACCACACGGCCAGCCGGCTTCACAATATACATGATATATAGGTAATTTTTTTTAGTAAGTATTAATTTGTGTGGCTTTGCCTATGTATTTTTTTTTCAAAAGCCTGATTAATTAATGATATTTCTAAAATAAGTCCAGATAGTATTAATTATTGAAGCGAAGAAAAATGTGTGCTTATGGTAATTTTTTGTTGTTCTTAATAGTTGCTAATCTTTTTGCAATATTTATATTATAGCAATTCTACGTCAGCGTTTCAAGCGGATTCTTTTGTAAAATATGTCAATTAACCCCCAAGTTGTATTATATCAAAAATTTCTTGTTGTCCTATCCTTAACAGTGCTTGTAGTCAATAAAATATCTTTGGTTTAAATCATTGCTTTGTTATCTTTTCCAGTTTGGGATATTTATGTGTAAATGTAGAATGTATGAAAGTTGTTATTCTCATTCTTACATTTACTTTTTAGGGAATCAGCAATGTTTTCAAGAGGTTGTCTTGTTTATTTTTTAAATAATAAGGGGCTTATTTTGAACTTTAAAAAATCAAATAGCTATGTTTATCTGTTAATGCTAATTGTATGAAATGTTAATCTGTTAATGCTAGTTTTATTATAAGTTTATATGAAAATGTAATTTTATGATTGAATTTGCGAAGAGAATATTTTTTTTTGGTTAACTTTGTCTTTCTTATTTTTACTCCAGTAATCAGATAAGCTTCTCCAAAGTGGAAAGTGGGCAGTTCAAATTTTACGGGGTATTGCCCCCAGGGCCGTTGCCCGGCATGAATCCATCTGCACCACTCCCTAGCGTAGATAAACTGCCACTTCTGCCTCAGGCAACCCCTTCCGGCAAGGCGAGCTCTCTGCAGCAGCAAGAGACAGGCGTCAACAAAAAAAAAAGAGGCCGGAAGAAAAAGTGTACAGTGCAAGATCTGCTGAACAGACAAGGGCAGTTAACATTTTATGGGGTATTGCCCCCAGGGCCGTTGCCCGGCATGAATCCATCTGCACCATTCCCTAGTGTAGATAAACTGCCACATTTGCCTCAGGCGACCCCTTCAGGCACAGCAAGCTCTCTGCAGCAGCAGGAGGCAGGCGTCAACAAAAAGAAAAGAGGCCGGAAGAAAAAGTGTACAGTGCAAGATCTGCTGAACAGACAAGGGCAGTTAACATTTTATGGGGTATTGCCCCCAGGGCCGTTGCCCGGCATGAATCCATCTGCACCATTCCCTAGTGTAGATAAACTGCCACATTTGCCTCAGGCGACCCCTTCAGGCACAGCAAGCTCTCTGCAGCAGCAGGAGGCAGGCGCCAACAAAAAGAAAAGAGGCCGGAAGAAAAAGTGTACAGTGCAAGATCTGCTGAACAGACAAGGGCAGTTAACATTTTATGGGGTATTGCCCCCAGGGCCGTTGCCCGGCATGAATCCATCTGCACCATTCCCTAGTGTAGATAAACTGCCACATTTGCCTCAGGCGACCCCTTCAGGCACAGCAAGCTCTCTGCAGCAGCAGGAGGCAGGCGTCAACAAAAAGAAAAGAGGCCGGAAGAAAAAGTGTACAGTGCAAGATTTGCTGAACAGACAAGGGCAGGTACCTTCTGTCAACCCCCAGCCCTCTGCCAGGATGCAAGACTACACAAGGCTGCAGAAAATGGAGAAACTAACCTCTGCGGAGAACTCGGCATCCAAAAGCACCAAAGACAGGCTGAAGGAGATGATGAAAAACAATAAACTAAGGATGATGAAAGCAAAGTAAGTTGATCAAGTCAGTGTATGTAGTCGAAAGAAATTTATGATAGAACTGTTTAAACGTAATTTTGTAGCAGCGATGGTTTTACATAACTGTTAAAGGAAAGCCTTTGGGATTTTAAAGGTAGCTTTTTTATGGGGGACGCTTGGAATCAGTTTGGGTAATTAAAGAGCAGTGCGCCATGGTCCCAGGCCTCTAAATCCGCACTGCTCTCTTATTCCTGAATGTTTTATCCTAAAGAGTTTGTGCACCCTAATCGTGATTCTCTTTGCCCCAATCTGCCCTGAAATGCACCCGTCTGCACTGCAATACACCCATCTTCCCTGAAGTGTATCAATCTGCCCTGAAATGCACCAATCTGCTCTGAAATGTACCAATCTGCCCTAAAACACACAACATGCCCAGAAATGCACACATCTGCTCAAAATTAGAAAGGCATCTTTTTTTCCCCTTAAATTTCAATGTCCAACCGTAAAGTGACAAAGAATGTTTCTGATATTTAAAATGTCCATGTGCTTCAATATAAAATAATTAAACAAATTAATTTTCTACCTAAATTTTGTAATGTTCCAATGCACCCAACCATTCTCTAAAATAGAAATATAACATTATTTTCTTGAATTAATAATACCCCTCTAGATATATTTACATTAATAAAAAATGTCCACAGGAAGCTGAGGGCGACCCCTGCCAGGCTGCAAAATGCCCGCCGGTTGAGGCAAAGGATTCAGCACTCTGAGAGATACGCCGCATACCTGGCCCAAGAGAAGTTTAAAAAGTCCAAGGACACGGAAGGCACCACTGCAAAAGGGAAGGAAAAGTTTGCCACCGTCAGGAAGCTGCTTATGGCATATAGGTAAACAGAGTGTACATGTAACGTAAAGGATTGGTGCCACAAAACCAACAATAAACCTGGTTTAACAGGGTTTTTTTTTCTACTCGTATGGCGTATAAGATGTTGACTAAATGGGATAGAAATAAAACCCATAGTTTGAGTTTTGTTTTTTAAGTGCATGCCCCTGTTTAATCTTCTTTGATTTAACTTGAGAGTCTACTTTTGCTGTCCAAGCGACAGATACTGTCCAAGCGACAGATGCTGTCCAAGCGACAGATACTGTCCAAGCTACAGATACTGTCCAAGCTACAGATACTGTCCAAGCGACAGATGCTGTCCAAGCTACAGATACTGTCCAAGCTACAGATACTGTCCAAGCGACAGATGCTGTCCAAGCGACAGATGCTGTCCAAGCGACAGATGCTGTCCAAGCGACAGATGCTGTCCAAGCGACAGATGCTGTCCAAGCGACAGATGCTGTCCGAGCGACAGATGCTGTCCAAGCGACAGATGCTGTCCTCCTTTTCTATCTATAAATCTGTCTTTTTTTTAAAACAAAAAAGCTAACAAAAATTGATATGTAAATCAGTGTGATGAAATAGATAAGGAATGATCACTCATATTAAAAAGGGCATTAGTCTTGAAGGCAGATCCCAACTCTGACTTAACGACATCCAGTCCCTTCAAATTGCCAGCCGAGCTAGCTCCTGCTTGTACACCATGTCCTATTAGTGACGTTAGTTGTGGTGAATCCCTTTGTATGATCATCTTGACCATAGAATCTTTGTGGATGCTGCCCTTGTCCCATTGACTTACACGGTGTGAAAGTGTGAGTTTTATTTTTCTTAGAGATGAATAAGTTTACATACTTATCTCAATGACTCACATTTTTTAGGTTACTTCTAAATTATCTTTTTATTTTATCTTACTGATCTACATGCCATAGCTACTAACTAAGGATAAACATCCTCTAGTACTAACTGGACTTCATTATGATATAATTAAATGGTCGTCATTATCATTAACACTTCAATCAAAGTAATCAGAACTCGATGATCATCTACTCCATTGTGTGGAGGATTACTTGTTACAACTTATAGTTTTTTACTACGAAAGATTCAGATATAAAAAAAATTAGAAAACATCCCATTTGTCTGAAGAAGAATTTATGAGGTTCTTTTTTCTTTTGGCACACATGAGGATGGTGTGGCCGGCACAGTGCTCTGACACCTTCACTTTCTCCCAAGTGATGTTGCAATGGGTCAGATTCACAGATTTATTTTGTAAACCAGGATTCGCTCCAGATTCTCCATGTAATGGTAAACAACATGAACATTACCTGTTGTGTTTCTTTTTTAATTCAACTATTTATTCAAATGCAATTTGAACTTGTGCAGAATTTTAGCAGCAAATTCTGTTATATTTTGTTTTTAAATTACTTTGTTAAAGCATTTCAGTAGCTGAATGTGGTATTGATTTTTTGGCAAATAAACAAAGGTTTCTTGCAACTATGCTGTGTTATTTTGTATTTTATTATGTATTAATTTTTGTAAAGAATGGATCCAATGTTTATTTAAACAAAATTTAAACCCAACAAAATCTAAAGCCCCCAAAAACTGAAAACAGAAAAATCTTATTAGTTTATTTTCTAAATGGCCTAAAATTGGGGTTTCAATGTGTTTAATTACTTTAATTTGTAAGTTGTTTGTTGTATTTCAATTTATTTTTTTTACTAACGTTAACATTAATTGTAAGTTGTATTAATGTTAATAATGTATTATTGTACAATATATTCTTTTTCAGTTAACTCATTTGCAACTATGTAGAAAATGTCTGACCTTAAAAAAAAATAAATATTAAACCGTTCTAGTAATCATATATAAATATATGAAATAAGTTAAAAACTTTCTTTTGTCTTGTTGATTCGTGAACCTAAGAGTGCTATTGCCCCTGTGTGTTTAAAGTGCTTTAGCTACAATGAGCTTTATTTAAAATAGTTTAATCCAGCTATTGACAGTTGGCTCTGTTATTTAAAATAGTTTAATCCAGCTATTGACAGTTGGCTCTGTTATTTAAAATAGTTTAATCCAGCTATTGACAGTTGGCTCTGTTATTTAAAATAGTGTAATCCAGCTATTGACAGTTGGCTCTGTTATTTAAAATAGTGTAATCCAGCTATTGACAGTTGGCTCTGTTATTTAAAATAGTGTAATCCAGCTATTGACAGTTGGCTCTGTTATTTAAAATAGTGTAATCCAGCTATTGACAGTTGGCTCTGTTATTTAAAATAGTGTAATCCAGCTATTGACAGTTGGCTCTGTTATTTAAAATAGTGTAATCCAGCTATTGACAGTTGGCTCTGTTATTTAAAATAGTGTAATCCAGCTATTGACAGTTGGCTCTGTTATTTAAAATAGTGTAATCCAGCTATTGACAGTTAGCTCTGTGTATTATTACCAAGTTACAACTCTATATGAAATGTGTTTCTTTGTTTTGTTTCTGCAGTGCAAGCCACACAAGCACTCCAGAGCATTTTAGTCCACCAAATATCTCAGGCAGAAGCCCTGGCAATGTAAGATCTAATGGGAAATATCCATTTGATTTAAGTATTTTAATTAGACATATTTTTTTAGCTTGAGTACTGGTAGCACCAATTTCAAGGATACCGGTACATTTAGTGCAAAATGATAATTATATGATACAGATTGCTTAACAAAATATGTCTTAGCTTATGTCATAGCTATTATGTTATAGGCTTTTGTTCAAAGATAAAATTTTGAGAATTTGTATTTTTGTATCTTATCGTATATGTTACAAGAAGATTATCTGTGGATTGGGTCTAGTTTATTTTGTGTTTTAAGTTTTAAATGACAAGTTATTGGTTTTCTTTGTTTGTTCAGGCAATCCCTTCCATTCCCAGAATAGTTTTATTATCAGAAAAAGAAATCATTTAGAAATATGATGTCCTGTCCATATGAATGTGCAGTTCAGGTTTCAATCTTATCATTTGACATGCTAGGAATTTGTTCACAGATAAATCTCTGTTCTCTCTGTTACAGGTGAACACCAATAGCTCCCCGATACCTGCTCTAGGTAAGAAAGAACTGCGTTCGTTAGTTAAAATGCTGTCAGCCACTAAAGGGTCAATATATATCAGCCACTGGTTTACTACAAATTTTCATTGAACCAAATGTCTGTCTATATATCTATTTTATCTGTCTCTCTATCAATCTTTCTGTCTTTCTCTCTCTTTGTATTTATGTAACTCTCTCTCTCTCTATGTATGTATATATATTTATATATATATATATATATATATATATATATATATATATATATATATATATATATATATTTATATATATATATATTTATATATATTTATATATAATATAAATAGAGCCCATATATAAAATAAAAATATGCATAAATATATTAATGTTAAAACATATTTATATAAGTATGTAAAATAGGCTGGCTGCTGGTCCTGCGGTTAGTTCACTGAACTGTCAACAAAACGGCCTGTTATCCAGCCCTGCTGTCGACCAATCCCCGCCACCCTGTAGGAATTTTCTGCTTAGGACGTAATAATCTTCTATCTAGAAGGAACGTCTATAAACTTATAAGACATCATCACTAAAAATATATTTAACTGGCTAAATTTAACCAAAATCTTTACAGAATCTCATAAAGATTTATGGTTTTTAACACCTCCGCCACCACAGCCAGAATTTCCCTTAGGGGAAATCTCTTTGGTAAAAGTGTACATTCATTGGACCACATTTCAAATAAACTATATATCTTTTTCTTCTCAGCCAAGCCAAGTCCGAATGCCATCAGCCAAGGTGTAAGGCACCTGAGCGTATTTCCTCAACATTTAGTTGGCAGCAAGTCATCTGGCCAGGCCATCCCTAGATCTGTCACTTCTGTCAAGGTGAAAGCACAGTCGGAAGCCCTGGCTCAGTTAAGGTATTTCAGTCACTCACTATAGAAAATAAGAAGTACGCTTTCACATGCAGTGGTCCTTCTAACAGTCATCGTTAAGTGTATATATATATATATAAAAATACATCCTACAAGTTTATCCCAAGTCTTAACCCCAAAACTTTTTTTTACAATATTTTCTGAATGAGTATTAAGTACCCTTTGGACCAAACTAATCATAGGGCTGGTGAAGCAGGCATACTAAGGGATGTGTGGCCAGCACAATGCCCAGCCACCTTTACTTTACCCCAACTAATGTCAAGTACCCATCAGGGCTGGGTAGACTCAGGGACACCTTCAAGTCCCGGGGAACAAATTTTAGCCTCCCACCAGTATTCCAACCCAGGACCTCCGGATCGCCATGAACGCTCTGCCGCTCGACTACCCGTGAGTATTGCTAGAGCCCAATGGTCAAAATTTTCATGCGATGTTTTATTAATCTCCCAGGCAACAGATGCAGAAAGATGCCCTGGCCAAGTCTGAGTCGGAACCCTCCAAAAAGAAGGCCAAGAAGATTGCTCAGATTGAAGGAGATGAAACTGGTGAGCAGCTTGATTGAACTAGTTCCTTTTGTTTTCTTTAAGCTCTTTGAGATATTAACTTTGTATGTCTGTGCCAACGTTTGAATCGGAATGTGTAAAAGGATTATCTGTTTATAGGTAACTGGGTGCCCTTAGATGAGTATTACTATGGCAAGACAGAAGGTGATCCCACCTTTCATGAGCAGAAAGGGGAACTGCGGTTCAAAGTGAGTAGTACATTTCATGGTTGAATGGCATTTTATCTTTATATACCTTAATTTATATCATCAATATATCATCTAATACATAAGTAGCAAAAGAGTCACTAATCTGAAAAAAAAAACTTTCTCCAAGGATATTTAAATTTATATGCTGATTTTAACTCATTTGCTTCTACTGCGACTCAATGCGACCTACCCCCCTCTGTACTAACGCGCCCTAAAGCGGCCGCCACGTGTGTGACTAAGCTATTGTCTTTTCTTGATTTTTCGCCATGCGTTCTGTTTTTTTTTTTAATGCTGCAAGCACGGCTTTTAAAAAGTAGGAATATAGTCTGTTTCGTTAATAAAAACAGGATGTTTTTATTAAGTTTCGTTTTTTTGCGCTGCGCGTTCAAAATACGGGTAGTTTGCACTGGCCTTTCGTCTTGTAATACTTTTTTTTATAGCCTTCGCTTTTAATTTTTTACTTTATTAATCAATAGCTCTATACCTCTAAATATAACATTTAACAATAGTTCTGATAATAAGGATGCTGCAGATATAGACTTAGATGAATTTCCATTACAACTCGATTTATGGGCTTTTTTATACTTTATCGGACTTTGACACTAGGGCTAGTGAAAATATTTAGCCAAATCCTAGGGTCTCAACACTCAGCGAATGATTCTACCGATAATTCGGCATTTCTTATGTATAAAAGTATACATTTCCAGAAAGCTAAGATATTTATCTATTTTATGATGTAATTTTTATTCACTTTGGGGAATATTTAGTCATTTAAAAAAAATATTAAAAAATAATTTACTAAATTTAATACGGAGTTCCTTCCCTTTCGCTAGTATTTTCCGGGGTGTCTTTGGAAACTAGGTTAGTAGCAAATGAGTTAAGCTGATTTTTAAAGAAGTTCTCTTAATATATTGGATAGGAAATATACCATATGCCTATCTAAAGATACCAAATTGTGACATTAAAAGTATATTTATGGAAAATCAGTTTTTGTTGACTTTTCACCATTTAAAGGTGAACTACTCAATTTTATATAGAAAGAACTTTGAGCAGGGATTAATTTTGGTACCAAACTTAACAATATGCTCACACATTAGATTACTCTTAAGCACATATATTTGTTTACCCTTATGTGAAAACTTGTACAAATCCTGAAAAGAAAACAATAATAATAATAAGTTTATTTATATAGCACTGCCAACAAACATAATGTTATTGCAGTGCTGGTATTGCAACTGTTTGTCTGTGTTTATTTCATTGCAGTGCTGGTATTGCAACTGTCTGTGGTTATTTTATTGCAGTGCTGGTATTGCAACTGTTTGTGTTTATTTTATTGCAGTGCTGGTATTGCAACTGTCTGTGTTTATTTTATTGCAGTGCTGGTATTGCAACTATTTGTGTTTATTTTATTACAGTGCTGGTATTGCAACTGTTTGTGTTTATTTTATTACAGTGCTGGTATTGCAACTGTTTGTGTTTATTTTATTACAGTGCTGATATTGCAACTGTTTGTGTTTATTTTATTACAGTGCTGGTATTGCAACTGTTTGTGTTTATTTTATTACAGTGCTGATATTGCAACTGTTTGTGTTTATTTTATTACAGTGCTGGTATTGCAACAAGATGCTGTACAACAACGTGGCCGCCATGCTGCACATCCAGGGCCACATAGACGCAGAGAGGCAGGTCAACCTGGACCTGAGCGACCTGACCCAGTGCAAGCACTGCTACAAGCAGTTCGACACACCCTTTGAGATGCAGACTCACATAGAGAAGGTTGGTCATGGGCTCGTTGTTTTCTTGGGGTGGGGGTGTTATTGTAAGACCAGGGTTCGTACAGCTCCTGGAAACTCCTTGAAACTCCTGGAAAACAAAAAGTTGTGTTCCAGGACCTTAAAACTCCTAGAAAAACTGCATTTAGTCCTGGGAAAATACTAAAAACTCCTTATTTTTCGAGGAGATTAATTATTAATAAAAAAAATCATAATCACAGCTTTTAGATTGTACATTCACTTTTCCAGAAAGCCCTCTTTGCCACTTTCTATTTCCACGCACAAACGTTGATGACACCAGTGATGCCACTCCATGGTTCTTTTTTTTTTACTAGATCTTGTTTTTTTTTCAATCCAAACTTGGGATGTAGGCTATACAAGTCCCCGTAATGTCGTAAAACAAAAAAATAGCTGTGTAGCGAGGTGTGTTTTTTTAAAAGAGCTCAGCTTGGCTTTTCCCAAAAATTACTCTTAAAAACTCCTGGAAAACTCCTGGAAAACTCCTGGAATTTTGAGGCATATTTCCATAGGAACCCTGTAAGACCCTAAGGTCTAGTGACAATGCATTGCCATTCCAGGCTGAAATCCATGTCAACGTCAGTAATTTGTTTTTCTTTCCCAGAGTTTTCAGACTGTGATGGGTACCTGACAGCAGTCAAGGGAACCCAAAGACGGCTGGGTGTTGTGCTAACCACACAATTCCTTTGTATGCCACCAGTGGACGCTTCTTTATTCTTTTAGGCCAAAATGTTTTGAAAGTGATACTTTGATGTAAATTGGGTGATGGACCAGCCCAGCTTCTTGTGTCAAGAGCTTTTATAACAGTGTTTTTTTCTGCAGCCATAAAGCATTTTTTTTTCTACTCACCCAGGTCCACATGAACAATGCCAGCGTTCTGCTGTGCCGGATCTGTGAGAAGGACCATGACAGCCGCAACGCCCTGACGGACCACATGAAGAGGAACCACAATGCATGCGAGATGCCTTACATCTGCCAGCTGTGCAAGTTCAGGTCCTCCATGTATAGTGATGTTGTGGATCATTTTAAAAAGGTAAAGCACAAAAAATTGGACTGATGTCTGTGTATATAAAATATATATTCTGGGTGAGATCATGAATGATTAGAGTTGATGTTGTCTTGGTGTTGTTGTTAGTTTTTGTTAATAGATAAAACAAGGCTTAGAGCCTAATTGTCTGAAAAGCCTAACCCTTCAACCAGTGTTGGGGCTTTATCATATTGTAACAGTGAGGGAGTTTAAAGACATTGTTATGACACCCACCCCTTTTTCACACTCCATTGTCAGCTTCTATACATTGCATACGTTTAGGGTTTCTATCCGTCCCGATATATCAGGACCCTCACCATCAAGGACCTTCTTGTCCCCACATCCCGACAAGACCCAATTTAGCCCAGATTTGGCAAAATACAGTTACGAGCTTGGCATCTGCCATCTGTTAGCGCAACATGTAAAATGCAGCCTCAGTTAATTTATAAATACGTAAAAAGGAAAAAGTCTTTCTGAAAAATTTGAAATCTTGCGAAAAATATGGTGTATGAACTACTTCTCACTTCGGCTGCAACAAGTTCCATGTAATTGTGTTCTAAATAAAAAGTAATTATATTAAATCAATTTCTTACTTCATTTCTACACCCCCTAGCTCAGCGTGTCCGGACGAGGTCCCAGCTAGATATGACAACCCTACATACGTTACTATTATTACTATAATTGGTAGGCTTGAAAGATTTTGTTTTGTAAGAGATGGGTATTTTGTTTTGTAAGAGATGGGTATTTTGTTTTTAAAGTGAAGAGTGTTTGGTGATCTTCACCTGTGTACTTTTGTTGCACTGAGGATGGGTTTGAGTTCTGCTAGGACCATTGTCAGATTTCTTCTTCTATACTTTGATGAACTAGTATTTTCTATATATAATAGAAATTCTTTTTCCTCTTGCTGATCATGATGTTTATTTATATAAGTGCTCTCCATGCTATTATATTTACCATGCTCAGTGTCATTAACCCTTTGAGCCCTTCTCACCTGTGCCTATTTTTACCCTATGCCTGGGCCCCTGAGCATGTTATGCCTTTTTCGCAATATATCATGATTGAGCGACCACTGAGGACAAACCGTCAAAGATAACAACATGAAATTGAACATGCAAGTAAAATGATAGGTCTACCTGAACTATAGCGCCAAAATTCAACTTTAGTATGACAAATCTTTTTAAAAAATTAATAATTTCTTGTGTTGAGAACAAGGAAATACGTTTTCGTTTTGTTCCATGGACCAGGTTGAGGCTTGTCACGATTCATGATAAAAAAATTGAACATTTTCATCACAAGCTCAATGTAAACACACAGCAGACATCTTTGATAAACTCTTAACCTAAGCACGCTACAACAAAACATCTGATTGGCTGTTAGGCAAGACTAAACCAATCCAAGTAGCTGTACTATCGCGATCCCGCTTTACCGGTGGCTAGGTCTATGAAGCAATTACTGCTACACTCGGTTTACCGGTGGTAAGGGCTTAAAGGGTTAATCATCAACTGATAAAGGGAAATAATTCAACTGAACTAATGTATTAAATAGTCTACAGAAAGAGTATAATGGCACCAAAGTTTGCATCATTTTGTGTGTATTTCTCTCTTCAGAAACACAACAGCTCAGAGTCCATGCTGTGCCTGTACTGCCTAAGGGTGTACCAGATCCGTTTTGTGAGCCAGGGCTGGGGGCAGACCTCTATTTACTACAACCACCTCATGAAGCATCAGGTGAGCTCTAGCGTCTGTACTGGTTATTGCCTTGATCACCGTCAGAGTCAGGTTTACATTGACAGTCACCAGTAATTGTAAATTATTATAATGAGCACTTATATAGCTCATCTATCCATGCTATAATAGCATGCTCAGTGCGCTGTCATGACATAAATACAAGAGCACAAATTAGACAATGATTACTTAAACAGATAAAACTTTAGGTTCTTTTTAAAAGACTTTGCCTCAGTGAAATAGGTAAATTGTTCCATAATACTGGTGCCACTGACTCAAAGGCGGAGGTTATTAAATGAAAAAAAAGTTTCTATCAACTAAATATTAACCCTTACAGCCCCAGGCGCGTGTATTTCCACCTACCTACTTCTTTTGAAAAAATTGACCAAAATTTTGCAAATGTTTTTAAATTTGAAAAAAAAAATCGGAGTGTGCACAAATTTGTACAAAAAAAAATTAATAGCAATAATATTTTTTGAGTCTTAAAGCTCCTATCATGTTTTTCAAGAGCTGTTTTTGACTTGCGTAAAGTATGCCATTCAGGCATTGTAAGTCAATGGTACTGATAAACAAACAAAAATACTAATTTAAATTTGTACTGCTGATAAACATTTGGACACTTTTTGATCAATATAGGATAGTTTTTTTAATGATTAAAGTTTGTGAAAAGTAAGAACCGGAAAGTTCAGAAGAAGTTTTTCTGGAAATAAATCTTGTGTGGATTTTTTTTTCAGATAAAAAATTGTTGCAAGAAGTGCACTCACTGCAAACTCATCTTCTTGAATTCTCAAGAGTTGAAAGCTCACCGCAAGACTGACCACATGCCCAACCAGAAGGGCGTCATCGGTGAGATTTAAATAATAGTTTTCACGTGTTGGGTGACGATTAGTTCTTGCTTTATGAGGTAGATGGTTTAAGAAGCTGGCTAATAAAAAAAAAAATAAAAGAACAGATAGACTTTAAACAAGATACTTATACAGAATTTTATGAACTTACTATAATAGAGTTAAAATTGAAATTGGGTGAAATTTAATTATGGGATTCAGTCATTTAATGTTGCTGAGCACACAAAAAAATCCATTAAATGTTCTAAGAAAAAATAATTTCTGAACAATTTCAAAATGTATAATTTATCATACATCATATAGTTTCTTTTGTGAAGTAAAGATATTTTGTTTGTTTATATGCCCTATTTACATTACAATCTCTTTAAAAATATATTTTGTTTGTTTATATGCCCTATTTACATTACAATCTCTTTAAAAATATATTTTGTTTGTTTATATGCCCTATTTACATTACAATCTCTTTAAAAATATATTTTGTTTGTTTATATGCCCTATTTACATTACAATCTCTTTAAAAATATATTTTGTTTGTTTATATGCCCTATTTACATTACAATCTCTTTAAAAATATATTTTGTTTGTTTATATGCCCTATTTACATTACAATCTCTTTTTGCCTTATTTCTTTTGTTACATTAACTCTCCTTTCAAATGCTTGTAAAAAGAAATTTTTTTCTTGCTTTGAGCTGACAATTCTTTTGTGAAACCTGATGGTGGTGAGCAAGTCTTGGCTTGGGCTGATGATATTTCTGTTTGAGTTCTTCATCTATGATCTGTGTGGTGACTGCAGGATCTTATGTACAATTAATGTAATCAACAAAAACTCATTCAGAAAAATCAAGTTGATTGGAACGACATACAAAAATATTTAATGAGTTACTGTTAACAACCGACATTACATCACAGTTCAGCCTCAACAAAACAGTCTCTCTGCAGTCGACCTACGCAGTCTCCTGTCTACAACACGCACGCTTATTTAATTACACCAAACCATGTCCCACAATACAGTATTGCTTTCTACAGACTTCACACGAGATCTACTCACAACTTTCCTTGACACAACATTTATCCCGCTTCTATCATACCAAAATATAACCCCCGATGACACTTACCCCTAGATAACACATCTGCTCCTTGTAGGAGATGTTCAGAGCCTCGTTGAAGCACCTCACTGTAATGCTGGCTTTTTTTTTTTCTATTGTCTACCCCTTCAGGGATCAACGCCAAGTACACGACCCCCCACCAGGTGATGATCAAGGTGATGGAGAAGATTGATCAGCCCGGGGGCATCAAGTCGCTGAACGTGCCGGCGGTGAAGAAGATCCTGGAGCACAAGCTGAGTTTCCCTTCCAACGTCTACAAGGTCAAGTGCATAGAGTGTAAGATGCTGATGGGGATACCCGATCATTACAAGTGAGTTTTTATTTTTTCAAATACCGTTTTATTCACAGCTTTTAAACAATCAAATAGCAAGTAACATTTCTCATTTTAAATTGTTTGCTAAGAGATATAGCTAAAAGGGGAATAATCAAACTTCATTTCAAATAGTTTGCTAAGCTTAGATTTAGGATGGGATAAATAATTATCATCTTGCTAAATGTGTAAAATTTAATAACCAGTGTTTGTCTCCCCCTGTTTAGGAAGTTCATTCAGTGCTCAATGTGTAGATTTGCCACCAGCTGTTCTTTTGCATACGCTAATCACATGATGGGCTTTCACTCTGGGCAGCTGACCGCTGCTGCGTCCCACACCCCCACTGAGGCAAAGCTGCAGGACACCCTCTATTGTGCCTGCGGATTCCAGAGTAGCTTTGGGAACCGAATAGGTTAGTATTGGACTTAGTCAATATTTAGTCTTTCTTAACTACTTACAAGTTATTTGTCCGGTTAACAATTATTTTCTTGTAAAAAAATAACAATCCTTTTGTATGTAATTTTTGTTAGCAATAAAATTACTTTTTGAATATTTTAAAACTCTACAATATGAAAAAATAAATTGAAATAGCAATAATTTATTTGTATTCCATTGTTAGCTAGGAAATTAGTTGTTTAAATAATAGAAATAACAACAATAGCAGCAACCTAAATGTAGTATTTGAATGTTGTATGTTTTCTTTTTCATGTTTTAGGGTTTAGTATGTAATTAAACAATAATTATGCAATAAAGTACACATTTCCGATTTGTTATGTATTTTGTATAATTTTGAAAGAAATCTGATATTTTTTTATTGCAATGCTGTTTTAATGTTTTCAGCCAATCACCTGGTAGCCTGCTCCAAAATCTCATGTTCTAAAGACCAGCCTCCACCATTTCAAGCAGGAGAATATGGTAAGCACAAGTCATGAAGATTTATTGTTTAGTACTATATGAGTTGGGCATTGTGCTGGCCACACATCCCTTTGTATGCCGTGGCCACAGAAACTGGTGAACACTTGCTTCACCAGCCCTATGATCAGTTTGGTCCGAAGGTTACTTTATTTACTTACTGTCTAAATGAGTTGCCAGAATCTGGCAGTTCATAATGAGGGTCTACTGTTGTACGCTTGTCAAACTTGTTGTACCACTTTTTAAAACCAGTTTGGTCCCTAGGATGATAACGCCTTGAACCCTGAGCCCTCTGGTCCTTGACCCTTCCCCTGGGCTCCTGAGGAAAATCAACACAAAACAGACACACAAGGAAAACATAAGACATATTCTAATTTCTTTTATTTATTATTACAGTATCCATCGAAAATCAACACAAAACAGACACACAAGGAAAACATAAGACATATTCTAATTTCTTTTATTTATTATTACAGTATCCATCGAAAATCAACACAAAACAGACACACAAGGAAAACATAAGACATATTCTAATTTCTTTTATTTATTATTACAGTATCCATAGAAAATCAACACAAAACAGACACACAAGGAAAACATAAGACATATTCTAATTTCTTTTATTTATTATTACAGTATCCATAGAAAATCAACACAAAACAGACACACAAGGAAAACATAAGACATATTCTAATTTCTTTTATTTATTATTACAGTATCCATAGAAAATCAACACAAAACAGACACACAAGGAAAACATAAGACATATTCTAATTTCTTTTATTTATTATTACAGTATCCATAGAAAATCAACACAAAACAGACACACAAGGAAAACATAAGACATATTCTAATTTCTTTTATTTATTATTACAGTATCCATCGAAAATCAACACAAAACAGACACACAAGGAAAACATAAGACATATTCTAATTTCTTTTATTTATTATTACAGTATCCATAGAAAATCAACACAAAACAGACACACAAGGAAAACATAAGACATATTCTAATTTCTTTTATTTATTATTACAGTATCCATAGAAAATCAACACAAAACAGACACACAAGGAAAACATAAGACATATTCTAATTTCTTTTATTTATTATTACAGTATCCATAGAAAATCAACACAAAACAGACACACAAGGAAAACATAAGACATATTCTAATTTCTTTTATTTATTATTACAGTATCCATAGAAAATCAACACAAAACAGACACACAAAGAAAAACATAAGACATATTCTAATTTCTTTTATTTATTATTACAGTAGAAAATAACACAAAACAGACACACAAGGAAAACATAAGACATATTCTAATTTCTTTTATTTATTATTACAGTATCCATAGAAAATCAACACAAAACAGACACACAAAGAAAAACATAAGACATATTCTAATTTCTTTTATTTATTATTACAGTATCCCAGACCTGCCTACTCTCCCGCATTGTGCGGGAGTTTTACGCATTTGAACCCTGTTTTCCGCTTTTACGCACACCTTTAAAATTCTTCCGCTTTTTTGTTCCCCGCCTATGGATTTTTTTTCCGAAAATTGTTAATTTTTTTTTTCCGATCAATATTTTTCCGACACTTGCAAAAAATGCGAATCTTTTTCTGTCGAAAATCGGAAGTCGGAACTAAAATTTATTTGCATGGACATGCGCAGTATACACATTTCCCTTTATTTTACCATCGAATCGGCAAAAAATGGCGGTACTTTCACTTTCTGGTCTGTGCCGGCCAAAAAAATCGGCAGATAAAAACTACGATCAAATAGCGATTTCCAATCCAATGTCTTATAATAAATATAGTTACTTCCTTTTACTAATAAATAATCTTCCGTTTTTCGCTCTTCTGTTCTTTTTTTTTTTGGTTGTCGAACTTGTTGCTAGCAATGCAATGCCTAGGCTGAGGCTAATGCTATTCCTATTGTATTGAAATGGAATAAGCTAGGTCATCATCTGGCTTACGTTATAAATCAGTTAGGAACCTTTTTAAGGCATGCTAATGCTATGTGATTCAGAATATAATTTTGCATCTACATATGAAAGACTGTTAGTTTGAAGTTTAGATTTTGAGTGGGAAAGCTGATCCGAAGCTTCAGCCATTGATAACGTCATACTCAAACACTGTTATTTTGCCATTAAGTTGATAAATAAAATATAAAATGGCTATTATTAAATTCCATTATCATTTTTTTTAAATGAAAATTAATATGTGCCTTTGAAAAGTGGAGTTTGGGGCAGGGCAGGGGTGCCACTTTTCCGGATTATCCCGGAAATCCGGATTCGCGAGGCTAAATATTTTTCGGCTCCGGATTCGCGAGATTCAATTTACTTTGGTTCCGGATTCGTGGGTTAGCCAACAAACAAAAATCTACGGGTCCGAAATCGCGGTACGAAACCCGGTTCGGTGATAATCGGATCCGCTATGAATAGGCGTACTGTAAACCATAGGCCTACCTAGATAGGCCTACAGTATTAGCCTATAAGCTTAGTTTAGTGAAATGTCACGCTATGTGGTTGGATTTTTTTTTAATTCACTAAAAAAATTTTAATGATCGGAAAATAAGGTAGGCTACCTAAATTTTCCAGCCGCCTAGATTTTTATCGTCATATCGGTAATTGGTAATTCCCGACTCGGCGACTGTTTCACACCTCCGAGTAGGCTATACTATTAGTAGGCCTATATTAGGCTAGGCCTAACTATAAGCTTGTAATATGAAAGGTTATTGTTATTTCAATGGAAAGATTAAAACTGCTTTTTTTTTCTCCATTAAAAATGCGTTTTTTATCAGCCCGCTAAAATGAAGGCGACGAAATATGAATACATTAATCTATTGGAGCAATACGTCACAGTTAGGCCTACTGTTTAATATTAATATAGCATTATAGCATATATAGGCCTACGTTGCAGTCATATTTATTAGGCCTAATGAATGGAGTAAAACTGTCGGTGTAATGTTTAGAACTAGGCCTAGTCCTAGCAGTCACTTATGCTGGTGCATATTTTTTTCTAACAATATCGGACACAATAAGAAAATCATAAAATAATGTTGATTTAAATTAATTTCAAAATGAAGTTTTAAATTGTTAGTGTCGCGCATTCGCTCATTTTCATAACAAAATAAAAATACGTCATTTCACTGAACTATATAGCCTACCGTAAAAAAAATGTGTATTAATCCTTCAGTTTTTTTTCCCTCTTTTCAGTTATTAGGCATTTGAAGTTACAGACTAGATTCAATAATATACTAGTTGGCATGTTATCCTAAATAAACTAAAGTTCCATATGCCTCTGAGTTAAAGTCACTAGGATTAGGATACAATATTTTAATTACATTTATTGGTAACTGACCTAGAAAATACAGAACAAAGTAAATGGGGCAATAAAGAAACACATAATTATATCTTTAAAGTAAGCTAGCTTAACTTGAAAAAAACAAAAGGGTTATGATAAGATCAATAGGAATGATGTTATTAAATTGTTAAAATAACACATCTTTGTATGTTTAACTATGATTTTAGATTTGTCCATTTTTTAAAAAGATTTTTCAAGCCATTTATCAATAACCAAAGTAAGCTTAGGCCTAGCAATAACACAATCATATAAAACAGTTTAAAGACATAATTTTCCTATCATAATATGCAGAAACATATTGTAAAAACAACATTGCTTATATAAATTGGTGTAGCCTATATTATATTAAATTATATATATATATACCGGTAGGCCTATATACAATATGGTAAAAATAATAAATTTTAGGAGTTGCGATAAATTTCAGGTTTGTGGTTTGTAAAAATATGGAAAGTAGGTTTCAGGGTTCAAGAAATTGTAAGAAAAGGATTTCAGGGTTCACTGCTTCAAGTGAGTGGCACCCACGGTTTGGGGTTAGGGCCTAATAAAAAAATAAAACGACTTTTTCTGTCCCTCCTTCTATAAACTTAGAGAGGAGACAATTTCTGAGTTTTACAAGTCTGTAAGACTTTATTTTTGTAAAGTCTGTGAATACTTGGTGCAAAACCTGTCCTTGGATGACCAAGTCCTTGCCAATTCAGTTATAGTCAACCTTCATGAAAGAAAGAACATAACGTCTTCCCATCTAAATTACTTCTTAGATAGGTTTCCAATGCTGATGGGGGATGCTGACAGGGATGTTATCCTTGAGCAGTTCGCCAAGCTGCAGAGTACTGACTTGGATCTGCCAGTAAATGAACGGGTTGATCACAGCTGGACTAAGTTGTCCTCCGAGTATCCCCAACTCTCTAGTCATGAAGGGGATACTCACAATTCCCCACTCTAGCGCGCCTTGTGAGCGTATTTTTTTAATGGTTAGGAAGACCTGCACTAACCATTGCATTTGGAATTATGTTATTTCATGTAGATTAAGAATTATCGTATATATTATGCTGCAAATGCAAACCCGTGTTTCTTTGTAACTATGATAAAATAGTTTGTGTATAATTATAATTATTATTATGTATTTTTGTTATGCTGCTCTAAATCTCCCTCATCAGTTGGAAAATCTCCCACATAACTAGCCTCTGTCTCCCTCATGGGTTCAGTGGGGGGTAGGCAGGTCTGGTATCCATAGAAAATCAACACAAAACAGACACACAAAGAAAAACATAAGACATATTCTAATTTCGTTTATTTATTATTACAGTATCCATAGAAAATCAACACAAAACAGACACACAAGGAAAACATAAGACATATTCTAATTTCTTTTATTTATTATTACAGTATCCATAGAAAATCAACACAAAACAGACACACAAGGAAAACATAAGACATATTCTAATTTCTTTTATTTATTATTACAGTATCCATAGAAAATCAACACAAAACAGACACACAAGGAAAACATAAGACATATTCTAATTTCTTTTATTTATTATTACAGTATCCATAGAAAATCAACACAAAACAGACACACAAGGAAAACATAAGACATATTCTAATTTCTTTTATTTATTATTACAGTATCCATAGAAAATCAACACAAAACAGACACACAAGGAAAACATAAGACATATTCTAATTTCTTTTATTTATTATTACAGTATCCATAGAAAATCAACACAAAACAGACACACAAGGAAAACATAAGACATATTCTAATTTCTTTTATTTATTATTACAGTATCCATAGAAAATCAACACAAAACAGACACACAAAGAAAAACATAAGACATATTCTAATTTCTTTTATTTATTATTACAGTATCCATAGAAAATCAACACAAAACAGACACACAAAGAAAAACATAAGACATATTCTAATTTCTTTTATTTATTATTACAGTATCCATAGAAAATCAACACAAAACAGACACACAAGGAAAACATAAGACATATTCTAATTTCTTTTATTTATTATTAAAAATTACAGTATCCATAGAAAATCAACACAAAACAGACACACAAGGAAAACATAAGACATATTCTAATTTCTTTTATTTATTATTACAGTATCCATAGAAAATCAACACAAAACAGACACACAAGGAAAACATAAGACATATTCTAATTTCTTTTATTTATTATTACAGTATCCATAGAAAATCAACACAAAACAGACACAAGGAAAACATAAGACATATTCTAATTTCTTTTATTTATTATTACAGTATCCATAGAAAATCAACACAAAACAGACACACAAAGAAAAACATAAGACATATTCTAATTTCTTTTATTTATTATTACAGTATCCATAGAAAATCAACACAAAACAGACACACAAAGAAAAACATAAGACATATTCTAATTTCTTTTATTTATTATTACAGTATCCATAGAAAATCAACACAAAACAGACACACAAGGAAAACATAAGACATATTCTAATTTCTTTTATTTATTATTACAGTATCCATAGAAAATCAACACAAAACAGACACACAAGGAAAACATAAGACATATTCTAATTTCTTTTATTTATTATTACAGTATCCATAGAAAATCAACACAAAACAGACACACAAGGAAAACATAAGACATATTCTAATTTCTTTTATTTATTATTACAGTATCCATAGAAAATCAACACAAAACAGACACACAAGGAAAACATAAGACATATTCTAATTTCTTTTATTTATTATTACAGTATCCATAGAAAATCAACACAAAACAGACACACAAGGAAAACATAAGACATATTCTAATTTCTTTTATTTATTATTACAGTATCCATAGAAAATCAACACAAAACAGACACACAAAGAAAAACATAAGACATATTCTAATTTCTTTTATTTATTATTACAGTATCCATAGAAAATCAACACAAAACAGACACACAAAGAAAACATAAGACATATTCTAATTTCTTTTATTTATTATTAAAAATTACAGTATCCATAGAAAATCAACACAAAACAGACACACAAAGAAAAACATAAGACATATTCTAATTTCTTTTATTTATTATTACAGTATCCATAGAAAATCAACACAAAACAGACACACAAGGAAAACATAAGACATATTCTAATTTCTTTTATTTATTATTAAAAATTACAGTATCCATAGAAAATCAACACAAAACAGACACACAAGGAAAACATAAGACATATTCTAATTTCTTTTATTTATTATTACAGTATCCATAGAAAATCAACACAAAACAGACACACAAGGAAAACATAAGACATATTCTAATTTCTTTTATTTATTATTACAGTATCCATAGAAAATCAACACAAAACAGACACACAAGGAAAACATAAGACATATTCTAATTTCTTTTATTTATTATTACAGTATCCATAGAAAATCAACACAAAACAGACACACAAAGAAAAACATAAGACATATTCTAATTTCTTTTATTTATTATTACAGTATCCATAGAAAATCAACACAAAACAGACACACAAAGAAAAACATAAGACATATTCTAATTTCTTTTATTTATTATTACAGTATCCATAGAAAATCAACACAAAACAGACACACAAGGAAAACATAAGACATATTCTAATTTCTTTTATTTATTATTACAGTATCCATAGAAAATCAACACAAAACAGACACACAAGGAAAACATAAGACATATTCTAATTTCTTTTATTTATTATTACAGTATCCATAGAAAATCAACACAAAACAGACACACAAGGAAAACATAAGACATATTCTAATTTCTTTTATTTATTATTACAGTATCCATAGAAAATCAACACAAAACAGACACACAAGGAAAACATAAGACATATTCTAATTTCTTTTATTTATTATTACAGTATCCATAGAAAATCAACACAAAACAGACACACAAGGAAAACATAAGACATATTCTAATTTCTTTTATTTATTATTACAGTATCCATAGAAAATCAACACAAAACAGACACACAAGGAAAACATAAGACATATTCTAATTTCTTTTATTTATTATTACAGTATCCATAGAAAATCAACACAAAACAGACACACAAAGAAAAACATAAGACATATTCTAATTTCTTTTATTTATTATTACAGTATCCATAGAAAATCAACACAAAACAGACACACAAAGAAAAACATAAGACATATTCTAATTTCTTTTATTTATTATTACAGTATCCATAGAAAATCAACACAAAACAGACACACAAGGAAAACATAAGACATATTCTAATTTCTTTTATTTATTATTACAGTATCCATAGAAAATCAACACAAAACAGACACACAAGGAAAACATAAGACATATTCTAATTTCTTTTATTTATTATTACAGTATCCATAGAAAATCAACACAAAACAGACACACAAGGAAAACATAAGACATATTCTAATTTCTTTTATTTATTATTACAGTATCCATAGAAAATCAACACAAAACAGACACACAAGGAAAACATAAGACATATTCTAATTTCTTTTATTTATTATTACAGTATCCATAGAAAATCAACACAAAACAGACACACAAGGAAAACATAAGACATATTCTAATTTCTTTTATTTATTATTACAGTATCCATAGAAAATCAACACAAAACAGACACACAAGGAAAACATAAGACATATTCTAATTCTTTTATTTATTATTACAGTATCCATAGAAAATCAACACAAAACAGACACACAAAGAAAAACATAAGACATATTCTAATTTCTTTTATTTATTATTACAGTATCCATAGAAAATCAACACAAAACAGACACACAAAGAAAAACATAAGACATATTCTAATTTCTTTTATTTATTATTACAGTATCCATAGAAAATCAACACAAAACAGACACACAAGGAAAACATAAGACATATTCTAATTTCTTTTATTTATTATTACAGTATCCATAGAAAATCAACACAAAACAGACACACAAAGAAAAACATAAGACATATTCTAATTTCTTTTATTTATTATTACAGTATCCATAGAAAATCAACACAAAACAGACACACAAAGAAAACATAAGACATATTCTAATTTCTTTTATTTATTATTAAAATTACAGTATCCATAGAAAATCAACACAAAACAGACACACAAAGAAAAACATAAGACATATTCTAATTTCTTTTATTTATTATTACAGTATCCATAGAAAATCAACACAAAACAGACACACAAGGAAAACATAAGACATATTCTAATTTCTTTTATTTATTATTAAAATTACAGTATCCATAGAAAATCAACACAAAACAGACACACAAGGAAAACATAAGACATATTCTAATTTCTTTTATTTATTATTACAGTATCCATAGAAAATCAACACAAAACAGACACACAAGGAAAACATAAGACATATTCTAATTTCTTTTATTTATTATTACAGTATCCATAGAAAATCAACACAAAACAGACACACAAGGAAAACATAAGACATATTCTAATTTCTTTTATTTATTATTACAGTATCCATAGAAAATCAACACAAAACAGACACACAAAGAAAAACATAAGACATATTCTAATTTCTTTTATTTATTATTACAGTATCCATAGAAAATCAACACAAAACAGACACACAAAGAAAAACATAAGACATATTCTAATTTCTTTTATTTATTATTACAGTATCCATAGAAAATCAACACAAAACAGACACACAAGGAAAACATAAGACATATTCTAATTTCTTTTATTTATTATTACAGTATCCATAGAAAATCAACACAAAACAGACACACAAGGAAAACATAAGACATATTCTAATTTCTTTTATTTATTATTACAGTATCCATAGAAAATCAACACAAAACAGACACACAAGGAAAACATAAGACATATTCTAATTTCTTTTATTTATTATTACAGTATCCATAGAAAATCAACACAAAACAGACACACAAGGAAAACATAAGACATATTCTAATTTCTTTTATTTATTATTACAGTATCCATAGAAAATCAACACAAAACAGACACACAAGGAAAACATAAGACATATTCTAATTTCTTTTATTTATTATTACAGTATCCATAGAAAATCAACACAAAACAGACACACAAGGAAAACATAAGACATATTCTAATTTCTTTTATTTATTATTACAGTATCCATAGAAAATCAACACAAAACAGACACACAAAGAAAAACATAAGACATATTCTAATTTCTTTTATTTATTATTACAGTATCCATAGAAAATCAACACAAAACAGACACACAAAGAAAAACATAAGACATATTCTAATTTCTTTTATTTATTATTACAGTATCCATAGAAAATCAACACAAAACAGACACACAAGGAAAACATAAGACATATTCTAATTTCTTTTATTTATTATTACAGTATCCATAGAAAATCAACACAAAACAGACACACAAGGAAAACATAAGACATATTCTAATTTCTTTTATTTATTATTACAGTATCCATAGAAAATCAACACAAAACAGACACACAAGGAAAACATAAGACATATTCTAATTTCTTTTATTTATTATTACAGTATCCATAGAAAATCAACACAAAACAGACACACAAGGAAAACATAAGACATATTCTAATTTCTTTTATTTATTATTACAGTATCCATAGAAAATCAACACAAAACAGACACACAAGGAAAACATAAGACATATTCTAATTTCTTTTATTTATTATTACAGTATCCATAGAAAATCAACACAAAACAGACACACAAGGAAAACATAAGACATATTCTAATTTCTTTTATTTATTATTACAGTATCCATAGAAAATCAACACAAAACAGACACACAAAGAAAAACATAAGACATATTCTAATTTCTTTTATTTATTATTACAGTATCCATAGAAAATCAACACAAAACAGACACACAAAGAAAAACATAAGACATATTCTAATTTCTTTTATTTATTATTACAGTATCCATAGAAAATCAACACAAAACAGACACACAAGGAAAACATAAGACATATTCTAATTTCTTTTATTTATTATTACAGTATCCATAGAAAATCAACACAAAACAGACACACAAGGAAAACATAAGACATATTCTAATTTCTTTTATTTATTATTACAGTATCCATAGAAAATCAACACAAAACAGACACACAAGGAAAACATAAGACATATTCTAATTTCTTTTATTTATTATTACAGTATCCATAGAAAATCAACACAAAACAGACACACAAGGAAAACATAAGACATATTCTAATTTCTTTTATTTATTATTACAGTATCCATAGAAAATCAACACAAAACAGACACACAAAGAAAAACATAAGACATATTCTAATTTCTTTTATTTATTATTACAGTATCCATAGAAAATCAACACAAAACAGACACACAAGGAAAACATAAGACATATTCTAATTTCTTTTATTTATTATTAAAAATTACAGTATCCATAGAAAATCAACACAAAACAGACACACAAGGAAAACATAAGACATATTCTAATTTCCTTTTATTTATTATTACAGTATCCATAGAAAATCAACACAAAACAGACACACAAGGAAAACATAAGACATATTCTAATTTCTTTTATTTATTATTACAGTATCCATAGAAAATCAACACAAAACAGACACACAAGGAAAACATAAGACATATTCTAATTTCTTTTATTTATTATTACAGTATCCATAGAAAATCAACACAAAACAGACACACAAAGAAAAACATAAGACATATTCTAATTTCTTTTATTTATTATTACAGTATCCATAGAAAATCAACACAAAACAGACACACAAAGAAAAACATAAGACATATTCTAATTTCTTTTATTTATTATTACAGTATCCATAGAAAATCAACACAAAACAGACACACAAGGAAAACATAAGACATATTCTAATTTCTTTTATTTATTATTACAGTATCCATAGAAAATCAACACAAAACAGACACACAAGGAAAACATAAGACATATTCTAATTTCTTTTATTTATTATTACAGTATCCATAGAAAATCAACACAAAACAGACACACAAGGAAAACATAAGACATATTCTAATTTCTTTTATTTATTATTACAGTATCCATAGAAAATCAACACAAAACAGACACACAAGGAAAACATAAGACATATTCTAATTTCTTTTATTTATTATTACAGTATCCATAGAAAATCAACACAAAACAGACACACAAGGAAAACATAAGACATATTCTAATTTCTTTTATTTATTATTACAGTATCCATAGAAAATCAACACAAAACAGACACACAAGGAAAACATAAGACATATTCTAATTTCTTTTATTTATTATTAAAATTACAGTATCCATAGAAAATCAACACAAAACAGACACACAAAGAAAAACATAAGACATATTCTAATTTCTTTTATTTATTATTACAGTATCCATAGAAAATCAACACAAAACAGACACACAAGGAAAACATAAGACATATTCTAATTTCTTTTATTTATTATTAAAAATTACAGTATCCATAGAAAATCAACACAAAACAGACACACAAGGAAAACATAAGACATATTCTAATTTCTTTTATTTATTATTACAGTATCCATAGAAAATCAACACAAAACAGACACACAAGGAAAACATAAGACATATTCTAATTTCTTTTATTTATTATTACAGTATCCATAGAAAATCAACACAAAACAGACACACAAGGAAAACATAAGACATATTCTAATTTCTTTTATTTATTATTACAGTATCCATAGAAAATCAACACAAAACAGACACACAAAGAAAAACATAAGACATATTCTAATTTCTTTTATTTATTATTACAGTATCCATAGAAAATCAACACAAAACAGACACACAAAGAAAAACATAAGACATATTCTAATTTCTTTTATTTATTATTACAGTATCCATAGAAAATCAACACAAAACAGACACACAAGGAAAACATAAGACATATTCTAATTTCTTTTATTTATTATTACAGTATCCATAGAAAATCAACACAAAACAGACACACAAGGAAAACATAAGACATATTCTAATTTCTTTTATTTATTATTACAGTATCCATAGAAAATCAACACAAAACAGACACACAAGGAAAACATAAGACATATTCTAATTTCTTTTATTTATTATTACAGTATCCATAGAAAATCAACACAAAACAGACACACAAGGAAAACATAAGACATATTCTAATTTCTTTTATTTATTATTACAGTATCCATAGAAAATCAACACAAAACAGACACACAAGGAAAACATAAGACATATTCTAATTTCTTTTATTTATTATTACAGTATCCATAGAAAATCAACACAAAACAGACACACAAGGAAAACATAAGACATATTCTAATTTCTTTTATTTATTATTACAGTATCCATAGAAAATCAACACAAAACAGACACACAAAGAAAAACATAAGACATATTCTAATTTCTTTTATTTATTATTACAGTATCCATAGAAAATCAACACAAAACAGACACACAAAGAAAAACATAAGACATATTCTAATTTCTTTTATTTATTATTACAGTATCCATAGAAAATCAACACAAAACAGACACACAAGGAAAACATAAGACATATTCTAATTTCTTTTATTTATTATTACAGTATCCATAGAAAATCAACACAAAACAGACACACAAGGAAAACATAAGACATATTCTAATTTCTTTTATTTATTATTACAGTATCCATAGAAAATCAACACAAAACAGACACACAAGGAAAACATAAGACATATTCTAATTTCTTTTATTTATTATTACAGTATCCATAGAAAATCAACACAAAACAGACACACAAGGAAAACATAAGACATATTCTAATTTCTTTTATTTATTATTACAGTATCCATAGAAAATCAACACAAAACAGACACACAAGGAAAACATAAGACATATTCTAATTTCTTTTATTTATTATTACAGTATCCATAGAAAATCAACACAAAACAGACACACAAGGAAAACATAAGACATATTCTAATTCTTTTATTTATTATTACAGTATCCATAGAAAATCAACACAAAACAGACACACAAAGAAAAACATAAGACATATTCTAATTTCTTTTATTTATTATTACAGTATCCATAGAAAATCAACACAAAACAGACACACAAAGAAAAACATAAGACATATTCTAATTTCTTTTATTTATTATTACAGTATCCATAGAAAATCAACACAAAACAGACACACAAGGAAAACATAAGACATATTCTAATTTCTTTTATTTATTATTACAGTATCCATAGAAAATCAACACAAAACAGACACACAAGGAAAACATAAGACATATTCTAATTTCTTTTATTTATTATTACAGTATCCATAGAAAATCAACACAAAACAGACACACAAGGAAAACATAAGACATATTCTAATTTCTTTTATTTATTATTACAGTATCCATAGAAAATCAACACAAAACAGACACACAAGGAAAACATAAGACATATTCTAATTTCTTTTATTTATTATTACAGTATCCATAGAAAATCAACACAAAACAGACACACAAAGAAAAACATAAGACATATTCTAATTTCTTTTATTTATTATTACAGTATCCATAGAAAATCAACACAAAACAGACACACAAAGAAAAACATAAGACATATTCTAATTTCTTTTATTTATTATTACAGTATCCATAGAAAATCAACACAAAACAGACACACAAGGAAAACATAAGACATATTCTAATTTCTTTTATTTATTATTAAAAATTACAGTATCCATAGAAAATCAACACAAAACAGACACACAAGGAAAACATAAGACATATTCTAATTTCTTTTATTTATTATTACAGTATCCATAGAAAATCAACACAAAACAGACACACAAGGAAAACATAAGACATATTCTAATTTCTTTTATTTATTATTACAGTATCCATAGAAAATCAACACAAAACAGACACACAAGGAAAACATAAGACATATTCTAATTTCTTTTATTTATTATTACAGTATCCATAGAAAATCAACACAAAACAGACACACAAGGAAAACATAAGACATATTCTAATTTCTTTTATTTATTATTACAGTATCCATAGAAAATCAACACAAAACAGACACACAAGGAAAACATAAGACATATTCTAATTTCTTTTATTTATTATTACAGTATCCATAGAAAATCAACACAAAACAGACACACAAAGAAAAACATAAGACATATTCTAATTTCTTTTATTTATTATTACATATTACAGTATCCATAGAAAATCAACACAAAACAGACACACAAAGAAAAACATAAGACATATTCTAATTTCTTTTATTTATTATTACAGTATCCATAGAAAATCAACACAAAACAGACACACAAGGAAAACATAAGACATATTCTAATTTCTTTTATTTATTATTACAGTATCCATAGAAAATCAACACAAAACAGACACACAAGGAAAACATAAGACATATTCTAATTTCTTTTATTTATTATTACAGTATCCAAAGAAAATCAACACAAAACAGACACACAAGGAAAACATAAGACATATTCTAATTTCTTTTATTTATTATTACAGTATCCATAGAAAATCAACACAAAACAGACACACAAGGAAAACATAAGACATATTCTAATTTCTTTTATTTATTATTACAGTATCCATAGAAAATCAACACAAAACAGACACACAAGGAAAACATAAGACATATTCTAATTTCTTTTATTTATTATTACAGTATCCATAGAAAATCAACACAAAACAGACACACAAGGAAAACATAAGACATATTCTAATTTCTTTTATTTATTATTACAGTATCCATAGAAAATCAACACAAAACAGACACACAAGGAAAACATAAGACATATTCTAATTTCTTTTATTTATTATTACAGTATCCATAGAAAATCAACACAAAACAGACACACAAGGAAAACATAAGACATATTCTAATTTCTTTTATTTATTATTACAGTATCCATAGAAAATCAACACAAAACAGACACACAAAGAAAAACATAAGACATATTCTAATTTCTTTTATTTATTATTACAGTATCCATAGAAAATCAACACAAAACAGACACACAAGGAAAACATAAGACATATTCTAATTTCTTTTATTTATTATTACAGTATCCATAGAAAATCAACACAAAACAGACACACAAGGAAAACATAAGACATATTCTAATTTCTTTTATTTATTATTACAGTATCCATAGTATGCCAGTCTTTCTAGTATTTAGACATTTTGTTTCAAGCCTAAGTTGCTTATATAGGCATCATGGCGAGTTGCCTCTTTCACTCATGTTGAAGAACTAGCACATGCGTCGACTTTTTTTAATTATCCAAAATACATTTTGTCACTTGCATTCCATTTCCTTAGTCTAAGTCCATTCCACATTTATCTTCATTTAAAACCATTCTAATTCATTTCGAACTAAATCTACTTATATCGCCTTAATTTTTTTTATTGCACTTTCAACGCTTCTTTTTATTGTAAAATATATCAAAATACTAATAAACACTCAACTCAACACATTACTACATTCCACAAGTAGCTTTGTCTGTTCTAACGTCAGTATTTAATGGGTATTTTTATATTTAGAATGGGTGTGTAAGGCTAGTAAGCCCAAAATATCGGCCTGTCGGGGTATACACTGTTAAGGCACGGACTGAAAAATCTGACTCCTGGGTTCAAGGGGTTAAAGATAAGATTGAGTATTCCTTCTAAAAGGTGACAACTTTTTATAATTGCTCTATAAAGTGTAAATATTTTCTGTGGACACAGGGCAAGAGCTGCAAGACCCCAGAAAGAAACCAGATGCTTCTCTCCTTGACATCCTGGGTTTGGTCAAGAAAGATTCTCTGCCCCCTCCTTCATCCAGTAAGTGCATCCAATGATCAGAAGTTTAGCAACAACAACTCAAGCCTAAACAAGTTACAAAAGTAAAAGATCAAAATAAACTCTGTAGCTATGGAAAAGAAAAGAGAGAAATGTAATTCAAAACAGTAAAATATTGAATAAACGTAGCTAGTAGCTAGAGAAAGGAAAGCTAAAAGATGGACAGGAAATATTTTATGAACAAATTAAGTAAAATATTAAGTTAACTTAATGTTTATAAATAACTACCATAAAACCCCACAGAAAATATTCAATAAATTTAGTAGTTAGAGAAATGAAAGCCAAAAGATGGATAAGAAATATTTTTAGAACAAACGCAAAAAGTAAAATATCATGTTAACTTCATTTTTTTTTATATCATTAGATCTATATATATATATAGTACCAGGTGACTGATCATTCGATCGGTAATAAAGAGCAGGCGCTTGTACCCAAACATAATGTGTATGTAAAACAACAGTGCATACATTTTAAAAATACGTCTTTACCAGACCAATAAATTATATTTGTCTTTTTCCTATTTCTACTTTGAATAACATAGGCTTTAAATTCTAACAGTCGAAGCAGATTTTTATTTGTGCAGTCTAATATCTAGATTTTGCCTGATAACCCCCAACCCTCCCCCCCTCCAAAAAAAAAGAACAGCTTAATCTCATTTCAAACCCTAAAAAAACATGTAGGCTAGAGTTGTCAGTTTTAAATCCAACAGAAATATATGTCATTTATGTCATTATATTGTGTATTTAAAAGACTGAAAATAAAAAGTTTAAATTAAAAATATCGTGAATTACGTTACAATTTTTAGTTCTTCTACCCGTTCCCCTACTTTAACAACTGTCAAACTTTCTAGTGACCCCTCTTATAAAATTATGTCAATTTTTTTAACTCCCTCCCTCACCCCATTCAAGCTAACAATGAGTTACGCTGGCAAATATGTTTCATATAAATTAAAAAGGTCTACGAAAAATTGTAATAAATTTTTATTAGTTTACCAGATTTCATATTGATTCTTAACATAGTCTAATATTTCTTACTTGGGCACATATATAAATCACAAGTATAGTTTGTAAATCACTTGTAAAAAATATCTTATACAAAAAAGTATTTATTTATTATTTTCAATGTTTTCAATGTATTATTCCAAACATTGTTTGACAAAAAAGTAAAAATTTATAGTTTGGTGTAAACCTTATCTAATATCCTCCATGTGTGTTACTATTTAAATAAACTATCGCGGCAAAATATAATATCGATTAATTCAAACAATGGTATAATAAACATTTTAAAAAATTGTTAAAATTTTTAGCATTACACTAGTTAAATAATAAATAATAAAAGATGAAATTATGTTATTCATTGGAAAAACTGCAAATGAAAAGATTAATATAGGCTACATTAGATGATTTGTTTAATCCCCCCCCCCCCCTCTCCTTGCACCCCCACCCTCTCAATAAAACTAACAGTATATTACACTTCTGACTATTGTTATAAGGAAATTACGAATAAACTGAATAGGCTACAACTTATCTAGTTTACCAGATTTCGAATTGACAATGTTAACAAATTCTAATATATCTTACTTTGGTAGGCCTATATAAGCAAATCATACATATTTTAATGAAACATTCATAAACATGTGTATTGAATAAAAAAAAGTGGATACTAATACAGTGTATACTATTTATAGTGTAGAGTATACTA
Organism: Anisus vortex; assembly: GCA_949126835.1. Classification (NCBI taxonomy): domain Eukaryota; kingdom Metazoa; phylum Mollusca; class Gastropoda; family Planorbidae; genus Anisus; species Anisus vortex. Next base: position 4,969,756 of record OX421509.1, read on the forward strand.
CTACATTGTATACTATAAACGGTGTAGTGTATACTGCTACAGTGTACACTATATACGGTGTAGTGTATACTGCTACAGTGTATACTATATACGGTGTAGTGAATACTGCTACAGTGTACACTATTTACTGAGTAGTGTATACTGCTACAATGTACACTAAATACGGTGTAGTGTATACTGCTACAGTGTACACTATATACGGTGTAGTGTATACTGCTACAGTGTATACTATATACGGTGTAGTGTATACTGCTACAATGTACACTATATACGGTTTAGTGTATACTGCTACAATGTACACTATATACGGTTTAGTGTATACTGCTACAGTGTACACTATATACGTGTAGTGTATACTGCTACAGTGTACACTATATACGGTGTAGTGTATACTGCTACAATGTACACTATATACGGTGTAGTGTATACTGCTACAGTGTACACTATATACATTGTAGTGTATACTGCTTCAGTGTACACTATATACGTGTAGTGTATACTGCTACAGTGTACACTATATACGGTGTAGTGTATACTGCTACAATGTACACTATATACGGTGTAGTGTATACTGCTACAGTGTACACTATATACATTGTAGTGTATACTGCTTCAGTGTACACTATATACGGTGTAGTGTATACAGCTTCAGTGTACACTATATACGGTGTAATGTATACTGCCTCAGTGTACACTAGACTATATACAGTTATACAGTTTTTGTACCAAAAAAAAAAATTTCAACGTGTTTTTTTCAAAACAATGTTAGATGAAAGAAAGTTAAAAATAGACCTTTAGTTTGGTGAAACTTCATCTAATCCTGTTATTATTTAAACGGCATTATTATCTCACTATTAAATAATACGTAAATATTTTATTTGTTTTAATCTAATTTATATTGAAGTTTAATTTAAAATATATTGAAAACGTTATAATCTAAATAAGCCTCGAGGGCCGCATACTATTATTTGTCAGCCCGTGTGTCACCCACTGGCTGTAGTTTGCACACCCCTGCATTACATAAATTATTACACTTGGTCTTGCTTTAAATTATATATCTATCATCGGTACGCAAAACAGCCAACTTAAACAAGAAATTAAACTTCTTTCTACTGTTGAACGGGTCGTGCAATGGCATGTTTTCACGGCCAAAATCAATTATCTACGATAAATCTAATGTGTATTTTTGTCTAACGTTCATTTCCAATTTTTTTTTTGTGGGGCAGAAAAGCTCTACATTTTTTTTTAGGTCAAACAAGTCGTGCATCAAAACATGAAGAAAATTGTTAGAGCGCTTTTGAAGAAAATTTCCAGACATATATATATATATAAATACACACATATAATTTTAACTCGTATTATAGTATAGGATATATATATATATTATATATTAATACCATAAAAACTCAAAAGTAAATATTCAATAAACTTAGTATTTAGTCAAAAGAACATCTAAAGAGAGAAAGAAATATATAACAAAAAATATATCAGATACACTTAAAACCTAGAGAAAAAAAGGAAAAGACAAAATAAATATCAAAGATGCTTAGATCTAATTTTGCAGCTCAAGAAAAGAGAGAACTCAAATTGAAACAAATTTACTAGAACATGGTATGCTATGTTAAAAATATTGAAGCAATTATGAATTGGGTTATATGAATGGTATGTCTTGTATTGTTGGAAGAATTAATATTACATTTTTGTCCTCTTGTTTTTAAATTTTGACATTTAGTTTATTATTATAAATTTTAAAAAAGTATAAGTGATAAGATTGCCTAATATAAATAGCGATATATAAATATGTAATTGTTGTAATTGAACCCAAAAAATATAAAAGAGAAAACTCTATATACAAAGACCAGACTTCTAAAATAGACACACAATCATACTATTTATACAAGCACACTTGTCAACACATCAGCTTGCTCTATTATATTTCTGACAGACAAGCTAATACATACATATTCATCAGTTATTGATATTTTCAAATGGCTTCTGACTGTTGGAATTTGATTAAACTGATGGGCAGGTTATTTTCTATGTCAATTTTAGGGCTGCGCTACGACTCGCCGCCCCCAGAGCCAGTCGACATGCCAGAGGTGTCGGCTTTGGACGTCCTGCCCCGCAGGCCGTCACTTCTCAAGGGTGCCAAGAAGAAAGCAGCTGAGACCTTTGTCAAGGTAACTTTAGATTTAATTGTAAATAATGTCAGCATTCAAGAAGCAAGTTCTGTCAAGGTAACTTTAGATTTAATTGTAAATAATGTCAGCATTCAAGAAGCCAGTTCTGTCAAGGTAACTTTAGATTTAATTGTAAATAATGTCAGCATTCAAGAAGCAAGTTCTGTCAAGGTAACTTTAGATTTAATTGTAAATAATGTCAGCATTCAAGAAGCAAGTTCTGTCAAGGTAACTTTAGATTTAATTGTAAATAATGTCAGCATTCAAGAAGCAAGTTCTGTCAAGGTAAGTTTAGATTTAATTGTAAATAATGTCAGCATTCAAGAAGCAAGTTCTGTCAAGGTAACTTTAGATTTAATTGTAAATAATGTCAGCATTCAAGAAGCAAGTTCTGTCAAGGTAAGTTTAGATTTAATTGTAAATAATGTCAGCATTCAAGAAGCAAGTTCTGTCAAGGTAACTTTAGATTTAATTGTAAATAATGTCAGCATTCAAGAAGCAAGTTCTGTCAAGGTAAGTTTAGATTTAATTGTAAATAATGTCAGCATTCAAGAAGCAAGTTCTGTCAAGGTAAGTTTAGATTTAATTGTAAATAATGTAAGCATTCAAGAAGCAAGTTCTGTCAAGGTAAGTTTAGATTTAATTGTAAATAATGTCAGCATTCAAGAAGCAAGTTCTGTCAAGGTAAGTTTAGATTTAATTGTAAATAATGTCAGCATTCAAGAAGCAAGTTCTGTCAAGGTAAGTTTAGATTTAATTGTAAATAATGTCAGCATTCAAGAAGCAAGTTCTGTCAAGGTAACTTTAGATTTAATTGTAAATAATGTCAGCATTCAAGAAGCAAGTTCTGTCAAGGTAACTTTAGATTTAATTGTAAATAATGTCAGCATTCAAGAAGCAAGTTCTGTCAAGGTAAGTTTAGATTTAATTGTAAATAATGTCAGCATTCAAGAAGCAAGTTCTGTCAAGGTAAGTTTAGATTTAATTGTAAATAATGTCAGCATTCAAGAAGCAAGTTCTGTCAAGGTAAGTTTAGATTTAATTGTAAATAATGTCAGCATTCAAGAAGCAAGTTCTGTCAAGGTAAGTTTAGATTTAATTGTAAATAATGTCAGCATTCAAGAAGCAAGTTCTGTCAAGGTAACTTTAGATTTAATTGTAAATAATGTCAGCATTCAAGAAGCAAGTTCTGTCAAGGTAACTTTAGATTTAATTGTAAATAATGTCAGCATTCAAGAAGCAAGTTCTGTCAAGGTAACTTTAGATTTAATTGTAAATAATGTCAGCATTCAAGAAGCAAGTTCTGTCAAGGTAACTTTAGATTTAATTGTAAGTAATGTCAGCATTCAAGAAGCAAGTTCCGTCAAGGTAACTTTAGATTTAATCGTAAATAATGTCAGCATTCAAGAAGCAAGTTCCGTCAAGGTAACTTTAGATTTAATTGTAAATAATGTCAGCATTCAAGAAGCAAGTTCTGTCAAGGTAACTTTAGATTTAATTGTAAATAATGTCAGCATTCAAGAAGCAAGTTCTGTCAAAGTAACTTTAGATTTAATTGTAAATAATGTCAGCATTCAAGAAGCAAGTTCTGTCAAGGTAAGTTTAGATTTAATTGTAAATAATGTCAGCATTCAAGAAGCAAGTTCTGTCAAGGTAAGTTTAGATTTAATTGTAAATAATGTCAGCATTCAAGAAGCAAGTTCTGTCAAGGTAAGTTTAGATTTAATTGTAAATAATGTCAGCATTCAAGAAGCAAGTTCTGTCAAGGTAAGTTTAGATTTAATTGTAAATAATGTCAGCATTCAAGAAGCAAGTTCTGTCAAGGTAACTTTAGATTTAATTGTAAATAATGTCAGCATTCAAGAAGCAAGTTCTGTCAAGGTAACTTTAGATTTAATTGTAAATAATGTCAGCATTCAAGAAGCAAGTTCTGTCAAGGTAACTTTAGATTTAATTGTAAATAATGTCAGCATTCAAGAAGCAAGTTCTGTCAAGGTAACTTTAGATTTAATTGTAAATAATGTCAGCATTCAAGAAGCAAGTTCTGTCAAGGTAACTTTAGATTTAATTGTAAATAATGTCAGCATTCAAGAAGCAAGTTCTGTCAAGGTAACTTTAGATTTAATTGTAAATAATGTCAGCATTCAAGAAGCAAGTTCTGTCAAGGTAACTTTAGATTTAATTGTAAATAATGTCAGCATTCAAGAAGCAAGTTCTGTCAAGGTAACTTTAGATTTAATTGTAAATAATGTCAGCATTCAAGAAGCAAGTTCTGTCAAGGTAACTTTAGATTTAATTGTAAATAATGTCAGCATTCAAGAAGCAAGTTCTGTCAAGGTAACTTTAGATTTAATTGTAAATAATGTCAGCATTCAAGAAGCAAGTTCTGTCAAGGTAAGTTTAGATTTAATTGTAAATAATGTCAGCATTCAAGAAGCAAGTTCTGTCAAGGTAACTTTAGATTTAATTGTAAATAATGTCAGCATTCAAGAAGCTTTGACATAAGACAAGTAGCCAGTTCTGTCAAGGTAACTTTAGATTTAATTGTAAATAATGTCAGCATTCAAGAAGCTTTGACATAAGACAAGAAGCCAGTTCTGTCAAGGTAACTTTAGATTTAATTGTAAATAATATCAGCATTCAAGAAGCTTTGACATAAGACAAGAAGCCAGTTCTGTCAAGGTAACTTTAGATTGAACTCCAGACAAATTGTTAAATTGTCAGCATTCAAGAAGCTTTGACATAAGACAAGAAAAAAGTCGTTGAGAGTTCCGTCAAGGTAACCTTAAATTTGTTTTCAGACCAAGAAACTGTGACACAAGACAAGAAGAAAGTGAAAAAAAGTATTAAATTAGAAATTGACTTTAAAAATTTTGAAAGCTTTTTAATACCATTGAAATGATGATAAATGGATCGCTCTAGAATTGCCATAAAATTGTAAAATTCGGATTTCTTTATAATTGCCTTTAAATGATAAAATTTAGATTTCTTTAGAATAGCCTTAAAATGCTGCTTTCGGTGTATCATGTGACAGACTTGTTTAATAGATGTTGGTTTATCTAAAGTTTTGTCTGCTTTGTTTCAGGAGGAGAATGAAGAGGTAAAAGCCAACATCTCAATTGATAACAGTGCCATGGAATCTAATGAAAAAAAATCTGAAACAGCGCAGGCAAAGCTTTATTCTGATGTTGGTGTTCCAGAATTGGCAAACAATCAAAGTGCCAGTGAAGAGATGTCCAGTGAAGAGAAGTCCAGTGAAGAGAAGTCCAGTGAAGAGAAGTCCAGTGAAGAGAAGTCCAGTGAAGAGAAGTCCAGTGAAGAGAAGTCCAGTGAAGAGAAGTCCAGTGAAGAGAAGTCCAGTGAAGAGAAGTCATGTGACATTGGAGAGCTTCAGGCTGAAACAGAAGGCCCAGAAGAAGCAGACAGGGAATCAAGGCCAGAGGAAATAGGATCTGAATCGGACATCGATAACACTAAAGAAGTGGATAAGATAACTGGTGGTGCACCTGTATCGTGTGAATCCAAGGAAGACACTGAAGGCGAAAGGCAAGAATCAAAATGTGAGAACGCAAATGAGCCTGCAACTAATGGAGCTGAAGATACAGCGAATGAAAATGTCTCTGACGGGCTGATGGACCTCAATGGAGCTAAAAGTGTTAAAGGGAGTGATTCTGAGGAGGTAGTTGAGAATATTGTCAGTAAAGATGACGATCCCTCTTTATCAGTGGAAGATGCCAGTTCCAGCAAATTGAGCGAGGTGCTCCCAGAGGAAGCTGATGAGAGTAATTTAGATGCTGGAGTGAAAGAGTGTGAGGCTGCTAAAGCATGTGATGAAGCGTCCACTCAGCAGATGCTCAAGGAGGAGGACGGCGGTGTTTTTGCCCGGGGGCTCAAGAGTGACAGCCGGGCTGGCCTCGTTCTGGCATCCACGTTCAATGACGATGACAGCAAGGTGATTGAGGAGGGAAAAAATGTGTTCAACGAGGACAGCCAGTCCAGCGACTTCAAAAGCTTCTTCTCCGATGAGGCCGCCCAGGAAGAGAAAGAGTCAGTAGGGGAAGAAGATGTGCAGTCCAGAGTGATCTTTGACCTGGAGGATGAGTCTTCCAGTTCCAAGCCGTTTCTGGCCTCATCTGGAGCCCTTGGTAAGACAAATCAGCCTCCGGGGATATTTACTCTCGAGGAAGGAAGCAGTGACGCACGTGACTGGTCGGTCCGGCCCGGGTCTGCGATGTCACTGGTGCCTGACAACAGCAATGTCAACCTAGTGGGCAGCGTTGACCGTGACCTGCAAAGTTCAGCTATGGAGTTAGAATCACCAGATGAAACATTTTCCTTACCAGATAAAGCGAAAGACTCCAAGAAAGAAGTGGCTTCTGATGATGGGCAGAACATGGCTTCAAGCTTATCTTCTGCATCGTTTGATGATTTAGACTTGTCTTCGACACCTAAGGCTACTCTGGACGGCACAGATATCTTTGCAGCATCTCTAGAGGCCTCCCCAGTGCAGGGAGATAATCAGAATAGGCTTAGTGCTGATGCTGGGGAAGAAGGACTAGATCTAGCTCAGTCAGAACTTAGTGACTCAGAAGTTCCCAGGGCACTTTCTGAAACTGTACCCTGTGTTTCGGATATACCTGTGCCTGGTCCTGCAGATCTGCTCGAATCATGTCAAATGGAACCTTGTGATTCTTTCATAGGCGAGTCGTCTGAAATGGATATCAGCAGCTCAGGTATGTCGCTCGCATCACAACAGACTGAGGCTATATGCTCTGAAGATATACCTGGATCCTGGGCGGCCCCAGATCCAATCCCCCACGCTGTGCCTATACAATCTCAAGCTGAGATTCTTCCTGGCTCTCATGAGCTTGAGTCATTTCAAACAGAGCCGCCTGCTTCGTCCTTTAAGCCTGACACTGACTGTAATGAAATCTTGGCAGATGTGCCAGTAGCAATGAAGGATGAACAAAGCGGCCTAGAAAGAGCCTCTGTGTCTGCGTCATCATCTTCTCTTGCCTCCGAGGCTCCAGGTGTGCAGGAAAGCCGCTCGGCCACCTCATCCAACCAGGACCGTGAAAGCGGCCACCGGAACAGGTCCAGGTCCCGTTCCAGGTCTCGGGATCACCATCGGGATCGGAGGTCACGATCCAGGGATGCTGACAGGGACAGGCACAGACACCGTGATTCTTACCGAGACGGGGATCGAGATCGCTATGACAGGTGAGTGAGAACAATTGCTGTGGTTTGTTTATTGATGTATTATCTTTGTGCAAAATGTTGAATGTATAGATGTAAAAGACGGTTGAGAATCCCAAGTTGAAATAAAAGCATTTTATTGTTGCATAGAATAAAAAAAAAGGCTAATAGACTGCATAAAAAAAAACTTGATTTTTTTTTGTTTGCTATGCCAGGACTAATTCTTTTTTTCTATCAAGAGGTTCTAGGACTTGTTTCTGAGTTTCAATATTGCTTTTAAAAGATTTTTTTTAAACTAGACTAATACTAATATTTAATTTGTCCATTTGATTTCAAAGACATCTTAAAAGATTTTTTAGGGTATTCTAATTTTGTTACTTCTTTCAAAAGCAGTTTTTAATTACTACCATTGTATTTTAACTACTGGTGCTTAATTATTTCTTTGTCTGCTTTATAAGATTCGTTGTGGTGTTCTTATACTGATACAAATTTCAAAGGCAGTTGAAACATTTTTAACAATTAATCCAATCCTCCCATTTATTTCCATTCCAATTTCTAAAGATTTGATTTACTAATTACTAATAATTTAATTGTCCCAGCTATTTCAAAAGCTATCTTAAAAGAGTACTTCTGTCTTTCAAGTGCTCTCTTTTATTTCAGGGATCGCCACAGGGACAGAAGTCGTGACAGAGACAGACACAGGAATCGCAGCCGGGATAGGGACTCTGGGCGCAGCCGGGACAGCAGAGACTATGGGCGCAGCAGCCGGGACAGCAGAGACTATGGGCGCAGCCGAGAGCGGGATCGCAGCCGAGAGCGGGATCGCAGCCGAGAGCGGGATCGCAGCCGAGAGCGGGACAAGGACTATAAGAAGCACTATGATGATCGCAGATACCGTTAGACAGCATAAGGAGGATCTTATCAATTACAGATACTTTGCTGTGATTTATAGCTCAAAACTTGGTAAAAAAAAAAACGCATTTGTTCCTTACAGTTTACCTGTTATTGTAACGATATACTTGATGATCTGTTGTAGTTCAACTAAAAAAAAAGTACTATCTTTTTGAACTTGTGATTGTGTCAAAGCGTTGTCACGTTGTTTACAAAATAACATAGCAAATGGCAAAATAGGCATTTGGAAATTGACTGGAGAACAACCTTAGTGAAGTGTCAAATGTTTTGTAGTGATTCTGTGGTGGACTAAAGGGTGGAGCTGTGGGTTTTAATTCCAGCATGGCATGATCTTTCTCCTGGGTCTATAGTGGGTTCCCCAGAGCTTTATGCTTAGGATACCCGATATCATCTCATTGGTGGGAAGGGAAAGGCTAAGGCTTTTAGGTGTTGTGCTTGGTTGGACGACCCCACCCCAGACGTCTGTTTTGAGGAAAGGTAAATGTGTCGGGGTGTTGTGCTGGCTAGACGATTGCCCTTGTATTTCTGGCCTGTGAAACATGTTGGGCTCAACACCATCCACCATGAGGTTGGCTAGGGCAAGCTTTACTCTCTTTATATTTTACTGTTGTTGACAATTACTTATTCTTGCTGTTACTTACTTTTATATTTTGCCATGAAAAAAATCATTTCTAGATTTCACTAATAATGAATGCTTATTTGTGACCCTTGACTTTAAAGCCTACGGCGTTGGAGACATTTCTGCGTTGGAGACATTTCGGTATAAACAAAGGACCTGCAATGAAGTTTTTAAACCTTTTCATTTTAATATATTTGAATTATTGCCTGAGAAATTTTTATGAAGTAGATAAGGTCCTAATCTTGGCCCTAGCAAGTCACACTGAGCTTTAGATGTCTTTCGGTTTACATCAAAATGCCAATTGGATTTCAGATGACTTTCAAGTCATATAGCCAAAATACATGAAAAGCTTCTTGGTAATACATGTACCTTTGGACATGATAAAAGTTTTTTTGCTATTTGTTGTACAAAACTAGAAATGAATTTAATTTTAATGTTTTGTTTGATTGTTTAAAATAATTTTATTTTATGTCGCAGAGGTATCTAATGTTATTGTCTAAATTGTTTTTATTAATACTGTTCACACTCATGCTGCCCATTCTGTGTGTTTCACTGCATCGTCACTGCCATTACACCCTGTTAATGTTCTCTTACAAGCTTCTGACTTTGACTTGTTTGCATTTCACTTTGTGTGTATTTTTTTCTGTGGTAATAATGTCATTAAGACCCACCCTCCCTTCCCCTCATAGGCTATTGACCCCTAGTTTGGGAAAGGGGGGGGAGGGAAGCACCAACTGGTGAGGAAGAGAGGAAGCATCTTAATAAAAAACTATAAAAAAACATTTAGCGAAAAGAAAAAAAAATATTACATTAGCTTTAGAAATGAGTATGTAATAAAGAAAGAAAGGAAACAAGTTGTAGATTTACATAACTGTTAAATCAATGTTATTGGCATGATGAAGCATTGCTGATCAAGTGTTTAAATGTGTATCTTTCTTGCGTCATTTTTCCTTGGCACAAATTGAGGCAACGCTTTGACTCACACTGCACTTTATGTTGATGTAGATGTAGTGCAGGATTAAATTTAATGGATCTCTTCACTACTTTAGTCAAATTTTTGTGGCCTTCAACTTCCCCCCCCCCCCCAACATCTATTTTCTCCCCCCTCTTCCAAATCCTCCTCCCCCCCCCTTCCCCATAACATACCATGTTATTATTGTTTTATTTTGTTGAAGTTAAAGTCAAAAATCATTTTCAAAAGCAAAAAAAAAAAATGAAAACAAAACTGCCAAATTAAAAAACCCAAATACCCATGAACTGTTCTTTACACATGTTTTTGTGGATTTAATAATAAAGAGATATTGTAACTTAAGAGTTTATGAGTTGCTGTTTTTTTTTATTCCTTTTTTCCTAGGTAACTTCTTTTTATAAAACATTGTTGTGTATGAACATTTGTTAAAATCTTGTAGTTGATAATAGTGGATTGCCACAAAGTGGTAACCTTCTGTCACTGTAAGCTAGAGCAGATGGAGATGTGAATACATTTATTCCTGAAGATGTGAATACATTTATTCCTTATCTAATAAGATGTGCCCGAAGGCATGATAATCCCATTGTGATTTCCTTGTTTGTACTGGGGGGGGGGGGGGATATTGTGGCCAAGCGGCACCATGTTGGGGTGACCGTGGTGTACTGTGGCCGAGGGGCAGCATGTTGGGGTGGTGTACTGTGGCCGAGGGGCAGCATGTTGGGGTTGTGTACCAAAGATCCTGGGTTCAAATCCTGGCGGAGGCTACCCGATTTTAGTTTGGGTAAAGTAAAGTAAAGATGGTAGGGCATTGTGCTGGCGACACAATCCCCCACTATGCAGTAGCCACAGAAAATGGTGAACACTACTTAAACGGCCCCAAGGATACTTTTCTTGTCAGTGCAAGCTATACCACTACAAAAATCTAAAATGAATTCATTGAATGTGTTTCATTTATGTGTAACCTCATTCTCATTTTTCTTGTAATATTTGCTACCACCTAAAGAGTTAAAGTCTGCCTATTGTGAGGTTAATATTCTGGACTGTGGCAATCAGGACTTTAAAGTCTTGTCACTGTTCATTTCCTGCTGCCCTGTAGGCAGTTTGGGCAATGAAAGGAATAATCTTCTTATTTAGACAAGGAGCATGTGTAACCTAAGTCTAGCTAACCTGGCTAGCCAACAAATTTTTGTGTTCAATAAACTTGCTACTAGATTTTTCTCCATGTATTTGTGGGCCACCAGTGGTCCATTATCCAGTTAATGACCATTTCAGGGCTTTGACTGGAAGCCAGGGGAAATTGTTAAATAATTATGATCTAAAATTATATATAATGTTATAAAAGTGAACAATTTGCAATTATCATTAAATAAATGATTGAAAGAAACCAACATTCCCTCCCACTCAAACATTAAGAAAATTACATTATTTAGGAAAATTAGGACATCTCTATCAGCAAAGAAGAAAAAAACTCAAATTACCATTTAAATTTATAATAGTTTTATTAATTTTAATGTAATTGTCCTAGTACAAAAACACACACAAAACAATTTTCAACAAGATGTCACACCAAACAAGGACACGAGACAAAAAGAGGTCACATCATCATCAAGGAAAAAAAGGACATTTTGAAAAACAAATTTCTCAAAACCATTGAGACACAACCTTTCAAATTTTCAGTGATAAAAGATAGATATGTTATGAACATTTCTGAGCATCAATATGATAATACCTTGTTCAGAAGTTGTACAAATAAAAAATTATTGAGCTTATGTAATAAAAAACTGGTGTTGGGTTACAACATATTTTATAAAATCAAAAGTACTCAATATAAACATATGCCAATGCTAAATTTTGTCACATTTGTCTACATTTGTCATGTTGAACATGTCCTGAAAATTTCAAGTCAATTGATGCAATACTATTTGAACATTTTTATTTTTAGTGTAACAATTTGGTTAAAAAGCAATTTGGAGAAAATCAAAGTTAAACGATGTGAAAATATGCTATTCACGTTATCATTACATTATTTTTACTGCTCCTACTGTTTCTTTTATCAGTTTAGAAACATTAATAAACAACAAAAGCATATATATATATATATTATAAAAACATGCAGAAATGTATAAAGAATAAAATTAATAGCAAAAAATGAACAATACAGGGACAAATTTCCATGAGGTAGAATCAAATGAAAATGCTCATAAATACTGGTAATTATAAATTTCAATGAAATCAACTAAAAACAAGAGATTAATTTATTTAAAATTCCCCTGCCCCATAATACAGTCCCTCATTTTGCTCTAATTCAGCTATGGCCCTTTGTTCACCACTTTTTCTTAGAAGCTTTGCTTTCTTCACTGTGGCTTGTGATCTTCTTGAAGACCTAATTCTTTGAATGTCTTCCAGTTCCATGTAAGCCAATTGGTCTTATGATTTCTAAATGCCCAATTGTTTCATTTTTCTGATGTTGAAAGTGCAACCGCGTTAAATTTTGAAACAGCAGTTTGCACCGCATTTTGTAATTCAGCATGTGAAACAAAAATTTCTTTTGGGCATTAACCAAAAGTAGATTAGTGAAATTTTCATTGGCATTTTGAATTGCTCCTGTTAGCATTCGCCCCAGAAGATTGGAGTCACACATGCGCTCATATATGTACTTCAGTTGTTGGCCAACTTCTGCACTTAGGAATGTCGAACAAATTTTCTGTCCATTCTTGGGTGTGGGGAGTATCAAGGCAGCAGCCTTTTTAAACTTACACCAGCTTTCTGGTCCATAAGGGCAATCTTAGTGGGAGGGGTTGTCGTCTGTAGCCGGAGAGTGGTGAAAACTTGCCCAGATAGCTTTTTTCATAGCTGCTGCGTCACCAATATTTTTTCTTATAGCATTGCTATAATAGGATTGTAACAGGTTAGCCTTTGCCTCAGTGAGTCGCCCGATTCCTCGACCACTTAAATTGTCTTTTATGGCCTTCCAAATAGCTGTGCCGAACTCGGAAACGTTTGTCAGCATGATTGACACAGTCCATCTTAGTGATGGGAACGCTCATCCCCATACGGATCAAGAGCCGTGAGAGCAGAAAAAGTACCGTACTAGCATCTCCATCACTTAAAATATTTGTGTAGCAAAGACCGTAATTTGCTACAGACCTCGCCCAAATGCGCTTGGCAGCCTCGGATTCCATTGACTTGGGAGATCCTGAATAATTTTTAAAACATTTATTGTGTTTTTTTCACCCTCCAAAAATGCCTCAGAGTCTTTTCCAAGGCGTGTGGAAGCTACACTGCAGGCATGGCAATATGTAGAGAGGACTTCAAAGTCAATAACAAGCCCAGTGCGGACTTCTATTGCCACACCAACACGTACCATGTTGTGAAGAAAAACCTCTCTTCTGCCAGATACCATCATTATAATCATAGCTGACAGTGAGGTTGGTACGGTAATGTTTTCAGAACAAAGCTCATTTTCATTTTCTTTATTTTTTACAATTTCAACTGCCTGCTGTAAAATAGATCTAGTAGACTTGCTGCTGCTAGATTGAAACTTTTTTAGATGAGATGAATGGGCCGTACTTTGCAATGTATGGAAGCCAAAAAAAGATTCAAATTTTTGTAGAGCCGTATGCCCTTTGCCTATTTTATATGAATATAAAGTTATCAATGTATTCACTTCAAATGATTTGGCTTGCTTTTTTTTATTCTAGGAGATGAATAAATATTCTTGCTGGTGTATTAAGCTAAGCAGTCAATGCTGTTAGAAATTAGGACAAGCTGCTCAGCAAAACCTTTGCTGCTAATTCCATCAACTTTTTTAATCTGAAGGGAATTGTTCATGCATTGTGGAGACAGTGCATCACACAAAACTTAGTTGATCTGTCCAAGCTCAACCAAGCACCATACACGAGATGATTGTGCTGATTTGGAAGGTTGTGGTTTTACCGTCTGTGCCTTTCATTTTGATAACAACTTTATTTTGCACCGAGAAGCAGTTTCTTTTTGGCTGAAAAAACAAAGCGTAATTACCAATTTGATAATATAGGCCCTATGCCCTATACTTATGACTAATAGTAATTTAGTAAATAGTAAACAACAAGATATAGCCTAATGCTATGCTATAATTATTATAATTTGTCTTATTTGAAGGACTGTAATGAAAGTGTAATGAGTATACATTTCAGTAGGCCTACTGCACTATCAGTAATTAACATTAACAATAAACAAGGGTAAAAAAAAAGCTTAAAATCAAATTGATATAACAGCCAATTAATTATTGCATTAATGGGTATTAATATATTAATAGATGAAAATTTCATTGAAAAAAATATATGCATGTTGAACTTGTGTCACTGGGCAAAAATATATGTCAGTGCTATATTCTATTTTTGTTTTAGAGTAGTGGCCCTTTGCCTTAATGTTTCTCCGGGCTCCGGGCCCTCCCCTATATTTAGAATTTAGAAAGACTATCAAACTATCGGTGAGTAAAACGTCAACAAATATAATTTCCCAATGACATTCATGCTAATTTAAATAATTTCTGGGCCTAGCTTATGTATGCTTACATAAAAAAAACACAGAACTTTTACCAGGGTAATATGTAATATGTGAAGAGATGTTTACTTTGTGAAATTTATAAACACTTTAAACAGTCAATTCAATACTTCAATAGTTAATAGTCTGACTGTCTGACTCAATTCAATAGAAATATGCCTAACTAATATTACTAATAACTAAGCCTAATATTACTAATAATTAATAACGTTATTAAGGTATAACGTCGACCGATATCGAGATTATTAATACAATAGTCAATAGACTATTGAATAGTATAGTCAATAGTTGAATAGGCTATTTTTTAGTAAAAGTAAAGGAGTAAAGTCTCAGTAAAGGCAATGAACAGTTTACATTGAATGGTTTAAGTTTATGATAATCATTGCCAATAATTGAATAATGGTGATGATTGTGATGACTGGAGTTCTTTCTAGCGATTGCGATCATCTAAGTCTAAGTCTAAGTAGTTAATTGGAATAGGGCTTAGTCAATCAATAGTCTATAATGAATAATGACTTTAAAACTCTATAGGGCCTAATAATAATATATATACGGTTACTTATATATTACTATTAGAATATAGCCTATCTATTTAGTGAAATTTTAGTGTGACTATTGTGACCAATGGGAATTTGAAATGATTATGATTTTAAATGATTATGAATTGATTTACTTTTAGTTATCTTAGACAGGCCTGTCTAAGTCTAAGACCTTGGACTAGGCCATCACAAGGCCTACAGCATACATCACTAAACTAAATCACTAAGTTAATAGTCAAGAGTTTCAGCACACTAATTCAATATCACTATCAAGATTCAAGTACAGTACAGTCTATTATAAGTCTAATGTACAGTACAGTCTATTATAAGTCTAAGTCTACTATGTAGGCCCATTAGTTTTTAAGTTGATTTGCGATATACTAAATTCTAAATAAGAGATAATAATTAGATTATATTAAAAATAATAATAAGCTTATAAACTCTTATAACATCTTGATTCAACATGTATGTTTGTAATAAATGTTTTAAGTTAGAAATTTAGTTTGCTTAGTTCCTTTGGTTCCTTGTGGAACATAGGGTCTCAACAACAGCTCTCTGGTGCACTAGATTCTGGCAGCCTCTTTTAGTTCACCCCATGAAAGGTTGCAGCTTTTCATTTCTTCCTCGCAGGATCATCTCCAGGGGATCTCAGGGCAACCAACCCGTCTCTTTCCCTGTTAATGCCTCTTACTATTTTTTAAATGCTATACAATATCATTGTTTTTAGTGGCACAAAGCCTAACTTATAAAAACATAATACAAGAAACTTAAAAACTTTTTTTGGGCAGAGGGCTTTTTTTTTTAGAAGGGTTGCATAGTTGCATAGGTGCTGATTCTGTGCCCAACCCTCCTACATCCATTTTATCTAGGCTTGGGATGTGAAGGCCACATATTAAAAATATTTTTTTTTTAAAAAGAGCTTAAAGATATTTCTATTTGGCTAATGTATGTGTGCCTTATGTACCAATACAACTGCCACTGCAATTTATTCCAAGAGCGCACTGAGGATGCTAAATTTAATAGCATGGATACAAGCACTATATAAATAACCATTATTTATTTTTATTTTTAAATCAAGCTCATATGTTGGTCCAACATTGGAAGTGTGCAGACATAGTAGTCTCAATGCTCTAGGTCAGGGGTCAGCAACCTTTTGATAACAGTGTGCCAAGTAAGATTTCTAATTCATTAAGCGTGCCAAAAGCCTAAAGGTCATCCTGCTTTAGCAGTCAACTGCTTGTAGAAGCACTTGAATTGATTTTTTTGTGTAGTTTCAGCATGCCATTGAAAATTGCTCTGTTTGGCCCACGTGCCATAGATTGCCGACCCCTGCTCTAGGTCATAGGTATAATTATTAAACACATTCAAATAGGAAAACATATTTATGCATTAACTACAGCTCAAAAAGTGTTCATTTTCTTTTTTACCATGCCAAGATGAAATGGAGTCATGTCCGTCCATTAATGATATAAAAGATGGCGATACAGAGATGGCAGTGCAATATTATTGCTTTTATAAAGTTTTTTTTAGTTTCAATCCAGGTTGAACGCCTTAAAGTTTTCCCCTGGGTCTAAAGGGTGCCCCCGAGTTTACCAAGCACCTGACATCAGTTTGGGAAAAGTAAAGGTGGTTCAGTATTTTGATGGCCACTCAATCCCATTTGAATGCTTTGGGGTCACAGAAACCTTTTTACTACTGCTTCACTGACCCCATGGGATTTATCTTGATGTATGATGATGATCTTTGAAGTTTTTACATTGTGTTGTTTGTTTTTATTTTTTATATTTTTTAAAGCTGGCAATGGAAAACTCTACAGCAGACCCTAATAGACTCACAGACAAGGATTCAGTACCTCCGCAACAAGACACACCAGAAGGAGGCCACAAAGAGTCATCCGTGGAAGCAGACATGGAGAAGCTGAGTGTAGAGAAAGGATCCGTTGAAACAGAGGGTGTAAGACGAGAGAGCCTTCCAAAGCCAGGTGATGCCATGCCCACTTCTTTAACCTTGACCTATGCGGAAGAGTTAATGATGAACAATGTCTTTCGGGATAGTAGGTCTTTCATTTTATCCCCCCCCCCCACCTTCCTCCCCCTCCCATTGTTTTTGTTTGTTGGTTTCTTTTCTTCCTGATGTCCTGCAGAGTTTGATGAGATGCCCCCCCCCCCCCCCCATCTTCTTTTTGAGACCTGTTTTTTCACAGTATGCTTGGAAGCCTCTGTTTAAGAACTGCTTCGTACATAAATTCCTGGATACATAAAATCAATAGGAAGCAAGGAAAAGCTAAAGGTTAAAGGTTATAGTCAGTCTTAACCACATATCTAAAATATATTTTCAAAGATATACACATAAGGCTAATAAAATAGAAGATTTCTTTGCTAGGATTTTACTTATATCATATAAGTTATGTGTTTCAGATGAGCTTACTATGCAGTAGATTATTGCGACCTACACTTTTCTGTAGTTTGAGTTTGCATTTTGATATGCTGTTTTAAATGATGTTGAGTTATTAGTTTTCCTGGTTTGCTCAGGTAACCCATTCCATGCCCATTTGTCACTCTGGAAGAAAGAGTACTTATATGCATTTGTTCTTACATATGGAGTGTTGTATGCATTTATGTTTAGATTTTAATTATCTTTCAATAAATGAAGACTAAGAGGGTCAGTTCTTTATGTGTGTGAAATATTCATACTAGACAGTTATCACTGACATGCTGCCCCACTGAAAAAACTGCCTTTATGGTCAAATACTTAATGTTATTACATGACGGAATATCCACTATAATATAATCCATTCACGAGACATCATTTTATTATGTGGCAGTATTTAATTACTGGAACGAGCCACCGTGTATTAGCCTACATCACACCTGGTCAAATTGTAGTCATAGTGTTATTTCGGCTAGAGCCCCCATTCAGTTCATGAAATAATAGTTATTATATTGTTATAATTAGTGTGATTATACTTTCACTTGGTGATGGTTTTATTATTTCAGTCTGATATTAATTTATTGTAGTCTAAGGTATTCCTGGTTCCAAATATCCCCTGGCAATCTACAAAACGTAGAGTAGAGTTTCATTTGATTTTCCTTCATGTATAATTACTTTTGGCTCATATTATACAGCAAGTATCGTGGTGTTGAGTTGTGGTGTTGGTAATTACTATAGTTGTATAAGTAACATACATGTAGATAATGTTGATAGATCGACGTAAACCAAGTTGTGTAAAAGCAACGAATAATTGGTTTAATTACAAAATCATCAAGTGCCAAACCGAATGATATTATACACACATAATTAAGAATAACACATAATCCAATGAATAAGAAATATCTTCAATAAGCTTTGAATAATATTGAGACTAGTTGTAAAATAATATTGAATCCTTCATATTACAAATCAATAGGAGTTTCATCTCAGAGCACAAACCTAGCATGTTTACTCGTCGGAGGCTGTCGAAGAACTAAACTAAACCGTCCACCGCGACGCGCGGGTCTATCTTATGGGTCATTTCGATACTACCTACGAATACACGAGAGTTCGTTATACTATATAATAAAATATTAATGTTTATTGAAGTATTCAAATACAACCACTATCAACGATGTCGGCCATCTTGTCTGAGAACGAGACTTTAGGGAAAAAAAACAATGCCCTATTTACTTGGGTAAATCCAGCAGCCTTAGCTGTTGAGTGCGTGATCAGATCGTGTTTGTTATTGAGGTTGAAGAAACAATGTTCTAATTAAATTGGGAAAACCTAAGACCTTGGTCTATGAAATGTCTTATATTGCTTTTATGGCAATTCGGTTAAATGATTAGTATTTGTTTAATAACAATGCAATGTATGAGTTTTACGTTTCGTAACAATGTACAGACATGATTGAGATTGAGCTTTAAAAAAAAAATAAGTTAGAATACAGATTTTATCTTTTTAAGTATAACATCAATCCATACATTCCTGTCCTGCTGAAAAAGATGGGGGGTTCTGGCCTGCTTAACCACCTCGTTCCACACAGGCCTAAAAAAGTATAGTATCCCATCAGATCGATGAAGCAGCGTTGACTAGTTTCTGTGGCCACAGTCATTTTCCTCCAGAATTTTTTATGAAGCAGTAACCTCACCCTTTTGTTATATGGTTATCTCTCTTGATGACATTTCCAGCAAAACCTACGTGCCTTTTTTAAATCTACGATTCTTTTAAATACAATATCTTGATATAAAAGTATAGAATGCAAGTATGAAAAACACAGTACATTCTTTTATATCATCTCCTTTTATTTTTTAAAGAAGAAAGAAGGGCAAAGGGAAAGTACTATTAGATAAAGCATTAGTTAAGTGGATAAATCCTTGATAAACCTTCCATCATGTTTTTTTCTTTCTTAAATAAGTACTTCACAAACAACCTTCAAACTTTAAAAGAAATTGGATCTATATATACTGCCAGTAACCATTAAGAAATTTCCAAACATTGCAGTAAAGATTGGTCTGTGAATTTTTTATTTTATTTTGAAAACTTAACCCTTTAATTATAACAGGTTTTTTTAATATAAATATTTGCTGACTTTGCATATTGTAACCATTTTTTTATTTATTTATGACATCGATGTGACGTCCACGGTATTTAAGTGTACGGAAATGATAAAGTTGATGTGACGTCGATGTGACTTCCATGGTATTTATGGAACAGTTTGTGAATTTGCACACGATTTTAGAGTCCTGCTGTAAAAAATATTGCCACTTACATATGATGAATTAGTTGTGTATCATTTTTTCAAGTGAATTAAGTTTTCTGGTCCAGTTGTAGAAAGGTGAACTACTAACCAAGGTTCTCAATTTCACCCTTGGTCCATTGAAGACATGTTTGGACCTGCCAAAGTTTTGAGTTGGCAGCACCATAGAACTAATGGGACACAGTGGCCGAGTGTCAGAGATAGTTTTGGCATGTGAGGCCCATCTTGTTTTATCTTATTCATTATACAGCCTGATGACAAATAAGGTTACACCTACATATGTCCGTTGAAACTATTACTGCCACCCCCTCCATCATTTACCACCCATTCTATTTACTATAATTGTAAATTGAAAATGCTCAGAATTTGTTAAAACTTCTGTTTTAAGTTTTTCTTGTTTTTTTCACTGTTTTCATTTCATACACAGCTGAGTCATCCATTGATCCGAGTACTATCCAATTGCTGACTGACGGATTCATTTCCAAGTTTTTGCCATCTTTGCAAAAGGCCAAGACCACAGTTGGTCAGATAACGTAAGTCTTGTGGTTTTTTGTCTTGTGACAGAACTAGTCAAATATTTTTGATATTTTTAATCTTGTGATAGAACCAGCCAAACAATTAAAGCATTTCTAGTACTTATGTGTACCTTTGCAAGTTATTGACTACATTTTGCTGCAAAAAAAAAATCATTTGCTATTAGTTCTGTATCATTTTGTAAATTATGGATTATATTCTGCTGCACAAAGCTCTCTTTTTTCTTACATCCTAATACTGTTTCTTTTTTTAGATTAATAACATGTGACAGTACTAGCAAAACATATATTTTTATTCTGTGAAAGAACCAGTCAAATATTTATGATATTATTTTGAGGTAGAACCTGTCTGACATTTAGATATTTAGCTTTTGACAGAACACAGATAATTCAACATTTAGAATATTTTTTTGTTTGTTCTTATGACAGAACCAGTCATATATTTAAGATATTTTTATGTCTTATGATAGAACCAGTCAAAATGTCCTGATTGAAACCGTCCAGCAAGAGATCTCAAAGTTTACAGAGTGTCAGGCCTTGAGCGATCTGGACAGAACGGTAAGTGTCCAGTTGGTTTCTACATACAAAATTAAATTAACCCTTCCAGACCATGTCATCTCTTTTTGTATTATCCTATTTTCAATTAATTCTACAAGGTAATAACTGATTTTAGTACTATAATGTGATATACTTTTTGTTTATTACACTAATTTTCTAGTACTTCTGTATCACTTTGTAAATTATGGGATGTTTACAGCTGCACAAAGCTCTGTTTTTTTTTACATCTTTTAATACTGTTTCTTTTTTTTTTTAGATTAATATCAATTTCTTACCTCCCAAAAAAGGATCCAATTGAAATGCTTTTCATTTTGTGTGTGTTTTTATTTCAGATGACAAAGGCAAAAGTTTACCAAAATAAGCTCATAAAATTGAGACGTGAAATGACGAACTTGCATGAGAAGTCGAGAAAGCTGAAGGTACTACAATCTGATAAGTTAACCCCTTAAATACCGTGGACGTCACATCGACGTCATAAATAAATAAACAAATGGTAAAAAGTCTGTAAATATTTCTATTAAAAACCTGATGTACTTAAAGGGTTAACTGTGAGCTTTCATTAACTCACATATGTTGGTGCCACTGACCTATAAAAAGAATAGATAATGCCTCCATTTTAAATGTGTATGTGCAAATTGAGGCTAGAATTGATTGCACTATCTGCACTATTCATTTATCTTTACAAGCGAGATAGAGGGAAAAAAACACACCTATAATTAGCATAATTAGAACAAATCTATATGATAAAAAAGAAGTCAAGTCACTTGAAATGTATTTACAGGTCAGTGTTTAGGAACTCTAATTTTATAGATAAGTGAAAGTCATCTGAAAGCCTCAAAATGATTTTGGCTTCAAGAATATAGTTTCCGGGCCCGATCCATTCTTTTTATAGGTCTGTGGTTGGTGCCCATGACAGTGAATAAGGCGAGGAAGTTTATCATAGTTTGTTATGTAGACTAAGGGGCGTAAAGAACTAGAGCCATGTAGCCGATGGTAGTCCCAACTTCTGATTGTGGTCGGAAACAAAAAGCCTTGGCTTGGATTGAAGGATTAAGGAAGAAAGTGTAGAATCTGGGAATGAAAAAAAAATCTCAGATTTGACCAGTGTGTCAGTAGCTGTTGTCAGTTGACCAGTGTGTCAGTAGCTGTTGTCAGTTGACCAGTGTGTGTCAGTAGCTGTCATCTGTTGGTCAGTGTGTTAGTAGCTGTTGTCCGTTGAACAGTGTGTCAGTAGAGTAGCTGTTGTCAGTTTACCAGTGTGTCAGTAGCTGTTGTCTGTTTAGTGTGTCAGTAGCTGTTGACAGTGGACCAGTGTGTCAGAAGCTGTTGTCATTTGACCAATGTATCAGTAGCTGTTGTCTGTTTACTATTGTGGCAGTAGCTGTTGTCAGTGGACCAGAGTGTCAGTAGCTCTCCTCTGTTGGTCAGTGTGTCAGTAGCTGTTGTCAGTTGACCAGAGTGTCAGTAGCTGTTGTAATTTAACCAGTGTGTTAGTAGCTGTTGTCAGTGTACCAGTGTGTCAGTAGCTGTTGTCAGATAACCAGTGTGTTAGTAGCTGTTGTCAGATAACCAGTGTGTTAGTAGCTGTTGTCAGATAACCAGTGTGTCAGTAGCTGTTGTCAGATAACCAGTGTGTTAGTAGCTGTTGTCATTTGAGCAATGTATCAGTAGCTGTTGTCAGATAACCAGTGTGTTAGTAGCTGTTGTCAGTGGACCAGTGTGTTAGATAGCTGTTGTCAGTTGACCAGTGTGTCAGTAGCTGTTGTCTGTTTACTAGTGTGGCAGTAGCTGTTGTCAGTGGACCAGAGTGTCGGTAGCTGTCCTCTGTTGGGTCAGTGTGTCAGTACCTGTTGTCATTTGACCAGAGTGTCAGTAGCTGTTGTCAGTTGACCAGAGTGTCAATAGCTTTTGTCAGTTGACCAGTGTGTCAGTAGCTGTTGTCAGATATCCAGTGTGTTAGTAGCTGTTGTCAGTGGACCAGACTGTCAATAGCTGTTGTCAGAAGACCAATGTGTCAGTAGCTGTTGTCAGATAACTAGTGTGTTAGTAGCTGCTGTCATTTGACCAATGTATCAGTAGCTGTTGTCAGTTGACCAGTGTGTCAGTGGCTGTTGTCAGTTGACCAGTGTGTCAGTAGCTGTTGCCCGATATGCCTGGATAACATTGATAACAACATCACTGGCCAATGCCTTTCTTTTGTTGTTTCTCCAGAAAAGGGCCCTCAAACTCCAGCAGCTTAAGCAGAAAGAGGAGCTGACGAGGGCGCATAACTTGGAGAAAGAGTACGAGAAAGAAAGACTGCTGACGGCCAGGCTAGCACCAGCTCCTTCTGAATGATGCAATTGATGCTCTTTATTTTACCTTGAATTGGTCTTAGACTCGGGTTCTTAAAGGGAAGTTTCCCAGATGGACTCAAGAATACCTCCGCGAATTAGGAGCTGTGACTTCTTAATTATTTTTTTTACAAACAATCAATCTCTTTCCTTTTTTTTAAACTGACTTTAAAATACGTTTTCAATTGGAAGACTGTTAAACTTCTAAGTTAAAGGGGCTTGGAGTTTAAATTGTGGCGGGGTTCAGTGTCATGATTTTTGTGTCAATGAACAATCACTGGTGGTGATTAATCACCCCTGCTTCTTGCATGCCCTCCCCCTTCCCATAAAATTGGTTTTGCCAGGAGATAACCACAGGCTGATTTCTGTCCATAAAAGATATTGTCTTCCAATATTGACTTTCAACTCTCCAACTCTGGCCTATAGTTTTGTTGGTTTCTTTAATATCATTCTTAGTTTTGGGATAAAGGCTAATGCTCCAGGTCTGTGATGTTGGCAGAGCACTGCTGTGTAGGTTCTGGTCTATTCTGCCTTAGGTGGCCCTGCACAGCATACTTGGAGATTGTGTGGCCAGCACAGCGCCAAGCTTCCTTTACTTTACCCCCAGCTCGTTTCAGTTACATGTCAGAGCTGGGTAGACACCCTCTGGACCAGGGAAGAAAACCTAGCCTTCAACACGACTTGAACCTGGTGCCTTTGGTATGACTAAACCACCATGCATCACCATTTTTAGTGTTAGAGCTGTTGGGGGTCTTATGACAGAGCATTAGATTGTCTACTGTCATAGTGCTAGTACAGCTGTCATTTTGTCTCTATCGTCCTAACTGCATTACAGAGTCTACCCTGCTCATGCTCACATAGAGGCACCTGACAGCTATCAGGGAAAGATGATCCACTGTACATTGTGCTGGCCTCACTATTTCCTTGTGTGCTAAAGGCCTTTGAATCATATCTATTATTTTTTATATCTTAAACTTACAGACACTACTTCAACAAAGAAGGTTATATCGCCCCCTATGCTTATCAGCGGTTCAAATCTAGTCTTGCATTTTTATAAATGTTTTGAATGATATTATAGTTTTTGTGCTAATTAATTTAACCCATTCCATGCTCGAATTCTATTCTTGTAGATGGAGAACTTAAATGGAATAAGAAAAGTTTTTTTTAATACCTTTGATTCTATGAATCTTGCAGCTATTTTCTGAATTTATTCTTCTGGTAGTTTTAATCAAATTTGTTCTTTAGATGATGGGTATAGAAGATTCATATTTTTAGTTCTGCATTTTGGTAAGCAGCTTAGTTATATGTACTTTTTACATTTGTAAAAAAATCCTTTTTGTATTTTTTTCTTAGAATTAATTTATCAACATGTGGACTCCAAGATAATTTAGAATTCAATGCTTTTTAACATTTTTTACTGCAATGCTTTTTAAATTCTTTCTAAGCCTTTTTAAATTTGGTGATTGAAAAAATTTTCACTTGTAAATAAAACCTTGACATCTCTTTGCTGAATGCTTCGTTGTTTTTTTTTTTAAATATCAGTTTTAATTGATGGGTCCCAGACAGAATAAGTGTAGTTTACAATAGGTTTATACTTCATCAGCAGCATTCATCTAAAAGGTCTCCATAAATAGTTTTAAGATAGATTTTCAGAAGAAATATTTTGTTTAAAAGATCATCAAAAGCTTGATGGAGATTAAAGACGAATTAGAACAAAGTATTAAAGTATATTATTTTACCACTAGCCATGTGACTAGGAATGTTGGGATTGTTTTAAACAATGATGAGAAAAAGTATGTGATATGTCATTGATATGTTTATACATTGTTGTACATAGTTCTGCTGAATATTCTGAATACAATTTTTTTTATTGTTTAACAAATGTTTTTTTGTTGTTGATGCAACTACTGGACTCTGTATATGTTTTGTTTCTTTTAATACAAATTTGCCATTTCTTAGTGTGCAATGTACATATTTTATCAGATTTAATACAAGTCATTTTTGAATAGTTCATTTCTTATTTAAAAACAGAATTGCTAACAAAATTATTTCTGGAATAAAAATTGGACAAAAGAATAATGTTTTATTGTATTGTTTAAAAAAAAAGAAATTATAAAAAAATTATTGCAATAATTTTTATCCTGATGATAAAAATAATATATTTTAGCTTTAACATGTAAAAATTTGATATATAAAACAGTTTTAATGTATTCTAGGATCTGGGATAAATTTTTATTGTGAGAAATGTATTTATTTACAAGTTTTTGGGTTTGTGCAGATGGGGCAAGGAAGAGTTAATGAGATATATATGGCCCACAGCATCCAACCATTCTTGTTTCACTAAAGCGAGTGCATGGCTCTGGCCTGTCTCACCACTTCCATCCATTCAGACATGATGATCCATCTCACCTGGGTCTGTCTTCTGTTTGTTTTTTCTCGAGCATTTGTATCATACGTCCCTAACAGCACAATATCTTGATATATATTGGCCTAATATTAGACCAATATTCTGCCATTTCTTAAATCTTGGCAAAATGTTGGGCCAATATTGGTCCAACATAGTGTACTGTTGGGGATCCCCATTCAGAATCTGTTATTTTGGGTACTCTCTCAAGAGGACCTGACCAGCTAAGCTTGCCCTTATTTGTGAATATTTGATATGACAAACATCTCTTGAAAAAAATAATGGTCTCAATTTGCTTCTGGCCAATGGTAAGGAAATGCTAAAAATTTTACATATAAAGAAGTGCAGGTTCCACTCACAACTCAATGGAAAATTAATTGTACACAAATCTGTTTCACTTTTGGTAATTACAGTACTTTTAATTTTAACAAACAGCTACTTGTAAAACCAAAAAAGTATTACATTATTTTTTAACAATATCTATCAATAAGTTGCACAGTTTATTGAAGTGCTCACCAATTAAATTGGCGAAATAATTATGAAAAAAATGAAACAGTATATAGCTCAGTGCCATACAGTGCACTTATCTATATTAAAAATTCCGCATTTACTCAGACAATTTACTTTCTTGAGCACTCCATATATATAGATTATAGCTCAGTGTCAGTCATCAGTGCAGGTCACAAATCTATATATTATAAGTCAGTGGTGCGAATATAATAAATAATGCATAAAAAAACACAATTACTATTACACAATTTTTGAAAGAATGCAGAAGAACAACACATCAACTATTCTTATGCATAGAATATATTATATGCCAGCCAGTAATCTCCTTCGTCATACTAAGTTACTATTAAAACACAATTAACTTTAAACATACTTTAGAAAAGATCAAAACAAGATATTAATGAAAATAAAAACATGACCTACATATTAAGATGGATGACAGTAAGGAAGGCTCACTGGCATTAACTATAACATATTTTTTATTTTTTAGAAGTAGGATTTACAATTAACATTTTATTGAAACATAAAACATAAATAATTTTAAGAAATCCAATTAAAAATACAACAACAAATTATTATTCGTTTTCCATTTTCTGCAAGCTGATGCCTGTACCCACACTGCCTCCTCTGAACTTCCTGACCAGGAATATAACTAGGACACCGACCAATATGCCAGTAACAAGCATACCGATTCCAATGCCAGCCATTGAACCTGTGCAGATATACAAACAAGTTTAATTTTTTAAGACTGGAAATTAACGAGTTTGAATAAAAAATGAAACAAATCATTAGGATTCACATTACAAAAGAATATAAAACTAACATTTTATCTCACATTAGTTAATCCTATACTAGAATATGCAGGATCTGCATGGGACCCATCATCTAAAGAAAACATTAAATTAATAAAAACTAATTCCCAAAAAAGCTGCAAGGTTCATAACTAGTGAATATTCCTAACTAACAAGAGTAACACCATTAGTCAAATCACTAAACCTAGAAACACTAGAGAACAGAATAAGGGTAAAGAGTAGGCCTAAAGTAGTAATAATACACAAGGCATTAAACTCTAATTTAGAAATACAACCCAATAACAGCCTGTTGCAATTATCAGATAAACATAAAGACAAAAACACTTTCCTTATCCCTTTAAGCGAGAACAAATGCATATAAGTACTCTTTCTTCCCAAGTGGCATTCGGGCATAGAATGGGTTTCCTGAAAAAACTAGGATAACCCGTATTTTAACATCATTTAAAACATTAATAAAGATGCAACACTAGACACGGACCACGGATGAGCGTAGGACGCAATAATCTTCTTTATAGAAGGAGCGTCTGTAATATATAAGCTCTGGAATAGAAAACTGACATGCAACATGCAACAAGTGAAATTCCATAAAGAGGCTTCGAACCAGGATGTGAAGATTCCACAGATCATTGCCGGTTCTTATAAAACGAATGGGCGCACTTGGATGTCGCAACCATTTTTAGAATTCTGCGGATAGCCGACAATTGACCATAGGCCAGCCCCACATCATTTCACAGAAATCCTGGCTGAACGCTTTCATGATTCTAGGATGCTACCTACACATTAATTATTATGCCGATCACACAATTTAAAGCTTTCTTAAAAACCCCAAAAGAAAAGCTCAGAAAAAAAGCCTGTAATGATTTAAATAAGCTTATTTGTCCAATGGCTAAATTTAATCCATTATTAAATAGGCTATGTTGTGTATTATTTAGTTAGGTTTAAATCTAAAATAGACACAGAGTCTTGGCTTACAACAATTTTACTAAATAGGCTAAAAAGAAAAATTCACAAAATAGAATTGGCCTCCGAAGGGTTCAGAACAATAATAAGTAATCCATTTATAATCTCTAATGCTATGGTGATCAATAACCAGGTTAAAAAAAATTGATTTGCGAGACAAATTGTTAGCTTACAGGTGTTGACTTTACTTGTCATAAAATTACCTGCAGAGTAGCCGGATGATTTGGGTGATGATAGTTGCAAGTGAGCATTCCCGTTATTCGGGTCAAAAGAGATGGTGTAGTTCATGACGTCATTAGTTGACAGGACGGTGATAGAGTTAGGTCTGGCATACACCGTCTGCTTTCCCAAGTTCTGGTTGGGCTGTAAAAGCAAAAGTTATTAAAGTACATGGACTCGGTTTGGATGTAAAAGCAAAAGTTATTGAAGTACAGGGAATCTGGGCAGTAAAGGCCAAGGTTATTTTATAATACAGGCAGTCTGATTGAACAGTAAAATCATTGAAAAACGGGTCTGATTGGGCTGTAAATTACCACTCTTGAATTCCCATTGATTGACGCAGAGATTCCTCTCTTGGTGCCCCGAACTTCAGCACAGCCTGGTCAAGCTTTACATGTTCCAGGTGGAGTGCCTTCCTAGCCATGAGCCTTCCGGCTCTTGTGTACAGGGCATAACGATGTTCAGGGGTGAACCAAAGGAGGCATACCAAGGTTCTGTCTGGGCGTCAGACACCCCAAGGTAGCCTACGCCGATAGGGCGTGCCGTGTAACTTATGCCGACTTAGGGTTTGCGCAGCCACATGCACTATTTTCTCCCACTGCGGAGTTCCCCTCGAATGAATATCGCGGTGCCTCGCCCGTATAGCTGCAGTGTCGCCCGGTAGCGCAATACCTTACTATGGGAATGGGCATCCAGGCACCATGACGGGGTTGAGGCGGGGTAGCTGCGCTCATTCCTTACTCCCCACTGGGGCCCCAGACCTCTTAAATGCAAGTGACACACAGGGTCACAGCAGGGAATGGTCACCCATGCGTTAGCCCAACGGTGGTTTCCATACTTCGCCGCTTTGAGGCCCATGGGTAGAGAAGTGAGGATCTCCACCATCCTGTATGGTCGTTCAACCACCTTAGCCCGGGTGGTTCTGATTGAACTGCCGTCGTTTTATGCCGTGTGAATTTGCGTTAAAATCACCAGACGATAGAAAGGCCTACCGGATTCTGGACATCAATGGTGAAAAGTCCTGAGTTGATCTTGTCGGAGAGTTCATTGAAAATTTGAGAGTTCGGTGCTTGATTGATTTGGTTCTGAACGTCTCCGGAAGCAGACGGCTTGTCCAAAAGTTTGAATTGAACTTGGATTTCGTCATTTGGAGCCGGTTGAAACTAGAAGAGAGGACAAAGACAATGTGGAGTTTAAAACTTCAAATACAAATGTAATCTGATGAAGTCTTCTCTAGAATGTAGTTCTGATGCCTATCTATCTATCTATCTATCCATCCATCCATCCATCCACCCATCCATCCATCCATCCATCCATCCATCCATCCATCCATCCATCAATCCATCCATCCATCCATCCATCCATCCATCCATCCATCCATCCATCCATCCATCCATCCACCCACCCACCCACCCACCCACCCACCCACCCATCCACCCATCCACCCATCCATCCATCCATCCATCCATCCATCCATCCATCCATCCATCCATCCATCCATCCATCCATCCACCCATCCACCCATCCATCCATCCATCCATCCATCCACCCATCCACCCATCCATCCATCCATCCACCCATCCATCCATCCATCCATCCATCCATCCATCCATCCATCCATTCATCCATCCATCCATCCATCCATCCATCCATCCCTCCCTCCCTCCCTCCCTCCATCCCTCCCTCCCTCCCTCCCTCCCTCCATTCATTCATCCATCCATCCATCCATCCACCCACCCACCCACCCACCCACCCACCCACCCATCCATCCATCCATCCATCCATCCATCCATCTATCTATCTATCTATCTATCTATCTATCTATCTATTGATATCTACTGATCTATCTAAGATAGCTAATAGATCTGTATGCAGTATATCAAAACTATATATATCTAATCTTATTTATTTATATATCTTGCTTTTTTTTAGCAGTGATGTTGTTATTTTTACAAATAATTCTTCTTCTTTTATGTGTGTGTTAAAAAAAAAAACGTTATGAAAAGAATAAAATGTTTCTACATACGTCCAAGTCGGCTACTCTAAGTCCTGACTTCAGACTAGTGAAGGTTGTCATGGCAGTGAGGAAGCCAGTACGGAAGCCTATCGGGTTTGCCTTGTAGACCTGGTCGTAACGAGCTGTGGAATTTGACCAAAGTCTCAAGAATGAAATGAACCTACAATTGTTACATGTGGAGTTATTCCCCCTATAACTAATAAAAATCTTTGAATTTATAATGTTTATTTTATCTTGATACGGTTTATAATAGGCCTATTTACTGATCCGATGTTAATATATAGGACTATAGAATATATTATATTATTAAGGATTATATATTATATGTCCCCATGTTAGACTTGGAATAGTTATGCCCATTTTTATATTTGATATAATTTTGAGGAATTATATAGATCCATTGAAATATTGAAGGGATTCGGTAGTGTTATTACTGTCTTGTACTAATGGTACTATGTAGACTTTCGGTACGCCAGTCGAACGCGCTGCCGGCTCGGCCACCGCACATATCCATAGTGTTATTTCCCCACTAGTAACCTGTCCAGCGCCCCACCTCTGGGCAAGGGCGGTGGAAAGTGGGAAGGGGTATGCGGTATGAAGCATAAACTATTGACAAATTGACACTATCCACCGAAGCCGAAACCAGGATTATAATATAATGTCTGACGAAACCAGCTTTATGTGCTGAATTCTATACCTTTGAATACGAATAACTGAATATTCATGGTATTTTCCGGGGCGAAGCAAACGGACACGTCTGGCATCGGGGTGGATTGTACAGTGGAGTACTCATAGAAGTGGAACTGGACTTGTCTCTGAAATATAAATATCTCGTTATACTTCTGCAGACAGTTTGGGAATTTGTTAAGTGCCAATCGAAGTGTTTATTTCTTAATACTAACAAAACAAACAACGAAAAACAACAACAATTACAACTGAGTTAAAGTCAGAGACGTGGATTCTATAAGTCTCAGGATCTAATCTTCATCAAATGTTTATGTTTTTCTTTCCGTGTCACTGTTTTAGGCTGCGCACGAAACCAACTTTTATTAAAAACTGTCTTCTATTGTCCGTGTAATTGACGCACTAGCCACTGACAATACAATACAATGAGGGCTTATTCATTAGGGGCCATCCATATATCACTTAGACCCCTACGTAAAATAAAAAAGCTTATTTCTTCCAACTGCTGCACCCCCGGTATATTCTGAAATAGTTTCCCTGACCCTTTAATGCAACTGTGTTTGAAACACTATGGCCTTTATGCCTATAATTAGCCGCATACTTTTAAAGCAATTATTTAAAGAGATACTTTGAAAAACATATATAAGTTTTTTGTAATGAAATTAAAAAATTAAAGATAACAATGACAGAAAGTTTTATATGTAACACGAAGAACGGCCGGCGACTAAGCTTAACTATTTGATCAATTTTACATGAAATTTTGAGAAACATTCCCTTTTACTATGTTATAGCTTTTTTTATATCGGCTCAAAATATAGGCCCTACATATAAGCAGTCTCAAAATATAGGCCCTACATATAAGCAGTCTCAAAATATGTTTACTTTCTCTTGCGTTTTTTTACCGATTTGATCTATAACTATAAACTTCTTTTCTGCAGTAATTTTGATAATAATGTTTTTCTTTACAGAGCACTTCTTCATATATAACATTTTTGTTTTAAAAACACCAAAAACTGGACACGCAAACATCATTAATGCTTCAACATAATATTTGAAACAAGAGAATGTGCCGTGTACTCACACTTGCAGACGATAACTCTAGCATGATGGGAATAGGATTAGTCTGTTGGTAACCCATAGATTGCATCCATGCTGCCTGAAAAACAAAGATTACGGGAATATGCAATATAATAAATATTTCAACTTGGAACTTTTGAGAAACAAGCGATCTATATTCTACAGAATTAGTTTTAAGTCTGTTTTTTTATATTTTTGATAAAAGTTGAAGCTTACCGATGCGAAGTACCAAGTGTAGAGTGTGTACTGGGCCTTTGTTTGAGAGTATTGTGACACATACATGCTCCAGACATCACACTCTATGGCTCGACCTTCAACGTAATTCTGTGTGTTCAAAGAAATGAAAGGCGTTTAAGAGACCAATAGCACATATAATGACAACAACATGTCAGGCGTTTAACGTTATCCCAATCTTATATCGTACAAACGCTCAGTGGATAATACAATAGTAAAGCACCCCCGCCGGACCCATTGAATCCAAAGGGCCCGTGTCGCAGCGTTTACAGGTTTTCGTGGTCACGGCACTAAAGAATGTGTGGCCAGCACAATACCCAGCCGGCTTTTGCCCCCCCCCCCTCCCCCCCCTCCCCCCCCCCCAACTTAATGGCAGGTACCCATCAGAGCTGGTTAGGCTCAGTGACACCCTCCAGACCCAGGAAAAATTCGTAAAAACTACAACAGATCAGTAAAAACAGTCAAGTCAAGCAAATGGTACCTTATATGTTACAGACTTTCTTGGTAATGGTAATGGTAATTTATATAGCGCTTCTATCCATGCTATTTTAGCATGCTCAGTGCGCTCTAGAAGACTATTAATCTGTGAGAGGTTTCACTGCTGCCGGTTAAGCACATGTGATAACAACTCAATATTAACGTCATCTAGTCCCTAAACTCCTGTAGGGCGACAGGGATCTGCCGGTGGCGGGTCTCGAACCCGCGACGTGTCAAGTGGTTTTTTGGTTGACAGTCTGGTGAGTTAACCGCTAGGCCAGCCGGCTTCACAAGTCAAAAAGCTATACAAAAGATAATTACATAATAATACTCTTATACATGTTTTTTAGTCTAGCCTTGCAGTGTTATAAGAGTTTGAAAACATGTCAAGATGTTAATTTACCTGGTTTGTTCAGGCAACCCATTCCATGCCCGTATACCAAACGAGAAGAAAAATAAATTTTTGCCTTTGTTCTTGCATGTAGAATAAGTAATATGTTTTATTCTGATGTTTATCTGAGCATTATAATAATAGACTTTTATTGTGTTGTATTTCTAAAATAGAGTTTAATGTCTTACGTTTTATTACTACTTGGCCTTATAGCCTTCTCAGTATCCGGTCCGAAGGTGTGGAATCTACTTCCCATTCAACTAAGGCGAACAAGCTCTATTGTTACTTTCAAAAAGAACTTAAAAACTCATTATTTCAATATTTACATTACATAACATTAAACATGCGTTAGACCCAGGGGCGTGACAAAGATTTACCAAATTTTTAGCAAATTTAGTGCATATTTAAAAAAAATCAGTTGAAAAAATATTTTTTTAAATTCCAGGGGGGGGGGGGGGGGGGGCTTAGCCCCCCTCAGCCCCCCCCCCCCTGTGGCTTCGCCCCTGGTTAGACCCCTACTGTCTTACTTATATGTTGTAATTAATGCTACATTTTTTTATTTGTCTTTTTTAAATCATCAACTAGCTTTGTCTCCTAGCCTAGAGAAATATCCGTGTTCTTAGTTGTATGTTAAATGCGCTCTGAGCTTACATTATGTTTGTTGGCAGCGCTATTCAAATATTATTATAATACTACTTTGTTGCTTTTTCCCCCTCTGTTCTCTAGTGCTTCTAGGTTTAGTGATTGAACTATTTTTATTGGTGTTACTCTTGTCAGTTTTAAATATTCGCTAGTAATTTTTTACATTAAGTTAATTAGAAATATAAAAAATACACTGTGTGTCCGTTTTTACACCCCGTCTGTTCACTTGACCATTGCGGTCATTCGGTCAACACGAGACCAAGTATCTCGATACTTTCATGACAGTGAAAAGGGGAGCAACTAGTCGCACAGTTTATGACTGCAACACGTCCGAAGATTGAAGAGTTCTTGCCTGTAGACACCGAAGACATGAGGTCAAAGCCAGAGTTCTTAATCCTGTCTTGTGAATGTTAACCAGACTTGAACCTTACTTCTACAGAGTGAGAACACGATATACCGAGATTACTCTCTTAGGGCTCGGAGGACAAACACACCTGTGCTACGCGGTGTAGCCAAATTACCATAATATAAGCTCGGTGCAAACAGTTGACCGTTCCCATCCACTCTAAGCTCCTGCAAGGCTGTCCAGTCTGAAAGCACATACTTGACAGTTTCTTCTACTTCCCTGCAATTTCGACACCGCGAATCCAGGTGGGGTCCTAAACTATTAACCTTCCGAAATAGGCCAGTGAAGAAACTGGGCAGCTGTTGCCTGATCCCTTCTGCGGAGCCTCTAGTGAATGTTTACCAAACTCCCTCTCCTCGGCCCCTAAGGATCAATGAGTACCCAAACAAGAGGGGCCTCTTATTGTTTCTCGCTTTTTTCGTTACCAATAAAAAACAACAACACAATAACAATAACAAGCACAACCTATATTTCGGTATCTACGTTTGTTTTTAGTTAGCAGGGCAACTTTACCAATGCTGTACCTACCAGGCCTAGGTATGTGTAGCTGCTTGAATCCAGGTCAAAGAATTGGTTGGAGTCTCTCATCTGCACAAAGCCGCTGGCCATTTTGAATGCTCCTATGCTGTTTGGATCGATGGCGTTGGTAAGGCAACCACCGGCGCTTAGGTCAAACGTGTAGGTCACACCTAAAACAAAGGAGAGAATGACAGTTTCATGTTAAGAAAAATATATGTCAAGATAAGATAAATAGGTATTTGTTAAAGCTCAAACTTTTTTTCATTGTTATGTCCCTTGACACATTTATCAAATTTATTTCCCCACTATACATTTATTTACAGATGTATAAGTCGCCTAAGTAAATCTGTAAAGTACCCGTCAGACCAAATGGATCATAGGGCCAGTGAAGTAGAGTTCACCAGTTTTTGCGGCCAAGGTATACTAGGGGATTGTTTAGCCAGCACAATGCCCTATACTTTACCCAAATTATGTCAGGCACCCATGAGAGCTGGGTTGAATCAGGTGCTCCCTCCAGTCCAATCATAGGCTTCACCAAGATTCGAACCCAAGAACCTTCGGTACGCCAGTCGAACGCGCTGACCTTCGACCACCGTTCACCATTTATTTTCATACAAACATAATTATACACAGCTATTTGTGAACAACATAATTATACACAGCTATTTGTGAACAACATAATTATACACAGCTATTTGTGAAAAACATAATTATACACAGCTATTTGTGAACAACATAATTATACACAGCTATTTGTGAACAACATAATTATACACAGCTTTTTGTGAACAACATAATTATACACAGCTATTTGTGAACAACATAATTATACACAGCTATTTGTGAACAACATAATTATACACAGCTACATGTGAACAACATAATTATACACAGCTATTTGTGAACAAAGATTTAGGTGCTTTGTAATAAAAATATCTTCACCCCTGTTAACATGGATTCGAACCCCAGACATTCAGAACAACAATCTTAACGCCTCTAGAATGTACCTGTATTAAAGTCAGTCACCACTCGAGTGTAAGACTTATCAGTGGCACTGGTAGAATCAGGGACCTGGATTAAGTCTTGAGTGAACAGGCCAAGGTTATGATTATATTCTTCCTACAGACAAAAAGAAAATCTATAACAATTGTTTTTGTGTGTGTGTCTGCGTTTATATATAGAACACGAGATGTCAAAATATATATTCTTGTGTAATATTTGATACAAGATTTCAATGTTTTATAGTAGTATCCAGGTTGAGCTTAGAGACAATTGTCTCTTAGAGACAATTCTTACTAAGGGCTTAGAATTCATTTAGAGACAATTTTTCCTGAGGGCTTATAATTCTTTTAGAGACAGTTCTTTCTGATGCCTTCTAATTCTTTTAGAGACAGTTCTTTCTGAGGGCTTATAATTCTTTTAGAGACAATTCTCTCTGAGGGTTTAGAATTCTTTTAGAGACAATTCTTTCTGAGGGCTTAGAATTCTTTTAGAGACAATTCTTTCTGAGGGCTTAGAATTATTTTAGAGACAATTCTTTCTGAGGGCTTAGAATTCTTTTAGAGACAATTCTTCCTGAGGGCTTAGAATTCTTTTAGAGACAATTCTTTCTGAGGGCTTAGAATTGTTTTAGAGACAATTCTTTCTGAGTGTGTATAATTCTACTTAGATATTTAAAATGTTTTATGAAAGTTTTGAATTCTTTATGAAGGTTTTATGTTTTAATTTGTTTGTTGATAATTTAGGTTTATAATTGTGTCTAAGGGTTTATATTTTATTTTAAAGGTATTTGAATTCTTTCTGAGGCTTTCGTTATCTTTCTGACGGTTTTGAATTCTTTCTGAAGGTTTAGCTATCTTTCTGAAGGTTTTGAATTCTTTCTGAAGGTTTAGCTATCTTTCTGAAGGTTTTGAATTCTTTCTGAAGGTTTAGCTATCTTTCTGAAGGTTTTGAATTCTTTCTGATGGTTTAGCTATCTCTCTGAGGATTTAGCTATCTTTCTGAGGGTTTTGAATTCTTTCTGATGGTTTAGCTATCTTTCTGAGGGTTTAGCTATCTTTCTGAAGGTTTTGAATTCTTTCTGAAGGTTTAGCTATCTTTCTGAAGGTTTTGAATTCTTTCTGATGGTATAGCTATCTCTCTGAGGATTTAGTTTTCTTTCTGAGGGTTTTGAATTCTTTCTGATGGCTTAGCTATCTTTCTGAGGATTTAGCTATCTTTCTGAAGGTTTTGAATTCTTTCTGAAGGATTAGCTATCTTTCTGAAGGTTTTGAATTCTTTCTGAAGGATTAGCTATCTTTCTGAAGGTATTGAATTCTTTCTGAAGGATTAGCTATCTTTCTGAGGATTAAGCTATCTTTCTGAAGGTATTGAATTCTTTCTGAAGGCTTAGCTATCTTTCTGAAGGTATTGAATTCTTTCTGAAGGTTTAGCTATCTTTCTGAGGATTAAGCTATCTTTCTGAAGGTTTTGAATTCTTTCTGAAGGATTAGCTATCTTTCTGAAGGTTTTGAATTCTTTCTGATGGTTTAGCTATCTTTCTGAGGATTTAGCTATCTTTCTGAAGGTATTGAATTCTTTCTGATGGTTTAGCTATCTTTCTGAGGATTTAGCTATCTTTCTGAAGGTATTGAATTCTTTCTGAAGGTTTAGCTATCTTTCTGAGGATTAAGCTATCTTTCTGAAGGTATTGAATTCTTTCTGAAGGTTTAGCTATCTTTCTGAAGGTATTGAATTCTTTCTGAAGGTTTAGCTATCTTTCTGAAGGTTTCGAATTCTTTCTGAAGGTTTAGCTATCTTTCTGAAGGTTTTGAATTCTTTCTGAAGGTTTAGCTATCTTTCTGAGGATTTAGCTATCTTTCTGAAGGTATTGAATTCTTTCTGAAGGTTTAGCTATCTTTCTGAGGATTAAGCTATCTTTCTGAAGGTATTGAATTCTTTCTAAAGGTTTAGCTATCTTTCTGAAGGTATTGAATTCTTTCTGAAGGTTTAGCTATCTTTCTGAGGATTAAGCTATCTTTCTGAAGGTTTTGAATTCTTTCTGAAGGATTAGCTATCTTTCTGAAGGTTTTGAATTCTTTCTGATGGTTTAGCTATCTTTCTGAGGATTTAGCTATCTTTCTGAAGGTATTGAATTCTTTCTGAAGGTTTAGCTATCTTTCTGAGGATTAAGCTATCTTTGTGAAGGTATTGAATTCTTTCTGAAGGTTTAGCTATCTTTCTGAAGGTATTGAATTCTTTCTGAAGGTTTAGCTATCTTTCTGAAGGTTTTGAATTCTTTCTGAAGGTTTAGCTATCTTTCTGAAGGTATTTAATTCTTTCTGAAGGTTTAGCTATCTTTCTGAAGGTTTTGAATTCTTTCTGAAGGTTTAGCTATCTTTCTGAAGGTTTTGAATTCTTTCTGAAGGTTTAGCTATCTTTCTGAGGATTTAGCTATCTTTCTGAAGGTTTTGAATTCTTTCTGAAGGTTTAGCTATCTTTCTGAAGGTTTTGAATTCTTTCTGAAGGTTTAGCTATCTTTCTGAAGGTTTTGAATTCTTTCTGAAGGATTAGCTATCTTTCTGAGGATTTAGCTATCTTTCTGAAGGTTTTGAATTCTTTCTGAAGATTTAGCTATCTTTCTGAAGGTTTTGAATTCTTTCTGAAGGTTTAGCTATCTTTCTGAAGGTTTTGAATTCTTTCTGAAGGTTTAGCTATCTTTCTGAAGGTTTTGAATTCTTTCTGAAGGATTAGCTATCTTTCTGAGGATTTAGCTATCTTTCTGAAGGTTTTGAATTCTTTCTGAGGGTTTAGATATCTTTCTGAAGGTTTTGAATTCTTTCTGAGGGTTTCGATTGCTTTCTTACAGTTTAGTCTTCTTTCTGACGATGTTAATTTTTTTCAAATTGTTTCGATATCCTTCTGAGGACTTAAATTATTTCTACAGATTCAGAATTCTTTCTATGAGGATTTAGATTTTTTCTCAGGGTTCATAATTTTTCTGAGGCTTTGGCCCTAAAAACGAAAAACGTTGAGCGTTTATACTCAGTGTTTTTCAACGGGAGGCAAAGGGCGAGGGGGTGAGGGGCTATTACGTTACGTTGCGTGAAAAAGTAAAAATACCCATCAGAATATGTTAATCCATGGGGCACGTGAAGGTGCGGAATGTGTGGCCAGGACAATGACTACCCGCTTTTACTCTCCCTGAACTAAAATTTAGGTACCCACTGGCAACCCTCTTGTGTATTGAAATAAAGTAAAACTAAATTTGGGCACAATCTTTGGGCCTAATTGAAAAAAAAACACAAGCAACTACTAACTAAAAACACAAAGTAATAAAGAAAAACAACAACAAAACAACAACACAAAATACAAAACATTGAACGGAATAGCTTACGATTGTGTAGGTCAGTGTTATTGGCATTCCATTATCGATCAAAACCTGTTCACCCCTAAAACGGAAGTAGCTGGGCATCTGTGGTAGAGGTATCTGTGACGATGGTGAGCCGCCACAGACCATGTTTGTGGGGAGCTGCAACAAACATAACAACAATTGAATAGACATAGTATAAAGACAGCCATTTTAGATTGATAGTTTTAATTTATGTTAACAACAATATTAACTAATAAGTTAAGAAGCCGGAAGGTCTTGGGGAGAACCTGTGCTCTAGCCCTGTCGCTGACCAATTCCTACCGCCCTGCACGAGGTTTGGGCAAAGGGCTTTATACAGCTATGACGTATAAGTTTACAAACGTTCCTTCTAGAAGATTAGTAGCCTACATCCAGTAGGCCCAAAACTTAACATTTTATATTAGTCAAAAAGCGAAGTGAAGTAACTTTAAAATAAAAGTGTTGCTGTATACTGTAAATTGTAAAGGTATGGCGCCAAGCTAATCTTCTGTGAATGTGCATTCATAGAGTTCTAGTTGTAAGATTGAGTCTGATTGGTTGATTTCAGAATGAACCTGATTGGTTATGTCCGTGCGTTAACGCACAGTGTTGAGCTGCTTGTCAAAACTACTGCAGGGCAGCAGAGATTGGTCGATGGCAGGGCTAGAATCCGAGATGTTTTATTGACAGTCCGGTGAATAAACCACAGGACCAGCCATATAGGCCTATTTGCCTACAGGCCTATTTACCTTTAAAGCCTATTTGCCTACAGGCCTATTTACCTTTAAGGCCTATTTGCCTACAGGCCTATTTACCTTTAAGGCCTATTTGCCTACAGGCCGTTTTGCCTTTAAGGCCTATTTGCCTACAGGCCTATTTGCCTACAGGCCTATTTGCCTTTAAGGCCTATTTGCCTACAGGCCTATTTGCCTTTAAGGCCTATTTGCCTACAGGCCTATTTACCTTTAAGGCCTATTTGCATACAGGCCTATTTGCCTACAGGCCTATTTGCCTTTAAGGCCTATTTGCCTACAGGCCTATTTGCCTTTAAGGCCTATTTGCCTACAGGCCTATTTGCCTTTAAGGCCTATTTGCCTACAGGCCTATTTGCCTTTAAGGCCTATTTGCCTACAGGCCTATTTGCCTTTAAGGCCTATTTGCCTACAGGCCTATTTGCCTTTAAGGCCTATTTGCCTACATGCCTATTTGCCTATAAGGCCTATTTGCCTACAGGCCTATTTACCTTTAAGGCCTATTTGCCTACAGGCCTATTTGCCTACAGGCCTATTTGCCTTTAAGGCCTATTTGCCTACAGGCCTATTTGCCTTTAAGGCCTATTTGCCTACAGGCCTATTTGCCTTTAAGGCCTATTTGCCTACAGGCCTATTTGCCTTTAAGGCCTATTTGCCTACAGGCCTATTTGCCTTTAAGGCCTATTTGCCTACAGGCCTATTTGCCTTTAAGGCCTATTTGCCTACAAGCCTATTTGCCTTTAAGGCCTATTTGCCTATAGGCCTATTTGCCTTTAAGGCCTATTTGCCTTTAAGGCCTATTTGCCTACAGGCCAATTCAACAAAAGAAAGCTGTTTAGTTTATCGATGTTTTGTTTATATTAGCCATATATCTATATTTTATAGATTTTAAATCTTACGCTAGAAGTATAAAAAAAAATACATGCCTCGAAACATAATATAATACATTTGATACTATCTAATATAACTTTCAAAAAAATCTTTCCTATAGAATTTTTTTTAATTAGGAAGGGCGGTATACACTATTTAAATTAAATGGGAAGACTAATTATGCTATTATTAGCGAAGGACCTAGACTGTAATTAATATATTTAGCCTTCATTGAAACTTCTTACATTAATGGGCAAACTAGACAACGGCATTATCTGGGCATAACCTATACATTATTACTGCTTTGCATTTACAACCTACTTTCCTAAAGTGTTTTTTAATCTATTGACTTAGCTTATGGTGTTACACCTGTAAATTGGTATAATACACACACACACAAGCACATACACACGCACACACATACATTCACATACACACATATACACATGCACACACACACATATATACACACACACACCTACCCCCTCCCACATACACACAACCCAATTCTACTCACTCTAAAATGTCGATCGTCTGGCTGTATTTGGCTAAAATGAGTAAAATCTGTCCTAAAAAAAAATAAAGAAAATAAAAATATTATGAGAAAGACATTTAATGGTTAGAAATACTTTATGTGTGTTAAATCTACTATTATGAGAAAGACATTTAATGGTTAGAAATACTTTATGTGTGTTAAATCTACTATAATGAGAAAGAGATTTAATGGTTAGAAATACTTTATGTGTGTTAAATCTACTATAATGAGAAAGAGATTTAATGGTTAGAAATACTTTATGTGTGTGTTAAATCTACTATTATGAGAAAGACATTTAATGGTTAGAAATACTTTATGTGTGTTAAATCTACTATAATGAGAAAGAGATTTAATGGTTAGAAATACTTTATGTGTGTGTTAAATCTACTATTATGAGAAAGACATTTAATGGTTAGAAATACTTTATGTGTGTTAAATCTACTATAATGTGAAAGAGATTTAATGGTTAGAAATACTTTATGTGTGTTAAATCTACTATAATGAGAAAGAGATTTAATGGTTAGAAATACTTTATGTGTGTGTTAAATCTACTATTATGAGAAAGACATTTAATGGTTAGAAATACTTTATGTGTGTTAAATCTACTATAATGAGAAAGAGATTTAATGGTTAGAAATACTTTATGTGTGTTAAATCTACTATAATGTTTTGTTTTCAGAAGTTGTTTTTTTTTCTAATAGTTGCATGTTAAAGAAACTTGTATGATATATAACGCGATCATTGACAGCTTTTCTAGGCGCTGGAGTTAGACCACGTCGCATCGTGTGGTGACCTTGAATGACCTTGACCATACTCTGATGATATCATTAAAATTATACCTCTTTAAAATAACATTATACTATACTTTTCTTCATAAATACACTGGCCTTTACAAAATATAGCATACAAGGAGAGGCATGGTGTATTTAAAATTGTAGCTTATTTTGAACAACCATACAATGTCGAGTCCAACCGCTCTGCCATCTGGACCACCGTGACCTATATATAGGTTATTGTTATGTGCGTATAGTATGCTATATAATTTTTTATATTGTATTTGGAATTGTCTCTCTAGTTCATGTAGAGTTTTTTCGATATATTTTTTAATTTTAGCGTAGAGATTATTTGCGTAGATAGTTATTTATTATGACGTAATAACATAATTATGCTTTCTCAAAGTCTCTACAACTTTCTAGTACGTATTTTCTATTGCATTCTGAAAACTTGGGGAAAATCCATTCTAGCACTTTCTGCACCAAAATATATATTAAAAAGCACGCATTGGCGCAGTTAGGTTGTTATTGATTTTCGCTTAGCTACAAGGAAGCTACTTATTATTTAACCAGTGAAGTTGAATGTTATTATTGTACACAAGTTCAAGCATTAAATTCTTCTTTGAACATTCATCGAGTGGCTTGAGTGTATTATTTCATAGTGAACAGGATCCTAGACACACAACAGAAGACCCTAATTTGTAACTATATATATATATATATATATAGGCTATAAAATA
This sequence comes from Anisus vortex, assembly GCA_949126835.1. Classification (NCBI taxonomy): domain Eukaryota; kingdom Metazoa; phylum Mollusca; class Gastropoda; family Planorbidae; genus Anisus; species Anisus vortex. The sequence goes on from OX421509.1 coordinate 5,012,264, forward strand.
CTCACACGACAACTCTCTCTACAGGATTCCGTGGGTCCGATTTGTCCAGGACCGTGATCCTGCTGCTGATGGGGAGGATGTAGGTGGGCGCCTGGCTGTTGTCTCTGGCTATTGCAGGAAGCACCAGATTACTGGGATCTGTGCGAAAAACAACAATTACGTAATTAACAGCAACAATAACAAAACCTTATAACCTTAGCATGCCCTAATATCTTTATAACTTCAGTGCACATTAAAGTATTTATATTTTTAGCATACCTTGAATTATTTATAACTTTAGCATGCCTTAATGTATTTTTAACTTTAGCATGCATAAATGGATATATAACTTTAGCATACATTAATGTATTTATAACTTTAGCATACCTAAATGTATTTATAACTTTAGCATACATTAATGTATTTATAAATTTAGCATACATTAATGTATTTATAACGTTGGCATACCTAAATGTATTTATAACTTTAGCATACATTAATGTATTTATAAATTTAGCATGCATTGATGTATTTATAACTTTAGCATACATTAATCTCTCTATATATAAAGTAGACTGTGTGTGTTGATTCCGATCCCCATACGTTAATTTAAAGGCACGTGGCCTTATTGTCTTGTATATTACATTTGCCATATCGCTTCCGGCATGTGTCCTCCCTAACTAAGTGATTAGCGTATCCTCCAAATAAAACTTGTGACTTACCGGCTATCTGCCACTCGCTGAACATGGTAGTTGAGTTGTAGGGATTGTATGTGCAGGTCCACCACACGTTGGTCGGGATTCCTAGAAAACAAAACAAACAACTTCTTATCTTATATATTACAGACGCTCCTTCTATAAAGAAGATTATTGCGTCCTACGCACATTCGTGGACTAGTCCTGCATTTCTATTCGTGTTTTAAATGATGTTAAGTTACTTCTTTTCCTGGTCTGTTCAGGCAGTCCTTTCCATGCCCTGATGCCACTCGAGAAGAAGAAGTACTTATATACATACAAAAGTCTCCATCATTTATAAGTCTGACGCGGTCATGTTTTTGGTCGCTCCTATATTTCCATTTGTTTGGATGAATAAAGAAATCTTATCTTATCTTATCTTATCTTATATAGTCTGATATAAATTGTGTTTTTATTGTAGAATAACAAATAAAGAGATTAGGACCAAATTTGATCCATATGGCCGGTGAAGCAGCGTTAACCAGTTTCTGTGGTATACTAAGGGAGTGTGTGGCCAGCACAATGGCTCAGCTGCCTTTACTTTACCCCGACTAATGTCAGGTGCCCATCAGAGCTGGGTAGACTTAGGGACACCCTCCAGACCAGGGAACAAATCCTATCCCTCACCAGGATTTGAACCCAGGGCTTTTGGCACGAAGACGAACGTGCTGTCGCTCCTCCGCCGTGCCCCACAAGCTTATTGGTTTCTCCTAGAGAAGTTGATAGAAATTATTATTTATACAAAAATAAAGAGATGTAATTTTGTATAAGTTTCTCCTAAGTTTCTGAATCTTTCTATTGTCGCTTTATTATTCCTTTGCTGTCCCCCCCACCCCACCCCAAGAGTTTTAAAGGCGGCTTCTTGTTTTTTAAATAGAAATTAAGGAGATGCTGCCCAAAGTTTCAAGTGGTATGGGCTAAGCGCAGGCGCCATCATTTTCTCATTTACACCACCTTCTACCTACCTCTTGATGTGTTAGTTCCAATGTAAGATACATTTTTTAGTGACGCGCTGTCCCAGGTAAAAACGGCTAGAAAAATATAAAAATACGTAAGGTAAGAATGTTTATATCTAGACTCTACATATCTCTCTCTCTCTCTCTCTCTCTCTCTCTCTCTCTCTCTCTCTCTCTCTCTCTCTATATATATATATATATATATATATATATATATATATATATATATATATTTGTATATTTATGCATTATTCAATCAACTCAATTAACAGAATAGCAGCCCCTGAGCTTTTTAAATCGAGTGTCCTACTTTCATGTGATACCAACAGTTTGGCGTTGCTAAGCTACAAAACAACAACAACAACAACAACAAAACAACACCATACCAATAAAAGCTTATTAGCATGTTGGGTACCACTGATCTATATTAAGGCTGTTTTCATTGAAATGTACAATATAAAAAGGAAAATCGTTATTCAACAAACTTTAAACAAAAATTTCTTTCCAAGGCGTTTTCTTTTGTATGTTAATATTCTAAAATTCTTAAACATAATAGATGCCTATATACATTAAAAAATATAATAACACAAAAGTATCACCACCAGACCGATTTGATCTATTGAGCATGTGAAGCAGCGGTCACAAGTTTACCTGACCACGACATACTAGGGGATTGTGTGGCTAGCACTATGCCCAGCCGCCTTTACTTTGCACCAATTGATGTCAGATGCCCATCAGAACTGTGAGGACTCAAGGACTCTGTCCGAACCTTATAAAAAATACTAGTCTTTTACCAGGATTCGAACCTGAGACCGTTGGCAAGCCCACACACAGCTTTGGTTCCCCGAGACAGACCAGTGGGCCAATGTATGGGACTGCAGTCGCTGTATGCCTCCACCCTAATCTCTGAGTGCGTCGGGGCGAGAAGTGGTCATCGCCGCGGGGCCTGGGGTTGGGATCTGATCTGCTCGTACGGTTCGCCCGGTACCAGTGGTACTGCGCACCCCATCAATGAGTTCTGGTACCACCAGGGGAGGGGTTGGTGCAACGGCAGGAAGGGTATGACACCTTACTAAAAGTCTCAAAAACCCGGACGAGCCGAAGCTCTAGAGCCGGGGCGTAACGCATTAGAAATGAGTTTAAAAACTCTGTCCGGGCTCCAGTCACCCCACGGCACGCCGAAGGCGTGGCGTGCCATGTAAAAGGGAAGGATTCCGCAGGCCAGCGACCGTTCGCTGCGGTTCCCCTAAGGATCATTATCGTGGTGGCTCGCCCGTATATCTGCATTGTCACCCGGTAGCACAAATCCTGCACTATAGGCACAGGCATCCAGGCACCGGGTGGGTCGTGAGACGGGGTTGCAGCATCCATTGCTTCCTCCCCACCCAGACCCCGTGGCCTCTCGGCAGTGCAATGGATCTCGGACATGCTGCGGGGGCTGTCCCCCATGCGTTAGCCCGCCGGTGTTTTCATAGAAAAGTACTGGCGATGTACACACTACGCCGCTTTGAGGCCCATGGGTACAGTAGTGGGGTATGACACCAGACTTTAAACCTCACTCACCGGAGTGATCGAATCGAGACTAATCTCTTAGGATTCGGAGGACAAACACACTTGTACTACGTAGCACAGCCAGGTTCCCATAAAGGGATGGTGCAAACTGTTGACCATTCCCATCTACTCTTTCCTCCTGCAAGGCAGGGCAGTCTAAAAGCAAATGCTCGACCGTCTCTTCTGCTTCAAAGCAGTGTCGGCACCGCGAATCGAAATTGGGCCTAAATCGTCCGAAATAGGCACCAATAGGGCAGTGCCCTGTACGGAACTGGGCTATCGTAGCCTGTTCTCTCCTGCGGAGCTTCCACCACGGATCAGCTCGATTTGGCCGTTTTAGTTGCTGCCACACACCTCGACCCTTGTCAGACTCGTCCCAACTCTTATTCCATTGTCTTGTCTCCCACTCACGTATTGATCTGCGGGCACTCGCGAAGGTGGACGGACCCTCCGGAGTGGGTGTCAGGGATCCCTTCTTGGCCAAGGCATCCACTATCTCATTGCCAGGGACTCCTGCATGACCTGGAATCCACTGCAATATGACCTTCACCTCGTACCTGAGGATCAGATCGGAAATAGCAGCTAATAGTCGGACAAGCAGTTCGGGCCAACTCCCCAAGCCGTCGATGGCTTGGAGAACTGAAAGTGCATCAGTGAAGATAACCACATCATCACGAGCAGATGGTGTTTCTTCGAACGTTTTCCCAATTGCCTCAACGGCAATTCTGATGGCTTCCATCTCCGCATCAAAGATGCAGATTGCTCCACACGGCCCACTTAGCTCAGCCCGTTTTTCTTCTGCCTTCGGGTACGACACAAGAGCACCATACCCAGAACGCGCTTCGGTCCCACTGATCGCGCTCCCATCAGTGTATGCCTCAACGAATCCCGAGTATGCCCGTACCGTCCTTAGAGCAGCTGCGCGCCTCTCAGTCAGGCAAGCGCTGGGTCCGACTGCATCCATCAGGTTCGCCCGTATCTCTGGTAGGTTGAAGGATAGGTGAGGAGGAGGTTCCACTCCCGTCCGCATGGGCATGCGGTCGACCGGGAGTCCAATCTCTGCGCTGAGCTTCAATGCGTGGTGCATGAAGGACTGCATTGAGATCCGGCCTCTTCCCACCCAGGAATCCACGAGCATCCTGAGGGGGGAACTTTCCTCCAACCGCTTATACCGCTCGTAAGCAGTAATAACGGCCCTTTTCCTTCTCCCATTCAGAGGCGGCACGTTTGCCATGATTTCAACAGCCGATGTCGGGGCGGTTCGGAACGTTCCACATATTAGTCTGAGGGCTTGGTTTTGTACAGAGTCCAACGTCTTCAGAGCAGTATCAGACGCATAGATTTGCACCGGGAGGCTGTAATCGATCTGGGATCTTACCGCTCCTAGGTAAAGATTCCTCAACACACTCGCCTTCGCACCCCAGCCAGTACTGGCCAGTCTCTTGACAATGTTCAGCTTAGAAGAAGCTTTCTCTTGGACTAACCTCACATGGTCATACATCGTTAGCTTTCGGTCCAGTGTCACTCCGAGATAGACCGGCTTCTGGTCGCATGCCAGGGCGCGGCCGTCAATGTTCAGCTCGATCGGCTCTTTGAGGATATCGATTCCGAGGGTAAAGAGCGAGTAAACTGTTTTTAGGCAGTTTACTTCCATACCCCAAAGCTTGGCGTAACAGGCTACTGCGTTCAAATCCTGCTGGAGGGCCCGCTCGAGAGCACGCGCTTCCCTCCCGGTCGACCAGACCACAAGATCGTCTGCGAAAAGCAGTGACGAGCTTCCCAGATAGTTCGGCAGGTCATTGATAAAAGCCAGGAACAATGTACAGGACAGTGCTGAGCCCTGGGGCAATCCTTGCTCCAGGACGCGCTTCCGAGAAACCGCTTTCCCGTAACGAGTTGCAACTGTTCTTCGGGATAAGAACCCTTTGATCCAATTGTACATGTTAGAGGCTACTCCTAGCCTCTGTAGCTTCAACAACAACCCCGGCCGCCAGACCTTGTCATAGGCCTGTTTAAAATCCAGGAACACTGCTAGTGTAGACTCTTTCCGCTGAAACCCGTCAGCCATTTTCTGGACCAAGAGCGTCACCTGGTCCATCGAGCTTCTTCCACTACGGAAGCCTGCTTGAGTGGGGGTAACCAGTCCATTATCCTCTAGGAACCTCACAAGCCTCCTATTGATTAATCTCTCAGCTACCTTCCCTACACACGATGTTAGGGAAATCGGTCGGTAGCTTTCGGCCTGACCCGGGTCTTTACTCCTCTTCAAGATGGGTACCACCAAGGCCTCTCTCCACTGTTTCGGTAGGACACCTTCAGACCATGTTCGGTTTACGAGCTCCAAGAGTTTGCCCTTGCCAACAGCCCCAAGGTGAGTGATCAGCTCGTTGCTAATCCCATCCAGCCCTGGGGCCTTCTTCGCTTTGCACCGTCTCAAAACATACTCCAGTTCCTGCCGAGTAAAGGGCAAGGTGAATGTGCTAGCCTCACCCTCTCCCGTCATGTGGCGTTCGTTTGCCTTCCGGACTTTATCAAGCCCAGCAGACACACTCGTTCTTCCACCCAGTTTTCCGACACTTACGAAGTGACGGTTGAGCATCTCAGCCCGCTTGGTATCCGATACCATGGGGCCTGCCCCTGCTCTTGCCAACGAAGCTGGTGCTCTGCTAGCTACCTCAGCTCGCTCAAGGTGGTTGATTAGGTTCCATGCCTGCCGGCTATCCGCAAGGTCCAATCCAGCACATGTATCAGTCCATTTCGACAACTTTGCCTCCGCGATAGCCCCTTTCACTTCCGCCGTTAAACGGTTGTACTCTCGACGGCTCTCGGCCGTCTTCCGCCTGCTCGCGAGCTTGCGAGCAGCCCGCCTTTTGCGGACCAACTCTCCTAGGGCTTTTGTCCAAAACGGTCTGAACTTGCGCTTCTCATGTGACCTTGGTATCGTCTTTCTGGCAACCCCTAGTATGGCTTTAACCATCGTACCATACACTGAGTCGATAGGCCCAGTCTCGATAAGCACTTCTTCAAGAGCGCGATCGGTGCGCACTCTGTACTCGTCCCATCGTGCCTTCGAGTAGATCCACTTCCTGGGCCCGGAAGGTTCGCTGCTTGCTTTTCCTATATTGATAGTGACCAACACGGGCAAATGATCACTCCCAACATCACCCAAGACTTCCATAGAGGTGCTAGCAGCCAGATCAGCACTCACGAGCGTGAGATCCGGCCTCGATTCACTGCCATTTCCCGTGTGGAAAAGGGTAGCTGGGGTATCGGTACCCTGTAATCGGATCAGCGTCGTGCTGTTGCATAGCTCCTCCACCAGTCGTCCTGAGTTGTTGGCGACAGCATAGCCCCAGGCCGGTGATGCCGCATTGAAATCACCGCCAATACAAGTGCGAGAAAGATGTGCCTCCACGGTGAGGTCCAAATCCTTCTTCGGAGGGTTGTAGACGTTGGTCAGGGTGTAAGCCTTTCCATTCTTTAACACCTCCAGGGTTAGGATATCGGTCTTGCAACTGCCCGTTCTGCGGTTCACCACTCGAGCTTGTAGTGAACTTTGGACAAGGGTTGCCAACCCTCCACTGCCTCCCAAGCAGCAGGTGCATCGGAAGACCGTATATCCCGAAAAGGATGCCACCCTCTTCTTACCAATTTTGCACTCCTGGAACATTGCCACGTCAATATCATACTCATGCAAGAGTTTTAGGATCTCTAGAGACTTGGGGATCAGGCCGAACACGTTCAGGTGCATCACCCGGAGCTGGGCGCTCTTTTGGTGCGAACCTTTGCCTAGGTCACGTCTACCGTCGGGCTTCCTCCGCTTTCGCTGGGAGCAGAGTCCTATCGCACGAGCACGAGCACCCCTAAACCGGGAACACGAAACCCCTAAGGGCTTATTGGATCTGTGCGCCGTATCACTAGTCGCAGGAGTCACCGTCGGGGATTGGCAGAACGCGGTCTTATTGTGACTGACCTGACCACCCAAGGTGGGATTACCCGGATGTATGTCATGTACACCGGGACACAGGGTACCACCAGCCCTGGTTTTACTGCCAGTTCGTAGGCCGCTTTGGCCTCCAGTCTTCCAGGAATGCTCCCGTCTAGAGCGGCTACATTTCCTGGCTGGCAACTGACAGCTGCTTTTCTGCTTATCCTGGGAACAGAGTCCTACCGTGTCTTGCCTTTTCACCCGGGAATCCCGCGAACGGGCCTCTCCAGTCCGGCTACACGAAGCTCCTAGGTGGGGCTTGTCGGATCTGTGCTCCACTTGGCAGAGGGTGACTTTCGACTGCTGCTTGGCAACAACAGCGCCCGGGTTTCCACCATTCCCAGGCTTTGCTTTTCCCGTACGGTCAGAGATAGTGTGCACCTTGGGCCCCTGCAATGGCAGTCCTGCCCTAGAAGGGTCACAAGCCAATACCTCTACCCTCATATGAGCGGTCCCACTTCCTGAGACTTCAGAACCGCGTGGTTCTCCTCCATCCGAGATGGAGACTGGAAACTGACAGTTCACGTTGGACGTGGATTTTTCGGTCAATGCCCCAACGCGAGTTGGCAAGTGACCGGGGCAGCTCAAATGAGTAATACCCAGACTCGGAATATTCGTTTCAGTTTGACAAGCCATGTTTCTTGTGTGCTCCAGGGGGAGCGATCGCCCAGTGGGGCTAAAGTGACGTAGCAAAACAAACGATCGGCAATGCCTCTGCCGCACTACCTGCAAGACCCAGAGTAAAGGGTCAAGTCAACCGTTTGCTGGTGTTTGTCCTCAATGTCGCTGAGGTACGTTTAGCACGACTTTCTCCTAAAGTCTGAGCTAGCCATCAGAGGACAGCTGGCTGCAATGCTGCAGTATTGGAAACTAGCTCCATCGCGCTGGACTATAACCTTCTACTGCGGAGGCTAGGAGACACTCCCCAGCCATGAAGGGCCGGGGTCCTACGTTATTAGCCGGAACAGAGTCCTATCGTGCATTGCCTTTTCACCCGGGAATCCCGCATGCGGGCCTCACCAGTCCAGCTACACGACGTTCCTAGGTGGAACTTTTCGGATCTGTGCTCCGTTACACCGCTATGAGGTTACGTAGTATCGACCCTGGGGTATGACACCAGACCTGCCAACCCTTCCGATTTTCTCGGAATTATACGGATCTTTCATTCCGACATTCCGACAAAGCCCTTAAAATTCCGATTTTTGGCAATTTTTTAAAAAAATATTTGTCCGTAAGCATAAAAATCCGATTACAACTTATTTTCATAAAAAAATGTAGCGATAAAAAAAACAGATATAAAACAAAAACAATGAATCTCTAGGCCTACCGATGCAATGCCATGTAAGCCATATTGTTAATGATTACCGGTTATCGCATTTGTAAAAATATTATTTTGCGTGACATCAATTTAAGTAATACTTAGTAAGTGGCCTATTTTCTTGAAAAGCGACACATTTTAGCTCTAGGCCGCATTCATCTCTGTACTATAAATTTAAACGCTTATTACTCTTCTTATACTGACCATTGAAAAACACAATAGGAATAGGCCTACTACAAAACTAAGGAAAAACCTTTTTTTTTTGCCAAAATAACTACCGAAAATATTAAAAAAAACAACAACAACATAGGCCTAGCTTATAGTTATAGGCCATATACGGTATAAAAATATTTAGGCCTGCTACTAGCATTTTTAGTATTAGTAGGCCTACTAGTTACTAGTACTAGTAGAGCCTTTAGGACAGTATTTAGCTTTATAACTAGGCCTATTGATTTTCTTTAAAGCTAGATACACAGATTGCTATTGATTAAAATTAAAACTTTAAACTAATTACATTAATAACAAACAGTACGAGTTATTTTCCTTCCAATTGTAAATACATAACTTGTGAGTGTGCTCCCCCCCCCCCTCCGCGACTCGAGGGGTGAAGCAAATTTACTTTCTCGGAAAGGGGAACACGAACGGAGCAAGCAAACTCAACACACGACCGCCCTTTAAGCGTGCCAGCGTTGGTCTAGCCCCGGACAGAGTTTCACTCATACCTTGCCTGCACAAGTTGCATGGCCCGCTGTTGCTACTATGATAACTTGGTACAAGAGAACAATCTCACCGAGGGCAACTTAGCGTTTTGACTCTTGGGCGCTTTGCACCGTCATTGAGTCATTTCAGGACTTAAGAACTGTCGGCCAACAAGTGTGTAATCCACCTATATACTTAGATTGCTAGGTGTATCGAAAAGTCCGTAATCTTCACTAGATTCGAACCCTGAAGGCCTATTCCGAAAATACTAATTTAACGCATTTTTTTTCTGGACCACTAATCAATGATAGCAAATCTAACATTAATCTTCGTCAAATTCATTATATCATCAGAAACACGACAACACAATATTTTTCTATTTGAAAACAATTTGTTTAGGTCTATCTTAAGGTCTATCTGACTTTTAACACTAATTCAAACAAATAATGTGTCCCATGGTATTTACCTGCAGGAGTGTTAAGATCAAAGTGTTTCTCGTCAGGTCCTGGGTAGACTCTGTAAATGGCAGAGAATACGGAAGTCTCCAGCAGAGTGTCCGTGCAGGCTTCTGCAAGAAAATACATTTTGGGGATAACTAAAGTATCGATGCAAACCAGGGTCTTCCACTTACCACCGGGCCTAGGGGCGGTGAACTTTTTCAGGGGCGGGGTCAGAAATATTGAAAGTATTGATGTCATATCATTGGTGCGCTTTGAGTAAAATATATATATATATAGCAGAAATAGAAGGAACAAGTTACATCGATATTGACTGGCAAGTCAAGTGAAAAAAACAAAAACATGAAAGATCTGCTCTGCTAATTCATTACAATCCCAGAAGAGAGCATTAAAACGTGGTTTCCCCGCACGAATCGTCACATCTAAAACTGTTGAGCCCGTACCCTTAACTTCATCGGCTGTATTTGGAATCATTGAATCATGGACTCTTTCATAAAGTAATCTTTGGAATCAATTTATAGCTCTTACCTTCATCGGCTGTATTTGGAATCAATTTAAAGCTCTTAACTTCATCAGCTGTATTTGGAATCAAGGACTCTTTCATAAAGTAATCTTTGGAATCAATTTATAGCTCTTTAGCTTCATCGGCTGTATTTGGAATCAATTTATAGCTCTAACCTTCATCGGTTGTATTTGGTATCAAGGACTCTTTCATAAATTAATCTTTGGAATCAATTTATAGCTCTTAACTTCATCGGCTGCATTTGGAATCAATTTATAGCTCTTACCTTCATCGGCTGCATTTGGAATCATGGTTCTTTCATTAAGTAATCTTTGGAATCAATTTATAGCTCTTAACTTCATCGGCTGTATTTGGAATCATGGACTCTTTCAAAAAGTAACATATGTTATGGTATTAGATCATTTGGCTTTATCTGAAACAGTTGTCTCTTCTGAAACAAATCTATGGAAGAAAGACATGGCCCTTACCTCCATCAGGTGTGTCTGGAACCATGGTGACCTCATCTCTGTCACCGTTGACCCAAACTCTGAAGGGCGTTATCGGAGATCTTGTTAAAACGTACGCAGACTGAGCTTGCTGTCGAGGGGCAATAAAACAAACCAAAGATGTTTTAATACAATTGATAATAAACTAAACGAAAATAGATCAAACCATTTCCTGCCTACTTATATATATATATATATATATATATATATATATATATATATATATATATATATATATATATATATATATATATATATATTGTCATGTATATTGTTTTTCCAAGAATTGGAACACGCAATGTTTATTCTCCCCCCCCCCCTCTCTCTTTTCTCACTACACACGATTTTGTGGGCGGGGCTTAGGCTTTCCGATTGCCTGACGTTTAGTACGAAGACAAAAGATTCTAGGTAATGTTGGGATTCTGTGTTGACCCTAAATTCTCAGAGTGTCTGGGAACGACTCATTATTTAATAGGGAAGTTCCTATCGTTTTTGTTATGAGTTTAGTAATGATACCATGATTTTCACCCCTCCTAGTAATAGGTCTATCCCTTGCACCACTTGAATAGTATTTAATGATTTGTTTGTCAAAAAGACAGAGAGTTTCAAAATATGTTCCTTTGAGGACGCTTGTGTTTGCACTATTTTATTCTATCTGTACATAATAAATATATTGTATATATTGGACATATCACCTGAATTAAACTATCAACAACATTTACACTGAAGCTTCCTCGTCAAGTTACTATTCTATTGTGATGTCTACAATACTATAATATTTATCTACTACTCTAACGTCAAGGAAAGGAGCTGTTAGAACACAAATACTGAGTTTGTGCCCAGGACTATAAGAAGAGTTCGTGTAATACTGAAACATAAATAATAATAACTAAAGTCTCCCCTAGGACTAACGAGAATTATCAACAAGATCTACACAGCTCTGGCTACAAGGGGATTGTGGATGTAACAAAATATATATATATATACATTTACATTTGTTCTGTACAAATGATGAGACACGTGTTTTCGTCCTTATATTTATATGAGCATTGTAAAAGATTGGTTATTGTAATGTATTCTAAGTTAGAATTTAATGTTTTATGTATTATTACAACTTTAAAGAAGATGTATATTCTAGTATAATATGTTTATCAAATGTTTTCTTTAGTTGATTTGCCCCATATAGAAGATGTATATTCTAGTATCGTCTAACATTATATTTACATTTTTTGTTTCTAGGGTATGGGGCTTCAAACACCGAGGCATCAGGGACATGTGTTAGGAAGACTACAGGAGACTGACAATTGTATCTCTATATTGGAAACCTCTATTACTTTACGCCTACATTTACACCCAACCTCCCATGGTTACATAAATGTTACAACAACAAAAGTAGCTTATTTTATTGTACATATCCGTCTTTTTTGTTTATAATTAGTAAATTATTATTAGTTGACTAGTGGTTATGCCCGTCAAATTGACAGAGAAACGAATGACTACAATGTGTTTTGTTAAGAGCGAAAGAAAAGAGACTATTACAATAAAGACAATGAACGTTTCTTTTCGGTATTTAGTTTTTGTTCTTTTTAATTGTTTCCGTTCGCCCTGACCCTGGCATATGCATAATAATTGTTACTGTCAAGCTTCTGGTATTAAAACGTAGCAAACAGTTGTGTTGACTTGACTTGTTATTAATAATAGTCTATTAAATTAACAATAATATACTATCTAAAAGAAAAAAACACCACAATACCAAACAATAAAAAGGTAAATAATAAAAAAAAAAAGCGTAGAAAATAATATTTCAATACCATAAAAACTAAAGTGAGAACGATTTTTTTCGGTATTTAATTTTTGTTCTTGCTTATTGTATTAATAAAACAGTGTTGAGAATGTTTCTTTCGGTATTTAGTTTTTGTTATTTTTAATTGTTTCTGGTCGACCTGACCCTGGCATATGCATAAGAATTGTTGCCTCAAGGACTTGCGTAGTGTGTAAACCGCCGATACATTCCCATTAAGAATACACTGGCGGGCGAACGCATGGGGTACAGCCCAAGCAGCGGGTCCGAGGTCCATTACACTGCCGAGAGGCCACTGGTCTCGGTGGGGAGGAAGCAATGGACGCTGCAATCCCGTCTCGAGAACCACCCGCTGCCTTTTTTTTTTAGTTTTTATTTTATATTGTTGCTGTCAAGCTTATGGTACCCGGTATTTGAAAGTAATCATTTATAGGCCTAACTTGTTTTTTTTATAATTCGTATCATTTAATTTATAGAATGTATACAGTCGCCTATTAAAGGATATTCTCAATAGCGACGTAAATCCATTAAATAATTAAAACATTTGGTTACTTTTACTTAAAAGGATAATGCAAACATCAATAATGAAAAAAGAAATAATTTGATAGACATTGCGTCATACGCTAGTATTTAAAAAAAAATTAAACCATTGAAACTCTCCAAGCCAAATTGCGGTGCATAACTTTTAAAAAAGGTCTCGCCACAATAAAAAAAACAACAGCATAATTGGGAAAACCCGAAAAGACCCTCGCGTTCAACATAGTGAATCTCGCGTTCAATATAGTAAATGAACGGAAACGGCCATTTGCTATGTACGGTTATATTTATTTGTATAGCTGGATATAATTTTTTTGATTTATAAAATCAACACATTCTTGATTATAAGTCATAAAATAAAATTTTCTTTTGGAGGACGTTTCCAATTTATACATTTAACTTTTGTCCCGATTAGTCAAACGGCTTAGGAGCCTATAGTGAACAAACATATATATATATATATATATATATATATATATAAACAAATAAACAAACTCACGGTAATTATATATGTTGATTATAATTAGTTGATTAGTATTAGTTGATTATATTTATTTGATTATTATTAGTTGATTATAATTAGTTGATTATTATTAGTTGATTATAACTAGTTTATTATTATTAGTTGATTATAATTAGTTTATTATTATTAGTTGATTATAATTAGTTGACTATTATTAGTTGATAAGAATTATTTGAATATAATTAGTTTATTAGAATTAGTTGATTTGAATTAGTTGATTAGAATTAGTTGTTTTGAATTAGTTGATTAGAATTAGTTGATTAGAATTAGTTGAATATAATTAGTTTATTAGAATTAGTTGATTTGAATTAGTTGATTAGAATTAGTTGAATATTATTAGTTTATTAGAATTAGTTGATTTGAATTAGTTGATTAGAATTAGCTGAATATAATTAGTTTATTAGAATTAGTTGATTTGAATTAGTTGATTAGAATCAGTTGAATATAGTTAGTTTATTAGAATTAGTTGATTTGAATTAGTTGATTATGATTAGTTTTCATCTATTTTGTCCGATTTAATTAAGTCAAAGTTTTTATGTCCCAATACAAAAACCCTCGGTAATGATTCGATATAGTAAACATAGCGTAACATAATAAAGTCTTTAATGCATGTACATTGAAGACATCAATAAACATTTTATCAGTTGTGATAACAGAACGCCGCTGGTCGCGTGCTCTTTGCCTAGGGGGCGTGAAAGTGTTACAAGAGATAAAACGGCCCAAGAGACAAACTTTAAATTGATCGTTTAACATAATCTGATAATTGTAGTCCACCCACTCCCTGTCATTGTATGTTTATGTCAATACCATTTCATAGTTTCATTACTACCATTAAGCTTACTTTCTTCAACTTTGCGGTAGTAGCATTAGTTTAAAGCATAGGTTCTCAACCTTTTTCGTCTCACCGCCCCCTTTTACATTTTTTTCCCGCTCACCTCCCCCCCCCCCTCTGGACATTAAAGTTCAATATAGTTTCTGCAATTGTTTTCGGCCGACTAAAATTGTGTACTGATTTATTGTCTTTAAAAAAAATGAAAAGGAAACAATATTGTACGAATTAATAGATAAAACAATTACCTAAACAAGAGGCTTAATAAAAATCAATATTAATGTGAATCATTTGCCTAAGTTGTTGCTAACAGTTTGTCTATATTTGTTTCAATTTCGGTCTCCACGCTTCACTATTTGCAGCTTGTCTTGTTTTTCTTTTTTAATAACCAAATGGTATTAGCATAAAATCCACTTTCCACAAAAGAGGTTGATTAGAATGCAATATAAAATTTTTGCCGAAACTTACAGACCTAGAGAAACTGATTGATTTCCTACCAAAGAATCGCATTTGCTTTTCAAAAACTCGAGCACCGAATCCAAGTCTCATACATTATATTTAAACTAGAAATGTTAAACGAAAACCGGAATACCGAATTCCGGTTTTGAATCCGAAAACCGGTTTTGATTTTCAAAACCGGATTTCGGTATGTTGGTTGGCAGTTGGAAGGTAATCATTACTTTAAGTAGAAGACCCTTTTTTTTAGTTCTAATGGAAATATTTTTAATAAATAAAGTTGGATTCGCACAAAACAATTCCTGAAATGCCTTGCTAACACTATTTAGTCTTGGATATTGTGTTTCTTGTGTTTCCCAATGCCAACTATGGCTTGCGATAAAAACAACATCAAACCAATTGTTAAGTTACAGTTACAATTAACATGAATCTTTTTACTTGTCGGCTCATCTTTTAGATGTCCGCTGCTCTTTGATATACGCAATGGGAAGTCGCAAACTTGCCCCTTCCCTGTGACCCTGAACTATTCGGCTAGACACCGCGTCTGTGCTTTGTTATTAACGGCACTATTAAATACACATTCTTTTGATTTGTGCTACGCGAAACCCTTTCAATACATTATTTTACAAGTTACCATAAATGCCTCTTCAAATGCTTCTTAATATTTGATATATGGTCAACGATAATCGGTAATTTGATTATCACTATTGAGAAATTGAAAGTTATTAACGGTTTTATACCAGATTTTTTTTAGTTGTAAAGAATTTTATGGTAAAGAGTACAAAATCATATTGTATTCACACAAATCAACCCCTTGAATGCCCTGCAAATAGTCTACACCTACAAAAGTACGCAAATGTTGGCTTTTCCGGCCTGTAACTTATAATATTGCGCGGGGGGGGGGGGGGGGGGGGGGGGGGAATCGAAATCCGGTTTTAAACCGGTTTTATAGAGCCGAAAACCGGTTTTGGAAAACAACCGGTTTTAACATCCCTAATTTAAACAGTCATCTTTTGCTAACCAACGCACCTCTGTGTGCAGTAGCCATCGCTTGTAGTCCTCGTCAATGAACAATATTTATTTTGCCACATAGTACAAACAATAAGAACAATAAATAGGCAATAAAGGCATACATAAAGACATAACAAGAAAATTATAAAATTGGCAAAGAATAAAAAATTATATCGAGACAATAATAGTTGGCCTAATACAGATATGAATAATAATAAATTAAATTAAGGTATCAATGCAAAGCTGTCTAACAAGATCTAACAAGATTATTGAATTCATTATTTATTTTAAACTGCTGTAATATTGTAGAGTGCAAAGAACAAGATCATTGAATTCATTATTTGTTTTAAACTGCTGTAATATTGTAGAGAGCGATGTAGAGAATCACAAAAACTTTTAGTAACTAAATGTTGTCACGCAATAGACAGCCAATATATCTGGAACAGACTACATGTACTTCTTTTTAACTACAAAATCAATCAACGATAAACTATACCATCGCCACTAGAGGAATTTCTTTTGCACTAAAAATTCTTCTAGTACAAGTTTAGTAGTCTAATAGATTTTTATATTTATATTTTTTTTTACAAAAGTGCAAATTTGCTTTTTAAAAAAAAAAACTCAAATAAACGTAAGCCAAAAATAAAGCTTGATTGTCTGGTAGCGTGGACTCATCTAGTTATAAAGAAAATTGTGATGTCTTTAGAAAATCTCACAATGTACTCTAAATTAGGGATCGGCAACCAAAGGACCTCTGTGCCAAACGTTGCGCGCATAGCGATTTTTATTGGCACGCGAGATACCTCCAAGAAGTGTATTTTATTGATAAAAACAGCAACAACATTTTCCGGTTCTGAATGAGGAAAACTCACTGTTGAAAGCCGATGTTTCTGACAGTTTCAGTGAGTTGAACTTGCATTTACAAGGACCACTGGAATTGATTTGCATTGAAACTGGGGATATCTTGCAGTGAAATCAATTTCAAAACATTCAACTATATGTACATCCCTGTGTTAGATAGTTGGGCTTTTTCAGAAGTACATCATAGCACTCAAAGCGTAGTTTTCTAATCAAAGGCAAGACTTTCAAATTGATGGACTCATTTTTTCATACCACCTCAAGCCTAACTGGTTTGATATTACTACAACCTTTTAAGATGTATATCATTTTTTAAGTGGATGAATATTCGCGATTTTAAAATGGAGCAAGTTAAATTTTAAACTTAAAAAAATGGGCATACAAATGTGCTTATTTGCGGAAAAAATCTGGAAGGAAGCTACTTAGTAAAGTCATCTGCTATATTCTTAACTGCAAGGCATTAGCTTCTTTACTTTCAGCTTTTGGTTCAACTTACACATTTGAACACATTTTATCGCACATCAAAGCTGTTTTAAGAATATAAAGAGGTCACCTACACTTGACCGCTTATTAATTGATGCAAATTAATTACATTTAGGCTATGCGAGTTTTTATGCTCATCTTCTTTAATTAAACATAAATATAATTAATTCTAAAACAAATTTAATTGTATTATTAATTTAGAAATATAAGAGACTTATTTGATAGCACTATATTATGTAATTTCTGTAATTATTAATGTTTAAAATATAAACTCCTTTAATGGACATACAATTAATGCATGAAATGATTATTTACAACCGTTTAAACGTAAATTATTTTTAATCCTCTAATAATTAAATCATGTTATGAATACAATAATGTTGAATTTATAAAAAAATATAAAAAATTAGTCAGTAATATTTTTTATATTACAAAACAGACCGTGTTTGCCATCACTATTGAATCAAATGTGGAAAAAAAAAATAATTAAAGGGAGATAATTAACCCGATTCATGTGAGCTAATATTTCTAATGTTTTTTTTCTTTTATAAAAAAATAAATTGCTTACAATTTATAAATGATCAAACTGTAAAAAGTATTTCAAAATTATATAAATATTATATTACTAGAGAATTTATAGGCCTATGTATGATTTCAAACATTACATTGTCTACCCAATTCGTATGATTACTACGTATCTATTCCGATTAACATTAATATCAATTCGATCTTAAATTTTTAATGCCTTACACATTCTTTTTATTGGTGCCACGCGATCCTTTTCATCAATACATTATTTACAAATCTAAGTTTACACATCTAAGTGTAGGCCCCACACATTTTTTTTAGCACTATTGATAGCTATTATCGGTTTTAATCAATTAGCCCATATTTTTTTGTTATAAAGAATGTTATGGTTATGTGTACAAAATCATATTGTATTCACACAAATCAACATCTTGAATGCCCTGCAAACACTAATTAAGTTTGATCAAACACTAATTAAGCTTGATCTATTTTTCAAATATCCCTACAAAACTATGCACATTTGGATTTTACGGCCCGTGACTTGTGACATTGCGAGAGGGGGGAGGAAACCGAAATTCGGTTTTAAACCGGTTTTATAGATCCGAAAACCGGTTTTGAAAAAAAATCGGTTTTAACATCCCTAATTATAATATTAGCAGATTAGATATTTAGCAACGTTTACATCACACTTCATAAAAAAAAACAAAAAAACTAATCGATTAAAATAGCTGAGGTGTTCAAATTATATCCGGTACATTTGTACCGCCCACTTGCTTTTCACAGTCCCCCCCCCAATCGCCCACGGGAACGTCAGCGGCCCCCCCCCCCCCCCGTTGAGAACCTATGGTTTAAAGCATGCCTGTCCGCACAACGGGAAGATGTGTCTTCCCACATATGCCCTGCCCAAAATAGTTGAAAACAATACATTTATATAGAGAGAGATAGAGAGAAAGAGAGATAGAGAGAAAGCGAGAGAGAGGGAGAGAGAGAAAGAGAGAGAGAAAGAGAGAGAGAGAAAGAGAGAGAGAAAGAGAGAGAGAGAGAAAGAGAGAGAGAAAGAGCGAGATAGAGAGAAAGAGAGAGAGAAAAAGAGTGAGGGAGAAAGAGAGAGAGAAAGAGAGAGAGAAAGAGTGAGAGAGAAAGAGAGAGAAAAATAAAGAGACAGAAAGAGAGAGAGAAAAAGAGAGATAGAGAGAAAGAGAGAGAGAGAGAAAGAGAGAGAGAAAGAGTGAGAGAGAAAGAGAGAGAGAAAGAGTGAGAGAGAAAGAGAGAGAGAAAGAGGTGAGAGAGAAAGAGAGAGAGAAAGAGTGAGAGAGAAAGAGAGAGGGAAAAATAAAGAGACAGAAAGAGAGAGAGAAAGAGAGAGATAGAGAGAAAGAGAGAGAGAGAAAGAGAGAGAGAAAGAGTGAGAGAGAAAGAGAGAGAGAAAGAGTGAGAGAGAAAGAGAGAGAGAAAGAGAGAGAGACAGAAAGAGAGAGAAAGAGAGAGAGAGAAAGAGAGAGAGACAGAAAGAGAGAGAGAGAGAAAGAGAGATCGAGTGAGAGAGATAGAATGATAGAGAGAGAGAGAAAGAGAGAGAGAGAAAGAGAGAGAGAAAGAGAGAGAGAGAGAAAGAGAGATAGAGTGAAAGAGAGATAGAGAGATAGAGAGAGAAAGAGAGATAGACTAGTAAAATGATTTATGCCTACCTGTGAATAGTACTCTTCTAGAGTTTCCACTACCTTGGTAGCTACTGTTTTAGATTCTATGACTGCGTAAAAATTGTCGAAGAAAACTGGACGCAAAGCTGTAGATAGCACACAAAAACAAAACATTCTTTTTTCTCTCTCTTTCTCACTATATATATAATATAGCCTACAGATATGTGTGTGTGTGTGTATTACACATTCAATACATATAAAAAGACGATAAAAAAGATATAAAAAATAATACACTCTTGTGGTATATCTAACACACAAACGCTAACAGTCTACAGTTAACCCTTTCGAAATGAGAGATATTAGTAAAAATGTACATAGGGCCTATTAGCCAATGCATATTTATGTATTAAGTGGACCAGGGCCGGCTCTAGAATTTTCGACTTCCTAGGCGAAAACTAATTCTGCGCCCTCATTAAAGTGTCTTCGGCGGGGAGAAACTGAGTAGTCTAGTGTTAGGGCATACTTTCCAATTTTCTAAGACAGCTGAAATAAAATACCCTTCGCCTTTCATTACCTAGTAATTCGTCTGCCTATATTAGTAGCGCAAAGAAGTAGGCCTACTAAACTTTAATTTAGTTTATATTTTTAAATCCCCAAATAAAAAAAAAAATATCAACTGTAAGCGCATCCCCTCTCCTCAATTTTGCGCCTTAGGCGACGGCCTAGGTTGCCTATATGGACGAGCCGGCCCTGAAGTGGACCTATGAAAGTATGTTTTCGTATTATGTGGATCCTAAAAAAATAAGCATCTTTTTTAGACTAATTGGATCCATAGGACATATGAAGCAGCGTTGAACGTTTCTGTGTCCACAGCATACAAGGAAATGTGTGGCCAGCACAATCCACACCCGCCTTACTTATGTAGACCTATGTAACTTTTTTTATAAAAATTTAATTACCTATTTTTAGCATGTTACTGAGGCCGGGAATTTTTATTGAATGCAATGTAACAAGGTAAGTCTTTAACACTGTAACTGTGGTGGAAGGGAACAAGAGCGGGGGAGGGGGGGGCGTAACACCCCCACAATTTGTATTATTGGTAAGCGTAGATCTAATAGTTCAGGGGTCGGCAACCTTTGCCAAAGTATGATTTCTAATTCATCCAGAGTGCCAATAGACTAAAGCAATCCTGCTGTAGCACGAAATTTCTTGTAGAAGAGAATTTAATTTAGATTTTTTGGACCTCTTTCGCGTGCCATTGAAAATCACTCGGCGCGCCAAGTCTGGAACGCGTGCCGTAGGTTGCCAACCCCTGTAATAGTTCATACTTACGGTCTGTAGGAGACGGCCCTTTTTGTGTCCCCATTTTGCTGGCACAGAAGTCGGAGTCAAACTGTGCCGACGCCGTCCTGAAGGCCGCTATTAATAGTAACATGTTCAATAGGGAATTCCCCATTATACCAGATCTGACCAATGAAACAAAAGTGAAAAATAAAATAAAATTGTTACACAAAAACAATGTTTGCTTTTAAAAAAAAATTTCTATTAGTTTCTTTTTACATTAATATATCACATATATTTGGAGCTCATTGATTTCTAGGCCAAACATACATGGGGATTGAGTGGCCAGAAAGAAATGTATTTATAGTCGGCCTCTGGTAGTAAAGTACCCTTCGGACCAAACTGATCATAGTGCTGGTGAAGCAGCGTACGCCGTTTCTGTGGCCACAGCATACTAGGGGCTGTGTGGCCAGCACAATGCCCAGCTGCCTTTACTTTACCCCAATCAATGTCAGGTACCCATCAGAGCTGGGTAGACTCAGGGACACCATCAAATCCTGGAAACAAATCCTAGCCTTCACCAGGATTCGAACCCAGGCAGGACCTTCGGATCGCCAGTCGAACGCACTGGCACTCGGCCCCATGCCGGCCTATGATAGTCGTGTGTTTTATGTGTGAAAAAAAGTCATTTCCGAATATTTTCAAAGAAATGACTCGAAATACATTTTTATTTAAACTTCTGCAACAAGAGCTTTATCCAAAAGTATTATTTTTTTAATAAATTCGTATTTTATTTTCTGAGATACGAGTGTGGTCAACTCTACCAACTGCTCAACTCACCCGACTCTCCCCTATATATCCTTATAGTTAGGCGAGTTAATTTTGCAACACAATAAAACTAGTCGGAGCCCTTTCTACTGTTCGAAAGAACGCAAATCATCCTTAAACATGCGAAAACTACCGTTATGTGGATTACATACATTAGAACATAGTATAGTCTGTGGGTTATAGACTGAGAACCTACAGTTTAGACAATTTAGAACATAATAGATTTAGAACAAATAGTTTACATACTTCAGGACATAAGTTATGTTGTTTAGAAACTTTACAACATATAGTTAATTTGGTTATAGATGAAATTATAGAGCATATAGGTACTTGGGTTACAACGTTTATAACAGGTAGAATGAGGAATAACTTTGAAAAATAACATTAAAAACACACATGTTTACATATAAAATAGAATGTCTACTTTAGACTATACATATAATATAGGCCTACTTTATACTATACTTATACCATAGGCCTACTTTATACTATACTTATACCATAGGCATACCTTATACTATACCTACACCATAGGCCTAATTAATACTATACATATAATATATGCCTACTTTATACTAAACTTATACTATAGGCCTACTTTATACTATACTTATACCATTGGCCTACTTTATACTAAACTTATACCATAGTCCTACTTTATACTATACTTATACCATTGGCCTACTTTATACTAAACTTATACAATAAGCCTACTTTATACTATACTTATACCATAGGCCTACTTTATACTATACTTATACCATAGGCCTACTTTATACTATACTTATACCATAGACCTACTTTATACTATACTTATACCATAGGCCTACTTTATACTATACCTATACCAAAGGCCTACTTTATACTATACTTATACCATATAGCTACTTTATACTATACTTATACCATAGGCCTACTTTATACTATACCTATACCATAGGCCTACTTTATACTATACCTATACCATAGGCCTTCTTTTTACTATACTTATACCATAGGCCTACTTTATACTATAGATATACTATAGGTCTACTTTATACCATACCTATACCATATGCCTAATTAATACTATACATATAATATATGCCTACTTTATACTATACTTATACCATAGGCATACTTTATACTATACTTATATCATAGACCTACTTTATACTATACGTATACCATAGGCGTACTTTATACTATAGATATAATATAGGTCTACTTTATACTATACCTATACCACGGGGCTAATTAATACTATACATATAATATATGTCTACTTTATACTTTAGACTATAGATATACTATAGGCCTGCTTTATACTATACATATGCCATAATCCTGCTTTATACTATACATATAATATAGTCCTACTTTATACTGTATAGTATAGGCCTACTATAATATACTAAACAGATACTATATGTCTACTTTATAGTATACATATACTATATTCCTACTTTATACTATACAGAATAATATACTATAGTCTATGGGCTACTTTATACTATACATATACCATATGTCTACTTTATACTATACCTATACCATAGGCCTTCTTTTTACTATACTTATACCATAGGCGTACTTTATATTATAGATATAATATAGGTCTACTTTATACCATACCTATACCATAGGCCTTATTAATACTATACATATAATATATGCCTACTTTATACTATAGATATACTATAGGCCTGCTTTATACTATACATATGCCATAATCCTGCTTTATAATATACATATAATATAGTCCTACTTTATACTATACATAAACTATAGGTCTACTATAATATACTATACAGATACTATGTCTACTTTATAGTATACATATACTATATGCCTACTTTATACTATACTTAATAATATACTATAGTCTATGGGCTACTTTATACTATGCATATACTATAGGCATACTTTATACCAGGGGTCTCAAACACCAAGTAGATTTTTGTGGCCCGCCAGTAAGCTTACAAAAATGTACTATTCGTGAAATTCAGACAGCTAGTACTGATATACATCAACTTTTATTGTTAATTTTATATACGTAACATACATAATAATAATAATAATAATAATAATAATGATAGTTTGCTTTAGTATAATTTTGAGTATACAAATTGTAAATGTTCATATTATTAGTTATAAGTAGTAAAATGTGCCCTTGACAGATCTATAAAGAGATAAAATGGCACATGCCTTTATCCGTGTTTGAGAACCCTTGCTTTATATTATACAAATACACACTTTGTAACGAACTCGTTTTTCAAATAGTTAGGTAATGTTGTTTTTTTTAAAGTTATTATCAACAAACAATAAAAACAAAAAGTTCAGCTTGTTTAAACTTAAGCATAACCAAACAGTGGGCGAAGTAACACAGACATTTGCCCAAGAGACCCCAACGCCCTCCTCCGCCCCCACCCCCGAGCTATCCTCCCCCCGCCTACCCACCCCACCTCCACGAGCATATGTATTTCTTTACAAATTCTTGCAACGAGTGGTATGAGACTATTAATTAGGGTCTAATCTTTAATTCTAGTATTTCTGGAATACGTTTTTGTGTGTGCTGTAAACAATGACCACGCCCAAGAAGTGGTGAGCACGTTGTGAGGTCATCAAAATTAACATAAAACACCGGAGAGTGAGCGCAATGTAGGGAGGGATGATGATTGACCTAAACAAAAAAGTATTAATGTCTAACCTAGAATAGTTTATTTCTATTTAAAAAAAGTAATTATTACATTTGAGTAATTCTTTAAACAAAATCATTTTGAAGTAAGTAGAAAAAAAAAGTAAAGAAATAATTTGATCCCACGTTGGCTCAAGTGGCGTATTTAGGCATGTTCCACATGTTCCACATGTTCCACATGTTCCACATGTTCCACATGTTCCACATGTTCCACATGTTCCACATGTTCCATTGGAACCGGGGCCCCCACAGAAAAGGGGCCTCCACAGGGGCTCTCACACATGACAAAAATACATTTTTAGTGACATCCCCATTCTTTCGTTGAAAATGTAAAATAAAATTCCTTTAATCCTCTACAATTTTAAGCGCTCCATTCCAACCAAGCTAATAAGCATACCATAAAATTTATTTATGATTTTACAGAATGTAACATGAATTAACGGCACCTTTCTGAGGTATGTGGAAGGCAGGGACGAAGCCACGAGGGGCCCCCACATAAATATGGGAACAGGGCCCCCACAATCCTAAATACGGCCCTGGTTGGGTCCATAAGGAGCAGTTCGTCAGATTGTGGCTTTGCAACACATTGTTAGATTTTATCGATTTTTATCTTTGATAGAGAGATTATGTGACCGAATTATAATGTCTCTTATGAACCGGACGAGCCCGAAGCGATGGGTACCTGATTTTTGTTGGCAGCTGTGCATTGTGCTGGCCTCACGATCACCTGGTATGCCACAGAAACTGGTGAACGCTGCTTCACTGGTCCTATGAATCAATATGGTCCTTCGGGATACTTGTACTCTGTCTAGCCCCCCATGCTATCTATCTGTAGGGCGGCTACATGTTATGGTCAAACTTATATAATGTTTGACTCGTAGAGTCTGCGGGGCCTGCCTCGTATTCCTGCAATATAGTCTGGAGGTCCGCCGATGGAGATGTTGTTGTGTGTGTGCCTGACGCTGTGATGCCCCGTCTAAAGCGAACAAAGGTTACCTTCGAACCCCGGCATGATCGTGATGGTACAATTTTGCTTACGTCACACCCGGCCCCACCTCCGGGGGCACAAGAAATTGTCATTGTAGTATAAGAATCCGCCACAATACAAGTCAGCTTAGCACCAGGCCCCCTCGGGGTGGACCAACCATTCCTCACTCCTTCACCCACAGAGATGTGTGGCCATTACAAGGCCCAGTCGCCTTACTTTTCTCTAACTAATGACGAGTACCCATCCGAGCTGGGGTGGGGGGGGGGGGGGGCTCATGGACACCCCACACGATCCAGGTACAAATTCTAGATTTCACCAAGATTCGAACCCGCGACCTGAGTACACCAGTCTAGCGTACTGTCGCTATACTACTGTGCTTTTAAATGTAACTAAAAAAACAAACAAGTATATTTAGTCATACTCTTATGTTTTCATCTTATTAAAGACGCCCCTTCTATAAAGAAGATTATTGCGTCCTACGCTGTTCTGTAGTCTGAGTCTAGTCTTGCATTTTTATTAGTGTTTTAAATAATGTAAAATTATTGGTTTTCCTGATTTGTTCAGGCAACCCATTCTATGTCCGGATGAAACTCGGGAAGGGAAGTTGAAATAACATAAATCTTATAAAGGGATGCATGCTTCGCAACATCTATTGGGAAGAACAACTGGTGAAATCATTAGCCACAAAAATGTGGCCAACTTAATAAAAACCAATTCAGGACAGGTTACATTTGACAAGGCAATAAATTCAAATACACTTCTACTTAATTAAAACTTCATTTTGAGCTCTCGCTCGCTTCGCCCACTGAACTAAGCTTATAAAAAAATATATTATTAATCCCATTACAATGATCACTGACCAATGGGATCACATTACAATGATCACTGACCAATGGGATCACATTGCAATATTCACTGAGCTATATAGGCTATGTTTGTTTTTTTTTAGCCTAGAGAATTATATCCGAGTTCTTAGTTGTTTGTTGCTCAATGTTAAATGCACTCTGTGCTTACATTATGATTGTTGGCAGCGCTATACAAATAGTAGTAAGTAAAGTAGCCATCGGACCAAATTGATCATAGGGTCAGTGAAGCAGCATTCACCAGTTTAAGTGGCCACAGCATACTAGGAGATATGTGGCCAGCACACTAGCCTATATTTTATCCCAACGAATGTCAGGTACCCGACTCTGATGTCATGTTGTAATTTCAATTATAATCGGGAAAACCATCCAAACATGTGAGAGAAAAAAACTGTTTTTTTACATGGATTCGAAACTATGCTCTACATTAAGTGAGAAAACCTAAGACTTTAATAAGATGGACCGCTTGCTCTATTTTTAGTATATTATAGTCTATGAGAAAACGAATCGAGATTATGGCTCTTAGGGCTCGAAACAAAGCTATGTATGAATTTCTGTATGAATATCTGTATGAATTTCTGTATGAATTTTAGTATGAATTTCTGTATGAATATCTGTATGAATTTCTGTATGAATTTCGGTATGAAAAGATGTATGCATTTCTGTATGAATTTCTGTATGAATATCTGTATGCATTTCTGTGTGAATTTCTGTATGAATTTCTGTATGAATTTCAGTATAAATTTCTGTATGAACATCTGTATGAATTTCTGTATCAAATTCTATATGAATTTCTGTATGAATTTCTGTATGAATATCTGTATGCATTTCTGTGTGAATTTCTGTATGAATTTCTGTATGCGTTTCGGTATGAATTTCTTTATGAATATCTGTATGAATATCTGTATGAATTTCTGTATGAATTTCTATATGAATTTCTGTATGAATTTCTGTATGAATTTCTGCATGAATTTTTTTTGTATGAATTTCTGTATGAATTTCTGTATGGATTTCTGTATGAATTTTTGAATAAAAATAACTCTACATGAACTAGAGAGACGATTTCAAATACACTATGAAAACTATTGTAACATGAAATACACACATAACATACAAAAAAAGGGACTCAATCGCACTGGGTTTCTCACGTCTGCTGTTTAGACTTTTGCTTTCTCCCATACTATTGTCCCAAGCCTAGATACTTTGGACCTGTTTCACACGACGGTAGCGTGTGAGGCAATATGGGTGACTGGTCGTGGGATTCGAACCAGGGTAATACATGTACTCACAAATGGACATCTAAAGAGACACACACGAATAAGTAGAGGCTGTAGAGGGAGATGGAGAAGGAGAGAAAGAGGGAAGAGGGTGGTAGAGGAGAGAGAGTGAGAGACAGAGTAAAAAAAGAGAAGATCTTGGAATACAGATCATTCTGTGATGTACAAGCAGAAAGAGCTATGCCGATAGATCACCGAGTTTCCATTGTTTGATTCAAATATTAAAATTTACAATATATTCCAACTTAGCAATAATAGTGTTTTTTTAATATAATTTATACAATTTTTATTTATTTTTATACTGAATCTTAAAGCAATAAGTTATATAAGATAATAGGTAGTTAAACATCCTCAATTTTTGTTATCCAAATCTGCTTTATCGAAATTTAGGGTATGTGAGTTATCGAACATGGTCTGACCTAGATAGATATGACTATTGTAAATTAAATTTAGGGTTATGTTGCTGAGTGGATGATCTTTCAGCCTACAGTTCTCAGGGTTCAAATCCGTGTCAAGTTTTTGCATCGGCCACACCATCTTCTCTTTCTACAGAAATGGAAATGTACATTTATTTATACATGTGTGTGTTTGTGTGTAATTCATGTTTGTGTGTGTATGCATGTTTGTGTGTATATCTGTGAAGACTGTATCTGTCTATGTTTGTGTGTATGTGTGTCTTTGAGGTTTGTCTTTGTGTGTGTATGTGTGTTTGTCCGTGAAGACCACGAGATACAGATATCAACGTATTGATGTTTTATCTTCAGATAAAACGGAAGTGTGTAGTGGGCGGTGACGAGGGAGTATAAGGCAACATATAAACAGATTAGATTATAGACTAAAAGAGCGAGAGAGAGAGAGAGAGAGAGAGAGAGAGAGTATGAAAGTGCGACAAATATACTCCCTTGACACACGCGTATAATTTGTGCGAGAGAGATAAAGAAAGACACAGATGAAGGGAGATAAACATAGGGATGGAGGAGGTGTGTACAAAGAGAAATATTCACCAATTCCCACCCAAAATGAAACGCACAAACAAGTGGTTCGAGAGATAGACAGAAAGAAGGAGAGAGGAGGGATAGCGATGGTTGAGTTGAAGACAGAGAGAAAGAGAGATGGAGAGAAACAAACGGTATTATTGCGAGTGATAGGAGAGTTATTGGTATAAAGTATAAGTATAAAGAGTGATAGGAGAGTTATTGGTATAAAGTATAAGCTTTTGTGATAGACTTACAAGTAGAAAAGAATAAGGAAATAAATAAATATGGCGTCGTTTAAGCACTGACCCATAAAATAATTCCGCTTACCACTAGAAAATGTGAAGAAAAAGCTTAGAAAAGAAAAGTAAATACATTAATTAATATAAAATTTGAAGATTTCCACTTTAAGCATATGGTTTATTCACTCCAGGTTCTATGTCATATGGTTTATTCACTCCATGTTCTATGTCATATGGTTTATTCACTCCATGTTCTATGTCATATGGTTTATTCACTCCATGTTCTATGTCATATGGTTTATTCACTCCATGTTCTATGTCATATGGTTTATTCACTCCATGTTCTATGTCATATGGTTTATTCACTTCATGTTCTATGTCATATGGTTTATTCACTCCATGTTCTATGTCATATGGTTTATTCACTCCATGTTCTATGTCATATGGTTTATTCACTCCATGTTCTATGTCATATGGTTTATTCACTCCATGTTCTATGTCATATGGTTTATTCACTCCATGTTCTATGTCATATGGTTTATTCACTTCATGTTCTATGTCATATGGTTTATTCACTCCATGTTCTATGTCATATGGTTTATTCACTCCATGTTCTATGTCATATGGTTTATTCACTCCATGTTCTATGTCATATGGTTTATTCACTCCATGTTCTATGTCATATGGTTTATTCACTCCATGTTCTATGTCATATGGTTTATTCACTCCATGTTCTATGTCATATGGTTTATTCACTCCATGTTCTATGTCATATGGTTTATTCACTCCATGTTCTATGTCATATGGTTTATTCACTCCATGTTCTATGTCATATGGTTTATTCACTCCATGTTCTATGTCATATGGTTTATTCACTCCATGTTCTATGTCATATGGTTTATTCACTCCATGTTCTATGTCATATGGTTTATTCACTCCATGTTCTATGTCATATGGTTTATTCACTCCATGTTCTATGTCATATGGTTTATTCACTCCATGTTCTATGTCATATGGTTTATTCACTCCATGTTCTATGTCATATGGTTTATTCACTCCATGTTCTATGTCATATGGTTTATTCACTTCATGTTCTATGTCATATGGTTTATTCACTCCATGTTCTATGTCATATGGTTTATTCACTCCATGTTCTATGTCATATGGTTTATTCACTCCTTGTTCTATGTCATATGGTTTATTCACTCCATGTTCTATGTCATATGGTTTATTCACTCCTTGTTCTATGTCATATGGTTTATTCACTCCATGTTCTATGTCATATGGTTTATTCACTCCTTGTTCTATGTCATATGGTTTATTCACTCCATGTTCTATGTCATATGGTTTATTCACTCCATGTTCTATGTCATATGGTTTATTCACTCCATGTTCTATGTCATATGGTTTATTCACTCCATGTTCTATGTCATATGGTTTATTCACTCCATGTTCTATGTCATATGGTTTATTCACTCCATGTTCTATGTCATAAATCTGAGATATAGTTTGTCTTTTTTTTTTAGCCCAATAGGGAATTCCATACAACATAATGCTTAAAATATATTTATATTATGAACACAAAAGAGTACTACAAATTCCGTTTGAAGTTCCATGGAGGCCACGCCAAAAAGACTTGGCCTGCTGGCCACCTGTTACACCCCCCTGTTTGTTCAAACATACATTCAGTAACATCTGAGGTTTGGTGACCTTTGTGACGCCTTAAGTTTGTGTGTGTGTGTGTGCATGCACGAGCCGAAAAGGTGCTTTATCTATTTCAACAATTTAAGGCTGTACATAGGATAGCACAGATCTAATTGTTATACTCTTTATCTATTTCAACAATTTAAGGCTGTACATAGGATAGCACAGATCTAATTGTTATACTCTTTATCTATTTTAATTATTTGTCTACAAAAATATGTTTCTTACAATTCAGTTCAGTTTACATTGTGAATCGCAGTTTCCATAGTCGTGTCTACTTATTTATCCCGATTTGAAACAATTTTAAAAGGAAAAAAAAACTACAACTTTCTTTTTTCAAAACATTTATAAACAATAAAATCTTATAATGAGAAAGAAAAATACATTACCTAAATTTGAAGTTATTGGCTTAAAATAATCCAATGAACAACTTTTGGATTTCTCTCTCTGCTGTACACCTGACCGAATCCACAGACGCGTTCAATTGTTAAGGGGCAATGAAAAAAAAAACACAGAAATATTATCTGTTAAAATACTCTGTTACCGCATCACACAAAGAGCTCAGTAGCAGTAAAGAGAAACAAATATCTACAATTTTGATCAATGCGATCGTGAGAAAATTGGGAGATGTTTCTATATAGGCTCGCCTCGGTGATATATAAAAAGGGAAGAAAAGTTATCAACGCTACAGACTGTGGTATCACATCGGTTTATCTCACTGATTATATCTATTGAATTTGATTAGCACTTGAGGAGAGAAAAATATGTTTTTAAGATCACTGTATTTATTTAACTGCCCACCTTTCATGACACAGTAAAAAAAAAATACCACTACAGTACCGGGAACACATCCTGCCCTTATCCTGTCTATAACCAAGGTGTGTTTAGGCTTTCTTTTAATAAAACTCTACTCAAATTTAAAATTACACCAGAAATAATTTTTTTTAATCCCTTAACCTCAACGTTCGTTGGGAGAGCTATTATTCCTTTCCTTAATCCTTTCAATGGTCTTGGTAGACTTTGGCGGCGCCCATCTCCTTTCCAAGTGGGCGGTGGATTTTTAAAAAATTATTTCTGTTTGTACCGTGTGTCGAAACCCTGATGTCGACTTTGCTATCAAGCCGCTTTATCAGAGAAAGCATTAATAACTATGCAATTAATTAATGTTATTGTAAATTACAAATACACCGAGACCTCTAGATCTAGGATATAAATCATGACATGAAACCTATAAGTCAATAAGTTGTACTCACGTTTCTAGCAATAATTCAGTTCTTAAATATTTCTCTATCAGCCATTAAAATTATTTATCATATTTATCACTTATTCTAATTTAAACTTTTTTATTTAGATACCGCCCTCTTACCCCCAACCTCTATATCTTTTTTCTTAATTCTAAAATGCATCGCTATCATCTTAAAAACAACATATGACTTTATGTTTCTGTTAGGACTAGTTGACCAGCGGGCACATTGTGGCCATACAAAAGATATATATAATGAAAACAAAAATAGAGCAATCAACAAAAGAAAAAAAGAAAACAAAACATAGCATGGAATACACACACAATATAAAAACAACAAGACAACAACAAAAACAAGCTGCCTAGCGATAGAAAAAGTCATGTTTTATTTTTTTCCGAAAAACTGCTAGATCTATAATCTATATCAACATATTGAGCGAAAACAATGCTATGGGAAATAACTCGAAATTATTATTTACGTCAAGTTCTTAAACATTAACCTTTGTTTGAATCTTTATTATAGTTTATATGTACGAGCATAAAAGGTTATACTTTTTTTTTAAAATTTACTTTTTCAGCACTTTAAGTGATATAATAGAAAAAAATCTTTCGAAGGATATTTACAGTGAATGTTTGGTCAAACGACTTAGCACTCTATAATAGACAGACAAGATGACAAGTAAATTTATATACAAATGTTCAATGGTAAGGTGAATGTAAAAGCTTTTAATAAAACACCTGGGGGTCTAGGTTTTATTTTGTGTCATGTTTTGTTTAATCAAAGACTATACTAAGATTGACTGGTTGCTTTGATACTTCTGCTATTTGATAACTTGAAATAATCTGTTTCGGAATTTCCCATCGCACCCTGTCCTCTAGACTTCCGGTTTAGTAAATCGCTATGACTTTGTCAATGGAAAATTAAGATTAAAATCGAAAGTTGTCTACAGCAGAAGTCTTTAGGTACGTTTAGGAGTCATTTAGGACAACGTTATTGCCTGCGTGCGGGAAAAAACAACACGTTAAACTATAAAAATAGAGCAAGCGGTCAATCTTATTATAGTATTTGAATTAATTGCATTTGACTTTAATCCTTAACTAACACCGAGTTGAACTAGTCACGAGTCTATAAGAACTAAGACAATAGAGTCTGGATCACAACTTGATAGACTCCGGGAACGTTAAGTGATCGAATGTTTCATCTGCCTGCAGATGATAATCTTTTTGTGGGTAACCCTTTGGCAGAACTGTCGCCAGTTGACGAGATACAGTTAAGACGCTTCATCACGGCCTCAAAGCCTATATATTGCATTGATGATTCCATCCCAACAAAGATTGTTGGATTGTCTGGGCGTATTACTTCCTGTACTGTTCAATATTGTAATGAGTAGCCTTTTATCTGCCACGGTCCCACGTCTCTTGAAGGCTGCGGCGATCAAGCCTCTTTTAAAGAAAAATGGCCTGGACCCAAGCGATTGTAAGAATTTTCGCCCTGTGTCCAACCTTCCTTACATATGAAAACTTCTGGAGAAAGTTGTGTCAAATCAGCTTGTCCGGCATCTAAACAATAATAACCTACTGGATAAGTTTCAGTCCGCGTATCGACTTGGACACAGCTGTGAGACAGCACTACTTCGTTTCATGAATGATGTTTTTTGTAGTGCGGACTGTGGTGATCTGACACTCATAGTCCTACTAGATCTTAGCGCTGCTTTTGATGTCATTGACCATGGAATACTCCTGTCAAGACTTCAGTATGAGGTTGGCATCACTGAGACTGCTCTTCGCTGGTTCAGTTCCTACCTGACCAACAGGACTCAGCGAGTTATAGTCAATCTGGCCTCTTCACAATAAACTCCCCTTATCTGTGGGGTACCGCAGGGTTCAGTTTTAGGGCCCGTCCTATTCTCCGTGTATACAAGTCAGCTTGGCAAAATTATCGAGAGCCATTGTGTATCTCGTAAATTTTTTGCAGATGACACGGTGCTTTACAGGAGTTTTCGCCCTGATTCGTCTGCCTGTGCTGCTGCTGTTGGTGATGTGGAGGAGTGCTGTCAAACAGTTAAGGCATGGATGACTTAAATTAAATGATGACAAGACAGATGCAATTATCTGTGGTTATGATGTCAGTCTTCGGAAAATCTCTATTACTACGATTAAGATTGGGGCTTCCAAGATAACGTTGTCCAACACGGTTAGAGACCTTGACCTCTTTATTGATAATAAATTATCAATGGTTCCACATATCAGTGCTGTGGTTAAGGCTTGTTCGTCTCATCTACGTGCCCTGGGTCAGCTGCGACCTCAACTCAATAGAAGGACGGCCAATACCGTAGCAGTCTCTCTTATCCAGTCAAGGTTGGATTACTGCAATAGTTTCCTGTGGGGTTTGCCCCAGAACCAGCTGCAGAGAATACAGAGAGTGCAGAACACCGCGGCGCGCATTGTTTCGGGAGTGAGGAGGCAAGATCATATCTCCCCAACACTAAGAGATCTCCACTGGCTCCCGGTGATGAAGCGAATAGAGCACAAAATTATGTCCATTACATACGGATGCATAAAGGGCATTGCTCCTTCTTATCTTCGAGGGCTTATCTCAAGGCATGAGCCATCTAGGGACCTGCGATCTTCAACACAGTCACTCCTCAAAACTCCTAGTTTGGATGGACACAGAATTAAGTACCTGGGAGTGCGCTCATTTGAGTCAGTGGCGCCTTCTTTATGGAACAGTCTATCTCAGACTCTGAGAGAATGTGGGACAAGAGAAACTTTAAAAAAGAACTTGAAGACCTTTCTCGCTGGCTAATACATCTGCCATTGCAAATCACACCAAGAGAGCACTGAGTATGCTAATTTAATAGCATGGATAGAAGCGCTATGCCCATTCTTATTCTCTTCTTATTCTTTTTCTCTAGTCATTAATTTGTTCAGTCTTGACAGCAAAAAAAAAAAAACAACCAACAACAAAACAACAACAAACAAACCATAAATCAATTAATAACAAAAATTGATTTGATTTGACTCATACATCCTCTCTATAGCCGTGATTTGATTTGGCTCATACATCCTCTCTATAGCCGTGATTTGATTTGGCTCATACATCCTCTCTATAGCCGTGATTTGATTGGCTCATACATCCTCTCTATAGCCGTGATTTGATTATTTGATTTGACTCATACATTCTCTCTATAGCCGTGATTTGATTGGCTCATACATCCTCTCTATAGCCGTGATTTGATTATTTGATTTGGCTCATACATCCTCTCTATAGCCGTGATTTGATTGGCTCATACATCCTCTCTATAGCCGTGATTTGATTATTTGATTTGGCTCATACATCCTCTCTATAGCCGTGATTTGATTTGGCTCATACATCCTCTCTATAGCCGTGATTTGATTTGGCTCATACATCCTCTCTATAGCCGTGATTTGATTATTTGATTTGGCTCATACATCCTCTCTATAGCCGTGATTTGATTATTTGATTTGGCTCATACATCCTCTCTATAGCCATGATTTGATTGGCTCATACATCCTCTCTATAGCCGTGATTTGATTATTTGATTTGGCTCATACATCCTCTCTATAGCCGTGATTTGATTTGGCTCATACATCCTCTCTATAGCCGTGATTTGATTTGGCTCATACATCCTCTCTATAGCCGTGATTTGATTTGGCTCATACATCCTCTCTATAGCCGTGATTTGATTTGGCTCATACATCCTCTCTATAGCCGTGATTTGATTATTTGATTTGGCTCATACATCCTCTCTATAGCCGTGATTTGATTTGGCTCATACATCCTCTCTATAGCCGTGATTTGATTTGGCTCATACATCCTCTCTATAGCCGTGATTTGATTTGGCTCATACATCCTCTCTATAGCCGTGATTTGATTTGGCTCATACATCCTCTCTATAGCCGTGATTTGATTTGGCTCATACATCCTCTCTATAGCCGTGATTTGATTGGCTCATACATTCTCTCTATAGCCGTGATTTGATTTGGCTCATACATCCTCTCTATAGCCGTGATTTGATTTGGCTCATACATCCTCTCTATAGCCGTGATTTGATTTGGCTCATACATCCTCTCTATAGCCGTGATTTGATTTGGCTCATACATCCTCTCTATAGCCGTGATTTGATTGGCTCATACATCCTCTCTATAGCCGTGATTTGATTTGGCTCATACATCCTCTCTATAGCCGTGATTTGATTTGGCTCATACATCCTCTCTATAGCCGTGATTTGATTATTTGATTTGGCTCATACATCCTCTCTATAGCCGTGATTTGATTTGGCTCATACATCCTCTCTATAGCCGTGATTTGATTTGGCTCATACATTCTCTCTATAGCCGTGATTTGATTTGGCTCATACATCCTCTCTATAGCCGTGATTTGATTTGGCTCATACATTCTCTCTATAGCCGTGATTTGATTTGGCTCATACATCCTCTCTATAGCCGTGATTTGGTTTGGCTCATACATCCTCTCTATAGCCGTGATTTGATTATTTGATTTGGCTCATACATCCTCTCTATAGCCGTGATTTGATTTGGCTCATACATTCTCTCTATAGCCGTGATTTGATTTGGCTCATACATCCTCTCTATAGCCGTGATTTGATTTGGCTCATACATCCTCTCTATAGCCGTGATTTGATTTGGCTCATACATCCTCTCTATAGCCGTGATTTGATTATTTGATTTGGCTCATACATCCTCTCTATAGCCGTGATTTGATTATTTGATTTGGCTCATACATCCTCTCTATAGCCGTGATTTGATTATTTGATTTGGCTCATACATCCTCTCTATAGTCGTGATTTGATTGGCTCATACATTCTCTCTATAGCCGTGATTTGATTTGGCTCATACATCCTCTCTATAGCCGTGATTTGATTTGGCTCATTGCCTCTGGTTTCAGTTTGCTATCAGCGTGAGGCCGGCTTGTCCTGTGGTTAGTTCAACCGACACGTCGCGGGTTCAATCCCTGGCGCCGACCGATCCCTGTGGCCCTGAGGGAGCTTTGGACCTAGTGGAAGGTAATAATCTTTTACCTAGAAGTAACGTCTGTAAAAACTTTTAAGTTATTTTTGTTATTTGATTAGCCAGGACCATCTGCAAGGCAGCAGTTGATTTTGTTTCCTAAATGACAGCAATCCTTACTTAGATAAAGGCCTCTTCAGTCCAGGTTTAGAGTTAGAGCGGTCTATGTTTAGAGTTAGAGCGCTCTATGTTTAGAGTTAGAGCGCTCTATGTTTAGAGTTAGAGCGCTCTATGTTTAGAGTTAGAACGTTCTATGTTTAGAGTTAGAGCGCTCTATGTTTAGAGTTAGAACGTTCTATGTTTAGAGTTAGAGCGCTCTATGTTTAGAGCTAGAACGTTCTATGTTTAGAGTTAGTGCGCTCTATGTTTAGAGTTAGAGCGCTCTATGTTTAGAGTTAGAGCGCTCTAAGCTTAGAGTTAGTGCGCTCTATGTTTAGAGTTAGAGCGGTCTATGTTTAGAGTTAGAGCGCTCTATGTTTAGAGTTAGAGCGCTCTATGTTTAGAGTTAGAGCGCTCTATGTTTAGAGTTAGAGCGCTCTATGTTTAGAGTTAGAGCGGTCTATGTTTAGAGTTAGAGCGCTCTATGTTTAGAGTTAGAGCGCTCTATGTTTAGAGTTAGTGCGCTCTATGTTTAGAGTTAGAGCGCTCTATGTTTAGAGTTTGAGCGCTCTATGTTTAGAGTTAGAGCGCTCTATGTTTAGAGTTAGAGCGCTCTATGTTTAGAGTTAGAGCGCTCTATGTTTAGAGTTAGAGCGCTCTATGTTTAGAGTTAGAGCGCTCTAGGTTTAGAGTTAGAGCGCTCTATGTTCGCTTTTAACAGTAATTTCCTTGGATTTATGAGGCATATTTTTTAAAGAGAATCCTTACCATGAGATACCCCACCTTTACCTCCATGACAGCAAACCAGTTGGTCCGCGGCAGTTTATTCAGTATTCACGGCTAACAACCCATGTATTTAAATGTCATTCCCCTATCCCGGGGACGCGCTTGGTAGGAAATTATAGTTATCCCAAGGTTAATTAATTGAAATTAGTTATAGTGGACATTTGATTTCAAAAGGCGCAGTGTTTAAACGCCTCTCCACTAAACATATCGTCACAAATGTTTGACACCCCATTCCTTCCATATGGTGACGTCCTACTTGAACGCCCCCTTAATTGTGTATTTGTAATATTTCTCAAAACAAAAATTAATTAGCATTGTATTAATTTACATAATTAAAGACTAAACAGTTTTTTTTATAGTCTGAGCTGATATGTAGGACTACTTCGCGCATTTTGTCTGTGCGCTGCCACCAAACTAATTGTTCTCCGTCGTTCTCAAGTTTATGTTGGAGCGTTTAGACAACAGGTCCAATAGAGCATTTGCATTCACGTGACAAAAAGCTCGTGTTGTTTGTTTACTTTGTCTAGTGGTGACAAATGTCAGCTGTATTACTATAGGCTTAAGAAGGTTTATTTATAAATTTAATTATTTCAACAATATGACGTAAGAAATATATAAAACACTGTCATGCGATGAAAATTAACATTCAAAGGTAAAATTTAAACCATTAAAAATCAATGGAATAGGTTCCGTTAGTGCAGAATATTTCACTGAAGATGTTGATTGTCGAAAGTTAGCTTACTAGTTAAAAGTAAAGCATAAGGCAGGCTGTGCATTGTTTCTCAAGAGCTATTAAAAATCTACAAAAGCCTCAAACCTTGCTTACTTCGTGGACGGACTATTAAGGACCAGTATGGCAGTTAAATATAAAGATTTTTGCGTGTAAAATAGACGTTAAGTAACAATGTTATTCAACATCATCACCATCATGGCTGCTATTTACTTAGTTACGTCATCTAGAAACCTAAGCCACGCCTATTGCAAATGCTCTATACCTGTAATGAACTGTCCAGTAGCTGTCCGTTGCTCCAGTCTTCCATGTAGGCTAGTTTCTTTTTGAAGAAAGTTTCCTGAACTCAAGTCATTGATGATTTCTAAATAAACTTTTAGAACAAATTAAATTAAATTAAATAGCAGACAAAACACAAAAGATACAATGAGATCTAAAAACTTAAAATAATCTTTATTATCACACCCATAGAAATATTTTGATCCTTCCATTATTGCATTTTTTGTTTGTTGCAAAACAAATATTTGTTGAATATCAACAATAAAATATAGTAACTCACTCCGACTGTTTACCAAAAAAATAGCAGTCGGCAACCTTTGGCTAATGGAGTGCCAAACTAGGATTTCTAAAAGACTCAGCGTGCCAACAGCCTAAAAGTCAGCCTGCTCTATTTTTTTTATAAGACAATTAATTTAAGTCCTTAGCAAGAACCACAGAATAGGCGGCAAGACCAATGCCAAAAGCAAAAGGAAATTTATAGAGAAATTCGTTCAAGCGTTTTATATTTAATATAAAACAAGAAAACCATAAAAACGAAGTTTTTATTATGCTCCCTTTATTTGCAAACTAAGTTTACCATCATGTAATTAATCTTTGCCAACTCACATCAATACTTTCTCCGATACCTTGATTTTCATGATCATTGAGACTGCCAAAATATGCTGGATCTTTATCGTATTGAAGAAAAAAACTATAAAAAGTTGCACAGGCATTTCTCTTATACTTTCCTTTTAAGAAATGAATATTGTCATAAGTATAGTATAATAAAGTTGTTTTAACTGAAAATTTGATATAATGTATTGTTAGTCGGGGCAAGTCTGCTGTCCAAATTTCAGCTCGATTGGACCACGGGAAGTGGTCGAAAAA